>CM072812.1:24222500-24822500 GCA_037013495.1 Hippophae tibetana
CTATCTTTGGGAAAATATCAGAAGTATTTTGTCATGAAAGATAATGTAGCTATAGTTCTTTGGAAAAAGCTAGAGGACAAGTACATGGTGAAATGTATAAAGAAACGACTCTACCTGAAGAATAAACTTTTTTCGTTTCCAATACAAGAAAGGTACCCTAATGATTGAGCGCTTAGATAATTTTAATAAATTTTTGGTTGATCTACAAAATTTAGATGTTGAAATTATCTATGAAGATAAAACTTTGTTGTTGTTAAATTCATTACCTGAAAACTTTGAGCATTTAACCACAACTTGATTATATGGAAAAAATGAGATTAAATTCATAGATGTTTTAAATGCTTTGGTAAATAATGAGTACTGGAAGAAGGATCAACAAGATCATAGAGATTCAATATCAGAAGCATTGACTACAGTCAAACATAGAATGAATAACAAAAAATTAGGCGGATCAAATAATAGGGGATGATCCAGATCAAAGTCCACACATCCAAAAGACAACTTACGAATGAAGAGTGTGCCTATTGTCACCAGAAAGAACACTAGAAGAAATATTGTCCAAACAAGGACAAGTCAAATGCAAATGTTGCATAGAATGTCAATGAAAATGAAGAATCAACCTTTACAGTTTCATCGTTAGATACCTACTTAGACAAATGGATATTTGATTCAAGATGTTCTTATCATATGTGTCCAAACAGACATTGGTTTTCGAGTTTTGAGAAGCTCCATGGAGGAGTTGTGCTTATGGACAATGACAATGCTTGTCAGATAAAAGGGATCAAAACAATACGACTAAAAATGTATGATGGTACAATTAGACGACTTACGAATGTGAGGTACACTCTTGATCTAAAGAAAAACCTTATTTCTTTAGGTGTTCTATATTCTAATGGTTACAAGGTAACATTGGAAAATATAGTCTTGAAAGTGTTACGAGGTGCATTTGTAGCAATAAAGAGTACTCGAAAGATGAACCTATATTTCTTACATAGAAGTACAATTATAGGGAGAGCAATTGTCCCAAACAGTTCTAAATAAGAGATATATGTTTTTCCCGTCTGTGACATATGCGTTTAGGGCATGTCGATGAAAAGTTTTTGTAAGGCTTAATGAAACAAGGTCTTTTGAAAGGTGTCAAGACTAGAAAGTTTGATTCCTATGAGCATTACGTAATGGGAAAACAAACAAGAGTCAAGTCCAGCACTATCATTCACCGTACTAAGTGAACTCTATATTATATTCACACGGATGTGTAGGGACCTTCCAAGAATGTTTCACTTAGAGGTAAACGATGAGTTATGACTTTTATTGATGATTTCTCTAGATATATATGGATATACGCTAAGAGTCACAAATATTAAGTTTTAGATATCTTTTTTAAATGGACGAAAATGATCGAGACTCAAACAGGTAGAAAATTACGAAGCTTATATCTGATAATGGTAACAAATACAAATCAGATCCATTCTTCAAAGTTTGTTAGGATGAAGGGATAAGCAGACATTTTTCAGTTCCTTATACACCATAATAGAATGGAGTTGTAGAACAAATGAATCGTACTTTGGTTGAGAAATTTCGATGTATGCTATCTCAATCCAATTTGAGAAAGACATTTAAGGCTTAGGTTTTGTCATATAACTCATATAGTCAATAGACTTCCTACGAGTGCATTAGATGAGAAAACTCCTAAAGAGGTATGGTTTGGACAACTTGCATCTAATTATGATTCATTGTGAATATTTGGATGTCCTTCATATTTTCATGTTAATGAAGCCAAACTAGATCCTAGAGTAAAGAAAGTTGTTTTCTTGGGTTTTAATGAAGGAGTTAAAAGTTTTTTATTTTGGTGTGATAAATCAAAGAAGATTGTCTTAAGACGATATGTAACATTCAATGAGTTTGTTATGCTAAGACAAACAAATTTAGAGATAGAGAATGAAAGTCCAAATACTCT
The DNA here is from genome assembly GCA_037013495.1 of Hippophae tibetana. Taxonomy (NCBI): domain Eukaryota; kingdom Viridiplantae; phylum Streptophyta; class Magnoliopsida; order Rosales; family Elaeagnaceae; genus Hippophae; species Hippophae tibetana. The sequence goes on from CM072812.1 coordinate 24,224,458, forward strand.
TTATAAGGTGGTGTTTATGACTCTAGAAGATCCAGAAAAAACTGCATCGACTATCGATCATGGTAAAGATGAAATTGATGATCAATAAGAGATCTCAATTGAGGTGGAGGTTCTCTCACCATCACAACCGATCAATCAGCAACTAGAATTTATTTCCACTACTCGACTGAGAAGAGAGATTATGAAGCCTACCAAATACATAGATATGGTAGCATTCACACTTCCAACAATTCATGATGATGTCTTATGCACTTATAGAGAAGTCGTACAAAGAGTTGATAGTGTGAAGTGGAAGATGGCAATGAATGAAGAGATGAAGTCTCTACACGAGAATTAGACTTAGGAGTTGGTTTAACTTCCTAAAAGAAAGAAAACTATTGGCTACAAATGAGTCTATGCCAAGAAAGAAGGTGTTCCTAGTAAAGACAACATCAGATACAAAGTTATACTGGTAGCAAAAGGCTATTCTTAGAAAGAAGGAATATACTACAATAAGGTATTTTCACCTATTGTTAAGCATTCATTTATTCAGCTACTATAGGCTTTGGTAGCATAGTTTGATCTCGAGTTATCTTAACTCGATATCAAAATAGCTTTTCTCCATGGTATTTTAAACGAAGAGATCTACATCTCACAACTGAATGACTTAAAAGTTCCAAGACGTGGGAATTGGGCTTGCAAGCTAAGTAAGTCATTTTATGGTTTGAAGAAATCATCGCGACAGTGGTACAAGCGCTTTGATAGCTTCATCAGAGAGCAGAAATATACACACAACCAATTTGATCACTTTGTATACTTTCGAAAACTCCAAGATGGTACCTTTATTTATTTGCTCTTATATATTGATGATATATTGATTGCATTTAAGAGCAAGGTAGTGATCGACAGATTAAAGGCTTTATTAAGTTCAAAATTTGAAATGAAAGATTTTGGAAAAACTAAGAAAATTCTTGGGATGAAAATCACAAGAGATAGAGTTTCAAGCACAATCTGTCTGATACATACTCAGTATTTGAAGAAAGTACTTCAAAGGTTTGACATTTATGAGAAAACCAAACCAATAAGTACACCACTTACTCCTCATTTTCAGTCGAATGCATTGATGTCACCTAGCACCGTCGATGAGAAGAAGCAAATGAAGCATGTTCCATATGAAAATGTCGTTGGTGCCTTAATGTATGCAAAGGTATGCACCAAACCTGATTTTTCCCATGTTGTTAGTATGGTGAGTTTCTATATGCACAATGCCAATAAAGGACACATGCAAGTAGTGAAGTGGATTCTACGTTACATCTATAGTACTATGTATATTGGTTTTAAGTTTAAGAGAGACAAGACTAAAAGAAAGCACCTAGTCAGATATGTGGATTTTGATTATGTTGGAGATCTGGATAAGCATCGATATACAACCGGTTATGTGTTCAAAGTGGTAAGAGGACTAGTTTGTTTGAGATCAACATTGTTGTCAACTGTAGCTTTGTCTACTACATAGGCAGAATATATGACTATAATAAAAGTATTCAAAAAATATATATGGCTTCTCGAGTTAACCAAGGATTTGGGTATTATTCAGAAGAATGTAGAGGTTTTCTATTACAGCTAGAATGCCATTTGTTTGGCAAAGAACCAAGTTCATCATGGTCGCACCGTGCACATTGATGTTCAATTTCATTTTGTTCGAAAAATCATCAATGAAGAGAATGTTACACTCAAGAAAGTCAGGATTGCAGATAACCCTACGAATATGCTAACAAATATGGGTACATGTGATCAGGTTTCAACACTGTTTAAACTTGATCAACATCTCTTGAACTTATAGCGTCTAAGGCGCATTTGAAGGCATCAGTGTGAACTTTTTCACCAAGACATAGATTGCTGAATGTTAGCTCTAAAGTAACAAATTAATGACCTAATTTAGAAAAATTAATGATTTAATTTATGACATAATTTAGGGAGATAGAATCATGATTCATCTATAAATATAGAAGAGTACATGCATTGAAATATATTATTGTAATACATACAATATTTTTTTGATAAATATTTATAGATTTAATTATATTAAGTTATAAAAAAACATTCAAATACTAATAATAACACATATTATACTCTATAATTAACTTATATGATTTATTTTAAAAATAACTCCAATTTTATTATCAAAATTATTCAAACTAATTACTTAAATTCAAAATTTTAAAACAAAACATATATACATATATGTAAATCTAAAAAAAATCTAAATCAATTTAATTACCAAAATGATTTGTTTTCGTACACAAAAATTGCACGTAGCCCGCGATACCTAATACAAACCTATTTGATTGGGATATACGAGTTTGATTGGTCATAAATATATTGTTAAATATATATATATATATAATCTAAATCGAGCATAATTGACATATTCAACAAGCCTTTTTGGATCGTTATTCATTCAATTTTTTTAAAAGATAAAATCTAATTATTTTTTACTTTTTTTATCATTAAATCTAATTAGTTTAGTTTGAACAAAAATGATGAGTTGTTCGCTCTCATTTAACTTTTTTACTTTTTCTCAAATTTATTTATAATTTAAATTAAGAAAAATAATATTTTTTAAACATTACATAAAATAATATTATTAAAATTTATAATTATAAAAATAATATTAAATAAGATCCAATTCATAGGAACTAATAAACATCAAAAGTATCTAAATAATTGAAATTTAACTCAAACAATGTATAATTAGAAAAAAAAAATATAAAAATTTTATGTTTTAGTTTTTCTTTATAGTATAAATATATTTCTTATGTGTTATTTTTTAGTTGTAAGTTTTAATTTGTGTTATAAATATTATTTTTCAATGATTTAAAAAAAAGTGATAATCATCACAAATTTGTTGTGTATCTCAAATTAGATGATATGATATATCCCATTATCTAATGAAATTGTGACAAATTTGTTGTGTTTGTAGTTTTAAAGTTCTACCAATAGTATTTTAAAAATCCAACCTATAAACTATAAAATACATTTAAATATAAAGGATCACAATAATCCATTTGATTAAGTTTTATATGTTACTTGTTTCCATCATTACGTGATAGAAATAAAAAAAGGCATAACATGTCATTTATCCTCTATTTTAAGCTAAAAAAATATCAAGAAAGGAACAAATAAATGACAAAATTATCCATTTAATTAATCTACCCAATTGCTAAAATATATAAAATTAAAAATAAGGTTGTTTTTATGATTATTTTTATGATAAGGAATAAATTATGCTTTTTATAAGAAATATGTCTTCTTATTTTTATAAAATGCGGTGACTAGTCATTTAAGTTATAAAATGTCATTTCATTATTTTTCTTATAAAAAATGAGTTAATTAATTTTTTTAATATTTATGATAAATATTTTATTATTAATTTTAGTAATAAAATAATATTTAAAAAATAAGAATGATCTTAAAGCCTAAATAACATTTATTATATAGGTAAAATGATCAATTTTGCTAAATATGATTAGTAAAGTCCAAGCTCATTAAAACGAAAAAAAAACTGCAACCCATCCTACATTAAAAGTTGAATGTTAATCATTAATGAAGTAGTAAATTAAGAACATTAATCATATATATATATAAAAGCAAACCACATACAAAATTGTATGCTTGTTTCAATTTGTATAGACAATATTAATAAGTGATTATATTTTTTTATGAAAAAATGAATGTTATCTCGTATAATGACATTAAGTAATGTAAATACATGACATATTAGAAAAAGCAAAAGAACTATATAGTGTAGCTTATCCAAATCAATATATGTATATTTTAATAAAATTCATAAAAGTTGTTTTGAATAAAAGTATTAATTCCATGTATAAGGCAGCAGGAGACCAAAGGAACCAAAATGGCCCTCTGCTAAAGCTTCATCATGACTCTTTATCTAATAGAAAAGCAGCTACTAAAAGAGAAGTTTTGGAATAAAGAACAAACATATAACAGATTAAAGAAGCTTCCTTGATGCCTTATAACTTTCTTTTATCGTTAAATTTGAGTAAAAAAATATAAATTATTGTTTAAATTAACCCAATATTAAAAGTAAAAAAAATTATAAAACAAAAATATAAATATTAAATACTCCAAAGATATCAATACTTTAATATAAGTAGTTACAAGTTAAGAAAAGAGGTCACAATCTCAAGAAGCAAACTGTATTTTTCTGTGCAACTACGTTTAGAAGTTGGAAGAAGGGCAAATGCTATAAACTATATTTTTTTTGTACAACTATGTTTAGAGGTAGAAAGATGGGGAAGTCATTCATGTTAGGTGAAAAGTTATAATTTACTATTTTTAATTATTGTTTTCTTCAGTCCATTATTTTTATTATTAAAATATGTTTTAATTAACTACTTCAATCAAAAATTAATTAATTAAATCAAAATATTTAAATCAATTATATATCACATAAATTTATAATGATTTAAAATGAAAAAGATAATGTAATTAAATATTTCATGTGTTGTACACTTTATTTAAATTTTTCTATTATATTAACAATTTTTTTATGAAAAAGATTGATCGAAAACAATCATAATATAAATAATTAATTACAATAAAAATATTAAAAATAAAAAATAAAAAATTTCACATATCACTACTACTAAATGAACAAATTAACCGTACCATAATTTGTACCATTATAAAATTTATCTTAAATAAAAGTCAATCTATGGTATCAAATTAACTATCAATTCCTCGTTTATCTTATCTTCTTCTTGTTGTTGTGTGTTAAGAATTTAGTTATTATAAAAAAAACTATTAATTCTGTACACGTAACATGGTTTGTAATGGAGTTTTTTAATTACAGGTCTCCCACCTTAAATATAGTATTATTGGAAAATATTTGAAATCTATTTGTAAGAGTTATTGATTCAAATCCTTCAATCTAGAAAGTATTAAAAAATGATATTAAATAATTATTGGAAGCTAGCTAACTCCATAAGTTTCTAACAATATATTAATGCATATAAAATTATCAATATACAATTTGGATAATTGAGAACAAATAAATGGAATCTAAAACACTTGCAAGGAAGAAAAATCTCAATTATGTATATTAGATTTAAGTTTAATTTCATCTCAAAACTTAAATTATAAGGTGAAAAATTGTCTAAGTTTATATATGCAGCGGAAATTGTCCTTGGTCGATGTAGGACTTAACACCCCTCCACATCGGTTAAAGTTCGAATTTACGACACAGTTGGATTTACGGTACGAGGACCGATGAAAGACTAGGAAATATCATGTTAGACTTGAGTCTAATTACACCTTAAAACTTAAGTTATATGATAAAAGATTGTCTAAACTTATATGTGTATCGAGAAGTATCCTTGGACGATGTGAGACTTAACAATATAAATAAACATCGGTGTAATTATGTTAATATATATATAAATATTCAATATCTACCCTTTAGAATAAACAAATAATTTATGGTTACATCTATTTTTAATTATAATTAAATATTTTTTAAATTTTAAGAATCATTCATTAATTTTATATTTATTAACATTTATATTTTTAAATAATTTAATTTAAAATTCATTAATTAAATTATTTATTATTTGAAGGACCATGTTCAAATAATTATTTATTATTTATTATTTATTATATGACATGGTCACTATAGGCCTGAAGTGTACTGTCGCGTCATTTGCATGTGTTGGTTGGTTGAACAAGATATGAATAAGATATAGATTTGCCTCGTATAGAATATTAAGCCTAACTATTCTCACACAACTTGTATGTACGTAGTAACGTAGTTGGTCATTTAAACTCTATGGGTAGGAATCGAAGCTGGTTCTCTGCCTATGACGGATTGCGATTGTATGAATCAAAATAAACTTTCACCAAAAGCTATTTTCAAATATTTATATTGCTATTATCAAATATTTATATTTTATTTCTATAAAAGAAGATAAATATATAATTTTTTTAATTATAACTTGATACGGTCAATTTAAATAGTTTTTAGTTGAACTTTTTAACTTTGTATTTATTAGTCATATCTATTAAGGGTGTACACGGTTCGATTTAGTCTAATTTTGAGTAAAACAAATTAACAAAATTCAACTGTTTATATTACTCAAACTTAATCAGATCATTTAATTATTAAAAATATTATAATCGAACGATTTGATTCGATTTAGTCTAATTTGATTAACGGTTTTCAAAAATTTAATCTTATTAATAATACATAAATATAATATACCTAATAATATTAACTTTGATTAAAATATGAAAATTTTAATCAACATTCGGTGAAAAGTGATAATTTTTTTTAATATATTATTAAAATCAGTCTGGTTTTATTCGACTAGTTTACAAATTAATATAATCAGATCAGACCATTTAAAAACCATTTTAGTTAACACAAACTAAACGAGACTGTTTAATTTATAAAATTATTCGGATCAATCCAATCTAATCCGATTTTTTAGTTAAATTCTATTTGATCCAATTTTTGGACGCCACTAATAACTAAGAAATTGTTTTATATACATACTAAAAATTAATAAATTATTTTGGTAAAAAGATTGACTCGACTAAAACCTTGTATAACCCTTCAAGTGACTAGGCTAATGATGTTGATGCATTATATGTAATTTATTAAGATGTTAAACAAAAATATTATTTAATTAAAATTATAATATTGTTATCATTATCTAAAAAAATTAAATATATATTGTGTTAATATTGAAAATATTATTTTATCATTTAATTAATAAAAAAATAAGAGCTTTAAATAAATTATACCATAATTAAGAGATTAAAGATAATAATATTTATTATTTTAAAATATATGGATAATTTTTTTCAAAAAATTATAAAAGCTTAATTTAGACACTATTAAAAATCACACATGTTTGATTGAAAAAAAGAAGTTAAAACATACATTCCTATGTTTATGAACTTCATCTATGTTTTATGTAAATTTGAAAGTAAATAATCCACATTCATTATTTTCATGGAAGGTTTTTATGACCTATAAGGCTTCCGAAATCAAAATTACTGAACTTAGTTGAAAAAAAAGTAAAGCAATAAATGATAGAGATAAATATATATGGTTAGGTTTTTAGACTTAAATAATACTTAAATTATATATTTATTTATTTTATAATAATTTAATAATAATATTATTATTATTATTAAAAAAGTGATCAAACATGAATAATATAAATTATTTGTTTAGTTTTTCAAGATAAAGATTACTTTAACTTCAATAAACTGTAAATAAAATAATAATAAAATTAAACTATTAAAAAAATAAATATAAAATCTAAATATTATTTTTTAAAAATAAATATAATAAGTATACAATCATATTTTCAAAATATATTCCTATAAAAAATATACATCAACTAGGGAGCAATACTTGCTTTAAACTTATAATTAGTTATTAAAAGAAGAAGAAGCTTAGATTAGTTATTTGACATATTTTTTAATAGACAGTTACACAGCCTAAATACTTTATTTTTGATTGCTTTAGATTATGAAAGAAGATGCATAAATTAAATACAATAAATTATAATTTAACAATATAAAATTTATTTTAATATATTAAATATTTATAAATTAAGTCTCAATTATATGTTTATTAATTAAGTTGTATAAAAAATTCAAAAACTATTATAAATATAATTCAAACTCATTTAAAGAATAAACACAATTATATATAATCAATATTTTGATAAATTATTATTATTATTAATTTGTTCATAATTATATATCTTATAAAATATTTTAATATAATTAATCAATATAATCATTATCTTTTTATGAAGAAAAATATCATCATATAATAATAGTTAGTAAAAAGTAATCTTTTATGGTTAAAAGTTTTTGTGAATTAAAATATAATACTTGTTAAAAAATAACCATCATGATTAGATATATAATTTTTTAAAATATTCTCCTTGTGTTTATGGTTTAAAATTTAATTTATGGTATTTTTTAATTTTAAAATCAATATAGTTTTAATTATTATTATATTTTATAAACTTAAGAAAAAATAAACTATAATTTTGTATTAATTTTTTTTTATGAAAAATAAGAGTATATATTTCTTAATATTCAATAATAGATAATCAAATCGTATCATTTTTTACTTCTTATGAATTTATTTTTAAATTTTAATAAATAATTTTAAATAAAATATACCTAACCCCATATATATATATATATATATATATGACTACGTTACTGTTTGATTGATGTACTTGAAGCATAAATAATTTTACTTCAACTGATATAATACTAAATATTATAAATTTATTATAATTATATAAATTAAATTTCATGTATTTATTAGTAATATTTTGTGACTCATTATTTGGGTTTCATTTGAAATTAATTTAAGATAAATAGGATTTTTTTTAATTAATAATTTTATTTTAATAATTGTTAAAATCAGTATGAGATAAGCTTGAAATTTAATTAAAAAGCATAATCTCAACACAAGTCTTGTCATGTCTTGGAAATATCAACACAATCTCTCGGTACAGCAAAGAAAAGAAATGCTATAAGAACAAAAACAAAAGTGGACGCACAAGAGATTTGAATTAGAAGCATCTAATATTACTCTATGCTTCAGTAGAAATTATTCTTTTTTTTAATTATACAATGATGCGATATTTTAAAGTAAAATAATTTTATTTTAAAAAATAAATATTTAATATTTAATATTTAATAATATACTTTAAAAATGATAATTAATATTTATTATTTTATTAATTGCATCAAACTCCTGTGCAACCATGACTCCATGAGTACAAACAAAGCAACAAAGTACTGTAGTCCCAAATCCCATGGCAAGCTGTCCCCTAATTTAATTTAATTATTTTTTAAAGATTAATTGTCAGTGGTGGTCCAAGAAATAGATTATTTAATAGACTTGACTATTGTTCATTTGAAAATTAGTTTTGCATGTGAAAAAATTTCTAAAAAATAAAAATAAAATAAAAAAGTTAAAATTTTATCCACTCATCTATCTCAAAGTACATATTTAAATCTGTATATATATTAATAGGTGTGTTAATATTAAATTAAATATTAAAATTAATGAGTGGATATTAAATTATTAACTTATATTTCAACTTGAATTCAAAAAATAATAACTATTTGTATCTATTAGTGTACAAACTTAATTACCTATTTAAATTTTTATATATTTTCACTAAAATTTTATCTTCATTATATTTACGTTTAGAAATAAATTACATATTTATAAACGTTTGTGAATTTACTTATTTAATTGCAGAATCCATGTTTAAACAAAAGAATTTGAAAATTTAAAGCAATTTAATTAGCTAACAAATTAAAGAGATGAATTGCAAAAGTTAATTTCCACAACTATTTCATGTACAATTCTCTCCACATCATCCCATCAAATCCAAATCATAAGACGTGCAAATTAAGGTAAGCAAAAAAAAAAAAAACCCCCAAAAAGAACCAAAACACCAATTAAGCTACTCAATGACTTCATCATCACTTTGTAACCACTTTCCTAACTTCATCTCCATGTTTTTGTTTACACAAAATGAAGATAAAGAAAAGAAATATATTACATGGGAAATTAACAATTAAAACAAAGATGAAGAAAATAACACAAATTAAGTGATCTTCACATGCTTCTAGCTAACATTTCTTGAAACCTCCTACAAGACTCTTGCTTCTCCAACATAAACTTTTCATGACAACTAGCAATAAACAATTCAGCTAACTCATTCACATCTGGCTCCTTAGTACTGCTAGACGAGTACTTATCATAAACCTTTTGATCTTCTAACCATTGAAGGTACCCATAAAGCTTTTCTTCATGATCACAGTCCTCACTTACACATTGTTTTTCATGCGTTGAAATCATAGAATTCCATGAAGAATCATAGTACATATGATTTGAGACCAGCCCATCAAAAACAGGTTGAGGAACGGGCAAAACATGAGAAGAAGAAGAAGAGCACCAATTGTAGTGAAGTCTAAAAGAGCCAAAGAATATCTTCTTCTTCTTTTTATTAATGTTCATTTTCTTCTTTGAATTTGGGTAAAATATCACTTGTATGGGTTGGTTTGTAGTCTTTAGAATTTGAACTATAATGGATACTAATTTGGACTTAGTTTTTGAAAGGGCATGAAGTAAAGGCTTTAAATGAGAGAAAACTAGGGTTCGAAATAGATTTTTGATGATCTCTATATTGGAGCTTAAGGTACAAGATGGTATTAACTTATTGAGAGACAAATCTTGAAGAAGGTGGAGGTTTTTTGGATTGGATGGTCCAACCATTTTTTTTTTGGGAGTGCTTCTACGGTGGGGATCAAGGTGTGAGCTTTATTGAATTTTGGATATATATAAAGGCTTGATTACTTATTTACCCCTTGAATTTTAATTTATTAAAGGTATGTGCCATTAACTTTTGTGGGTTATGAGATACATGGCTTTACTCCTTTATATATTTGGTTATAGGAATATAGAGCTTAAAATTTGCATTTAAACGCGGTTTTAAATTTTGAAAATAGTTATACTTTGGTGTTTTTAGGGAATCGATGAGATTTGTATTCATTACTATCGAAGGTGAGGTCATTCTCTTATTAATTTTGGATTATGATTTGTTTTTAAATCTTATATGTTTATTTAACATCTAATAATGAGATTTAAAATTATTAATAAAAAAAATAATCATTAAATTTAAAATATATCACTTAAGTTTGATAAGTAAAAACAAAAACAAACTGACAGACAATTTATATGTAAAGATGTGATTAATAAAAACATAAATCAATCAATAAATATAATATAAAATTTAATGATATTATTATTACTCTATTTAATAGTATTAAATAGTATTTTTCAAATTTTATTAGTTGTTATTATAATAAGGTATTGGAAATAAAAGTTTATAGAAAAAATAATTTATTTTATTTAAATCACATTTTATGAATAGAAATATATCACATTATCATGCACGAAGAATAAATAATTTATCATCTCTATATATTTTGTTTACTTGTATTATATTTGAAATAGGTAGTTTCAAAACATGAAAGCATTTATGTTAAAAAAAAAATCATTTGGTTTAAAAATATAGTTTTATTATTACAATAAGTGCTTTTATAAAGGAGTGATATTGTTGCTAGAGGAGTAGCAGCAAAAGAAGGGAAAAAAACTAATATTAAAGAAAAATTTATAATTTTTTAAAGAAAGTTTGCTTATTATTTTGTTGGGTTAAATTTTAAATTTGATTTGGTATTAATTAGTGTTTTTTTTTCTCTTGTCATTGAAAAAAAATATATTTCAAGTACAGGTGTCAAAAGCATATTGGCCTATATTAGAGTCCAACAGATCCAATTACAGAGCATGAGCCAATCAGAATTAAAAATTTATTCTAAATTGGGTAGAAATAATAACTTTTATTTATTGGAAGCTATAGATAGTCGCTGATGAGTGAGCATATTCATGGTTAATAGTTAATTATGTAGTAAGTGTATTTTGTTTAATAAATAGAAGAGAACGGCTATCAAGGCTTAAACTTCGCCAAAATTACAAGCTCAAGGAATAAAATATTTCTTTTATTTTTGATAGAGAAATAAAATATTGTTAAAATTATTTCTATTCTTGGAAGTTTCTGGTCAGCCCCACCCACTTTAGCATTAATTGCCCTGTTTACGTTTTAATTTTGTTCGTCCATTCCAAAATTTGTCTTATGTTTTATATCATTAAAAATACACATTGTCAGTTGATTAGTTCCAACAATATTCTTACTTTTTTACAAAAAGAAAAAAATTAACATATTTTTATTAAAAATCCATCCACATTGTATCTCATTAAAAATAAACTAAATTCTTTAATTTTTTTTAATCTTATGTGATTTAGTACCAACATTTGTGTTTAATTGAAAATCAATAAATAAGAAACATTATCTCTGATATCTACATACTATTACAAAATGTGTCATTTAAGTCGATATGTAAAGTCGAGTTTTGAAAGAAAAAAAAGACACTACAAATAGCGTCGGTTAACGTGTCGAATCGACGTTATACATAGACATAACGTGTAGCGTTAATTGACGTAATAAATCGACGTTATCCACGTGTGTAACGTCACTTGACACGTAGAATCAACGATACGTCTATGGATATTTCCTTTTCTCTTATTTATTCCTCACACATAAACTATTCCAACCAATGCATAACTCTAAAAAACTAAAAACCTCATCTACTTTTCTTCTACTCTTTCTCATTTTTTGGCCACCTGCAACCACCAATTTGAGCGCCGATTAGTAGGTTTTCTTTCTTTCTAACTTATCTTTTAGATCCCTTATTTTTTAGACTCATTTCTCACTTATAAACACACCATTTTTTTTTCATTTTATCACTTCATTTAATCTTATAAGTATTTATATTAATCTACGCACTTATTATTCATAATTTTTTTGCTATTATGTGTTATTATTTATGTGTATAAATTTTTGTATTATATATATAGATTTTGTATTATAACATCATGAGAAGAATATGATGATCTTATATAACATAAGACAACATCATTATAATTTTTCTTCTATTAATTAATATTTAATTTTTTATATTGTTTAAACTATTTGTTAAACAGATTTTGGTTTTTTTCCTATTATTATATAATGATCGAATACAAGTTTTAATTTGAACATAATAAAAAATAAAAAAATTTAAAAAAATAAATAAAAATTTAAAGTTAATTTTTAAACGATTTTAATAATTTGTTTTGTAATAGTGACCCCTTTGTATCTTATAAAATCAATTAATTTATATTTTTAATATATTTTATTATGTGAAAAAATCACATGAAGTCCCTTGGTTTTTTAAAATCTCACTACTACAAAAATAGGTATTTAAGTCGATATGTAAAGTCGGTTCGATATAGAACCGATGCTATCCACGTAGGACGTAGCGTCGGTTGATGTGTCAAACTGATGTTATGCGTGGACGTAGCGTCGGTTCTAGGTGTTAACCAATGCTATCCACGTAGCGTAGCGTCGGTTGACACCTAAAACCGATGCTATCCACGTAGCATAGCGTCGGTTGACACCTAAAACCGATGCTATCCACGTAGCATAGCGTCGGTTGACACCTGGAACTGACGCTATTCACGTAACATAGCGTCGGTTCGACACGTCAACCGACGCTACACACGTGGATAAATATTTTCTCTTCTTTCTTCCTAGACAGAAACTATTTTCAGCGTTGCAGAACTCTAAAAATTCGAAAACCTCCTCCTCCACTTCTCCTCCACTCTTTCTCATTTTCCGACCACCTACGACTATCATTTCCAACATCGGTTAGTGAGTTTTCTTCCTCTCTAACTAATCTTTTAGATCCCCTATTATTCATAATTTTTTCTGTTATTATGTGTTATTATTTATTTGTATAGATTGTTGTATTATATATGTAGGTTTGTATTATAACATAAGGAGAAGAATATGACGATCTTGAATAAAATAGAGCAAAACCATGATAATTTTTCTGTTATTAATTAATATTTTATTTTTCAAATATTTGTATTATTTGAACTGTTTGCTAAACTGATTTTGGTTTTTTTTTTCTACTCGAATACAGGTTGAAAATGAATAAAAATTTTTTAACCGACTTTAAACGTAAAGTCGATTCATCATGTGAACCGACTTTAAACATAAAGTCGGTTCATCACGTGAACCGATTTTAAACGTAAAGTCGGTTCACACCTTGAACCGACTTTACACTTTAAGTCATTTAATTTAAAGTCGGTTCAACGAACCGACTTTAATGCTACTTTTTGTAGTAGTGTCTGCACTTTAGTACTTAATTTTTGAAAATGTGTATTATAAGTTTTTGATTTACATATAAGTTTATTTTAAATTAATTGTTTTAATTTATACATATAAACATTATGCATGTCATCGTAAATAAAAAGGTAAATTTATTATCAATGAAAATAATTAAGAATTGTTAATTTTTAAATGAAAAATAAATACTTTTGTATTGACAAATTTACCCATGACTTTTATATATCTAAATAGTAGTAAACTGGAAATAATTAAACTAAAATAAGTTTATTTGTATTTTTAAAATAAATTAAAGATATGTAATATTATTTTAAAAGTTTAAATATTAAATTATAATTTTTAATTTTTTTTCAAAAGCTAATTGAGTGAACTTACTAATATATTCATTTTATTATATTATATTCTATTATATTATTATTTTTAAATATCCATTTTATTTCAATTTCTTTTTTGGGAATACCAAATTTTTTGTCCCAATATTAGTTCATGTTTATTTATAAATTTTAAATCCATATCATACTTAAAATATAAGATATTCTATAACGTAGATAACACTAACTTATTATCTTCTTTGGAATTGCTTTACAAGAGAACAGAGTAATGATAGTTATCACTTAAGTGTATTGAACATAATATTTAAGTAAGTATCTCAACGATAAATTATGCAAGACTCGTATTTTACTTTAATTATTTACAATTATTATTTGCAACCTAGATAATGTTTCAAAACACTACTTTAAAAATCATATTTTAAAGCATTTTCCACCAAGCAAAGGGAAAATATAATTTAATAGACCTAAAAATAAGAAGAAAAATTGCTTATTATTTTTGTTAATTTTTTTATGCTAATAGCCACATTCTCTCTTATCAATTTTGTGAAAGGAGAATTAAACGTTGTAATTTAATAACATAAAATCTAATAAAATATATTAAAAATTTAAGATTCAAGTTTTTATAAGTAAATGAGTTATAATTATTTAAAAAAATTAAAAGAAGTTAGATTTGGCAAAAAAATCATATACTACATCATAAGTACCAAAAACTTAAAAGGAGCAATGAATTTTTTTTTCTTTTTTTCTTTTTAGAATGTGAAACATTTTATTGAATTCGTATTACAACAAAAATATTTGTCAAGAATTGGATGAAGTTAAGATGGCTCAATTTCAATCTAATTAACAAAATCTTAACAAAATAAATCAAACTCAACCAAAAATAGAAATGAAAAATTTGTTAATTTTTTTAACAATAACAACAAATAAAAGAATGAGTTTTAGAAGTTAAAAACATGAATATCATACATATATCATAATAATATATCCCTTCATTGATAGATTAACAGATCCATTGTTCAAAAGACTTTATAAACATGCATTAAATATATCCCTACAATGTTACATAATAGATCAATTATTTCACTAGCGTGTGGAAGGGAAAAATCGAAGATATATAACAATTTAAAAGCCTTTATAAGTACGTAAGTTAGGAGAAAAAACAAAATAGAAATAACCAAACTTCAAATTGGAGTTTGTTGTAGACTTTGGCTCTAGTTGACTTGGACTAGTGTGTGAATGAGATTCAAAAGAAGAACATGATGCTTAGCATAATTAAGAAATTAAAAAACATTATTAATTATAAAAACACACACTTGGGATTGATTGATACGTTAAGTCAATTTATTATATAAAGTTGGATTTTACTGCACATGACATGTATGGTTGAATAAGACATGATGTAATAGGTCGAGTACCTATCAATCTAGTATCTATATTTTAATCGATGTGTTATTTATTTATTTTATTATATTTTTATTAATTAATTTTTTTTTTGCATATTTATTTAAAAAAAATTATATTAAACGTATCACACTATATAAATAATTTCTCTTATTAATGTTCACTTTCCAATTAATTTCACTACTGATATGTGATAGAGATACTAATTAATTAAACTTTCTCATTTTTAAATTTCATATTAATCAATATATAAGAGATCTAACCTCTTTTCTTTTTTTCCTTTCCTTTCTTTTTAATGCCTTTTTATAAGCAGATTAAGACAATATATTATATATGCACAATCTGAACTATTTGTTGGTCATGAAAAAATCAAGTTTTTGCATATAGTTTCTCAGCCCCCGGTTTGATTTTTTTTATTTAAAATAATATCTATTATATCTTTATAATTTAAATATTATTTATTATGTTCAATTTATATACTTATATTATTAAAATAAATTCAATATATATATATATATATATATATATATTATTAGACATCATTTAATTTAAATTTTAAATATATTAATTTGTTTAATATTAATATTTCATTTAATTCAATCATATTTAATATTATTTACATATTAATTTTATTATCATAAATTTTGAGATACTTCTACGAGAAAGAGACACAAAAACTCCAATTTATTTGTGTACAGTAGATCTCACCATTTTCTGACCATACGATACCTATCGTTTTGCCTTGTATCCACGATTTATTTTATTTTATTATTTAATAAAGTACCGATTAAACAAAAATAGAGGATTTTTATATAGCTTGATTATTGACGTGACTTGTTCTTTTTTATTTTTTTTAAATATATGCCTTTTATGTTATAAAGAAAATATATGTATATTAAATTTTAGACATAAAAAATTTAAGGTCATACAAAAATAATATATATACACAATATAAAGATATTAATAATAAAATTTTATTTATACATAAAAAAAAGTTATAATATTTAATTAAATAACAAAATCTAAACTAGTAACTTTCATAAAGTGTTCATATAAGTAACAAAAATATATATTAAAACAATGAGATATAATTTCAATCATCTCGACAATATAATATTATAATCTTTATTCACGTCAACCGACGCTACGTCACGTAGATAGCGTCGATTCTTTACGTTAACCGACGCTATCCACCTAATATATTCACACTCGGCTCATTTTGTACGCAGAATCCAATTTTCTTCCTCTCTCTTCCATTTTATTCCTCACTCAGAACCATTTTTTCCCAAAATCTACACCGTGCACCACCTTCGTTCTACATTTCCGACCACCTCCGACCACCATTTGTAACGTCATTTTGTAAGTTATATTTCTCTTCTCACATTATCTCTCAGTCCTTTTATTTTTTTGAGCAAAATATTAAAATTTGTTTATACCCATTTTCTGTTATTGATTTAGGTACTTAGCCAAAATCAAGGTACTATTCGTACGTTCTTGAATAGAAGTAAGGAGTCTCAATCTTTGCTAATTTTATCAGCGTCTAATTGTTTTAAAATAGGCCCATTCAACGATGGAAAATATTCCAATGTGATAAAAGAATCAGATCCTAGAATTTCAATTTGTAATTCGTTAGGAACAGCCTCTCAAATTGCGAATTTTTATTACCTTTTAAAAACCCATAATAAGATCTCGTCAACTAAATATTTGCAACTTGACAATTTAAAACAGACTTTTCAAGTAATTAAATATTATTTAATGGATGAAAGCGGTATAATTTCTAATTCTGATCCATGCAGCAACATCCTTTTGAATCCATTCAACTTAAATTAGCATTTTCTTCATCATAATTATGATAATAATCATCATTATTGTGATGAAACATGCTCAATAATTAGCCTTAGGCAATTTCTTTGTGAAAATGTATGGATAGCCAAAAACGGACAACACTTAAAAAATATGTTTGACTTAGTTTATGCAGAATACAACTAGCTTATTATTTGATCAATTTGTTTTATATTTTGTATAAATTTTTGATTTAGTTATGTTTTTTAGTTTGCTTGTAATAATGTTTGACTTATTGTATGTATTCAATAATATCTGAAATGTTGTGTGGGTTTGCGTGGATAAATTTATTTATATACGTATAATTAATATTACTTTTTAATTATGATATAGTAACATGCTTAGAAATTAGAATCAACCGCGTGATTGGTTTTTATATATATATATTCATGAAACATGTTGCTTATTTTTTAATTTGTATATAAATGGTTTTGTAAAATGATTAAAACGATAACTGTTTTGCATTATGTATATTTTGATATATATTCTAATAATTAGGAAATTTATATATAATAATACATAATTAAGTAATATGTTTAATTAATGTCATTAATAGAAAATGGACAAATCTTGGATGTCAAAGTGTAGAATTGAGCAAGACTATATTTCTGGAGTTGAAAGTTTCATGAAATTTGCTTGTAGAACTAGTAATACTGGAAGTAGTATGATTCGATGCCCATGCGTTAAATGTAAAAATGAGCAATTTCATGAATTTGATGAGGTTAAGTATCACCTTATCCGTAATGGTATTCTATTGAGCTATAAATGTTGGTATTATCATAGAGAAAATATTGATAATACTCATGTGGAAAAGTATAATAAGAATGTGAGTGGATTACATACATCTTATCATAATGTACAGACAGAAAATATGTTTCGTGGTGTTGAAGATGAATTATACGAGGATGATCCCAAAACCTTTAATAAACTTATAGAAGATGCCGAAAAACCGTTGTATCCAAAATGCAAAAAATACATTAAAATGTCAAGATTGGTTCATTTGTACAATGTGAAGGCAAAACATGGTTTTTCTCACAAGGGATTCACAGAATTACTAAATCTACTAGTGGATATGTATCCTGAGGGTATTGAATTGCCATCTTCAATGTATGAAGTGAAGAAATATCTTAGTCGATTTGGCATGGAATATCATAAGATTCAGGCTTGCCCTAATGATTGCATTCTTTATAGAAAAGAATATGAGACATTACATGATTGTCCTATGTGTAAAGAATCGAGATGGAAGCATGGTACAAATGAGAGTACAACACATAAGAAAGGCGTGCCTGCAAAGGTTCTTTGGTACTTTCCTCCGATTCCTCGCTTTCAAAGGTTGTTCAATAGTAAATATATATCAAAGATGTTGACTTGGCATTCAGATAATCGATCTGATGATGGGGTGCTACATCATCCTTGTGATTCTCCAAATTGGAAAGTAGTAGATAATTTATCTCCACAATTTTCATCTGATCCGCGCAATCTGTGTCTTGCCATTGCTGCTGATGGAATTAATCCACATAGTTCCCTCAGTAGTAGATATAGCTATTGGCCAGTAATTATGGTAACATACAACCTTCCTCCCTGGTTGTGTATGAAAAGAAAATTCATGATGTTAACATTATTGATCTCAGGACCGAAACAACCCGGTGTTGATATTGATGTATATTTTTAGCCTCTAATAGATGATTTAAAGACGTTATGTAATGATGGTGTAAATATTTACGATGCACATAAAGAAGAATACTTTAACTTGAAGAGGGTCTTTTTATGGACAATTAATGATTTTCCTGCCTATGGAAACTTATCAGGACATGCAACAAAAGGTTACAAGGGATGTCCTATATGTAGTGATGGAACTTCTGCAAATTATCTTGTTCACGAACGAAAGATGTCTTATAGAAGACATAGGAGATTTTTGCCATCTGGACACAAGTTTAGATACCAAAAGAAACCGTTCGATGGTGAAGAAGATCATGATCATGCAACTCGACCTTTGCGAGGTATTGAGATATTAAGGCAATTGAATGGGATGACATTCAAACGATATGGAAAGATGAAAAAAAACTCACCAAGGTAGGGAAACGAAAGAGGTCAACTAATGAAATTGGTGAAAATGAAAAAGAGTTTGAATCGAATTACCATGGTTGTTGGAAAAAAATAAATATTTTGGGAATTACCTTATTGAAAAGACCTACACATTCATCACATCTTAGATGTCATGCACATTGAGAAAAATGTATGTGAAAGCTTGATTGGAACTTTACTTAATATACCCGGAAAAACAAAGGATGACATTAAAGCAAGATTTTATTTAAAAAAACTAGGCATACGATCTGAATTGGAACCAAGGGTGGAAAATGATAAGAATCGAACATACTTACCACCATCATCATATACAATGTCAACAAAAGAGAATGATGTGTTTTGTAAATGTTTGGAAGGTGTGAAAGTTCCTGATGGTTACTCATCCAACTTAAGAAATTTTGTGTCTATCACCGATAAGAGACTGTATGGATTGAAATCACATGACTGTCATATCTTAATGCAACAGTTATTACCAGTTGCTATTAGATCAATTCTTCCAAAACATGTTCGAATATCAATAATTCGGCTTTGTTCATTCTTCAATACAATATGCAAGAAATCTATATCAATTGGCGAGTTAAATTCTTTACAGAAAGAAATTGTAGAAACTTTGTGTCTAATTGAAAAATATTTTCCTCCTTCTTTCTTCGTTATAATGATTCACTTATGTGTTCATTTAGTTCGAGAGGTTCAATTATGTGATCCTACTTACTTAAGGTGGATGTATCCTTTTGAGAGATATATGCAAGTCCTTAAAGGATATGTAAATAATAGATATCGACCTGAAGGATGCATGGTGGAATGCTACATTGCTGAAGAGGCCATTGAGTTTTGTTCTAAATACTTTAGTGGTTGCACTGAAATTGGGAATCCTACGCACAAGTTGTTCTTAGAACGTCACATGATCCAAATAGGTAACCCTATGCTTGGTGGAAGTAAGAAAATATTTATTGATCGCACTCGATGGGAAAAAGCACACCGAAGAATTTTGGTAAATAATAATGAGGCACAACCGTACATAGAGTAAGTGATGTTCATTGTTTAATTTTTTATTTAACTATTAATGATGATATATAACTTAATATATATTTAATAACATTACAGGATGCATTTAAACTTATTGAAGATCGATCCTCGTTATAAAAAAAGGAGGAGAAAAATGGTTATATGATGAACATAAGCGAGAGCTTATTAATTGGTTTCGCAACCACGTAAGTGTCAAACAAAAAATCATGCATGTATCTTCCTAGATCTATTCAATGTTTTAAAACTTTGCTCTAAACACATTTCATGTTTTTGTATACATAGATTCGAGATGAACTCAAGAAACCCAATCATAAAATATCAGAAAGTTTACAATGGCTTGCACATGGCCCAAAATTTGATGTCAAATATTTCATAGTTTCACAATAAATGGATCAAGGTTTACGACCCAAGCTAGGGACAAAGTCTGAGTAAATCAAAATAGTGGGGTGAATATGGTTGCACAAACTATGCAATTTTCCAGTTCAAAAGATGTTAATTACACAGATGATCCTTTCAAGTTAGCACTTCATGCAAAACAAGTATTTTATGTGAGCGATCAAATTGATCCAATATGGTCTGTTGTGTTAACGCCTCCACAAAAAGAGTTTTACCATTGTGATGTTGTAGAAGATGATTACTCTATGCTTGATATATTAACCACTATTAGTAATTTCTCAAATAAATTGCCTAATGTACGTGATGATCTAATTCATGATGATGATTCTTCGACCTGGACTCGAAGTGATTGTGAAGGAATATATGTATACGATCAACAATCTAATTAAACATAATGTATGTTCTATATTGTTGTAATAACTCTTGTATATATGTGTGTTCCTAAAATTGTCAATTAATTTATATTTCTTCATTGTTTGCAGATATTTCATGGATATTCAGCTTGTAGATCCAAATGATCCATTGGGGTATTTGAAAAGAAGGGGTTGGGCGAATATACCTGATGCTCCACTTAACCCAGATGATAGAATACCCGTTATATTTGATACTACTAGTAATCCAATAGGGGAAAATGGTCAACAATTGAAATCCTCTATTGGTCGACTGGCAAAGTCCAGTATACCAATCAATATAAATCCTTGGTCTGAGGTTGACGATGCAAAAAAGTTCAAAATATGGATAACCATTTATGTAAGTCTCTTATATTTTATAATCAATATATATATTATATTAGGTGTATTATATCTAATATTTTGTACTGTGTTTTTACAGAATCGTTACAAAGTCGATGACAGTTGGCAGGGCAAGTGTTATAAGATTGCAAATAAGGCGTGGAAGGAATACAAGACTTCCAGATTGGCAAAAAATTGTGTTTCCATATTTGGAAACACTTGATGAGAATGTGATCTACAAAATCCCTGAAGGACACCCCTGGATTACACCTCAAGTTTGGAAAGACTTTGTGGATTATAGATGTTCAGATGAATTTCAAATTATTAGAGAAGATCATCAGAATGTCCAAATGCATAACATTCTTCCTAATCGTACTAGGAGGTCTTCAAATCCTGAAGTTAGATATAGAATGGTATTATTAATTTGTCTTAATATTATAAATATTTTTATATTAATTTTTCTCAATTTAATTTCATGTCATTGTTAATAAAATTTTCCTAATTTATGTAAGAAGCTGAATTGGGTAGACTTGTTACCTGAATTGAATTGTACATAGAAACAAAGACTCCCAAAACGAAGAATGCAAGACCGATGAGTTAACGAGGAGAAGAACAATTAAATAAGTTGGTTAGTAATTTCGGTTGATAAAAAGTCTGACTGATATTTAATAATTGATATAATAATGAATGATATGTTTGTGTGCTTTATTATTTGTAGAGAGCTGTTCAAGAAAAAATATCCAGGGGTGAAATAATCGAAGAGCTTGGGAGAGATGCTTTATATCACGCATTCAGACGCGAGCATCCTGGTGGTGTTAAGGGAGGTAGCCAATATGATGGTTCTATGGAGTATTTTAAAATTCCAAAACATAAGCCTCAGACGTTAAGTAAGGAGAAATACACTAAAATTGAAGAAGAATTTAACTCCTTTAAGGCCTCAGTGATGAGTGAGATTGCCACTCTAAAAGAACATCAATCACAACAACTGTCAGCCATGACATCATGCTACAACCAGGGCATGTCATATTGGCCAAGCATACAACCATCCATGCCAAGCATACCACCTTCCATGCCAGGCATGCCACAATCCATGCCACCATCCATGCCAAGCATGCCACTATCCATGCCAGGCATGCCACCCACACAATCTCATTGCGCTCAAACTACATCTAGTATGTGATATAGCCATCCTATTGGTCCTCTCTATATGCCAGGAATGCATATGCAATCAAGTAGTGGTTCATTTTCTCCAATGCAATCTGCACATTCTTACCATAAATCAAACCAAGATGAACATTTGGTGAGAATGTACATCTAATAGCTACCCCATATGAGAGTCCTCCTCTATTTGATGAATCATATGTGGTAAGATTTTAATTTCTGGTGTATATAATCTATTATTTTTAAATTCTTATTATATGTTTTATTTTTTATATATAACATTTAAATTTTTTACAGAATATGAAATGTTTGTTAAAACATCTTTTGTCAACAGACTATGTTGCTATTGGAACGGTACAACAATTGAGCGATGATCGGATGATTCATAATCAATATTTGCCTAATCATTGCCGAATAGTAATTGATCAATCATTGTTTCATGATTGTCCACTACATGTACCTTCTGATGCTACCACAGTCCAAGAGGCGGTTTGACAGTATGTGGCTTGGCCGTCGATTCAAGTTGTTCTAAATTTTGACATGTTACTATTTTTTAACTTAAAAAATAACACTTGTTTACTACTATTATTTAATTATATCTTATATTGTTACTAAAAATACATATATGATACTTTTTTGTTAGTCTATTATACCAAAACTCTTAAATGCGGCACATTTAAGAGATACGAAGCAAATATCTCGTGCTAAATCTATGACTAGTGGCCAATCATCGTGCACCAAGTCATTCAAGAAGAAGACTTGGAAAAAGTATAGTCATACTTATGCGTTAAAGTTCAGTAGAAATCTTGGCACTTTGATGAGTATTGTTGGGAGGGCATCTAGCATAAATGATGGATGGACTGTGTCACTTCCTATTGAAATTTCTGGTGTAGACCTCAGCCAAACTTATATATCGATCGAGTGCTTATTGCAAATATTTGAATATCAAATGATCGATTTAAGTATAATTCAAGTGTGGACAAGGTGAGTCCACAATCTAGTTGGTTTTCTTTTATTTATGCAGAACATATATAATTATATTTATATTATCTAATTATATATATATATATATCTTTTATATAGGGCATGATATTATCGACTTCAACATAATCACTCATCACATTTAGCAATGTTCTATGATTCTTCATATGTCAATCAATATCAAGAGAAGGATGTTAGCATCAAAGCTAAACAATTATGTGATAGAGTATTAACGCTTAACAGAAATCAAAAGTTGATAATCCTTTGGCCATTAAGGTTTGAACAAGGCCAAGATCATTGGATGTTGGTAATCATTGATATATTCAATAATCATGCTTGGTACTGTGACTCAGCTTCCATAGAACTGAGTAAAGATACAAAAGCAGTTGTTGAAATGTAAGAGTTATATATAGTTACATATTAGTTTCTTCTATTATTTTTTGTAATATTTAATAAAAACTAATCGTTTTATACCTTGATAGGGCATGGAAGTTGTGGAACAAGTTTAGGGGTATTGCCCTTAAAAAATCTCATAAGCTTATATGGACAAAAGTTATGGTATGTACAATTCAATATTAATAATTTTATTAATTTTACAATTGAATAATAAAGATGTTCGAATATGAAAATTCATGTATACATGCACTTTTTTTATAGGTTTCACAACAAAATAATGGAGTCATGTGTGGTTATTATGTCATGAAGTTTATGAGCGAATTCATAACAAATATCAAAATTCCAATTGATGATGTGGTAATATATTTTACCCATATACATACAAGTTTTTAACATATTTGAGTTTGTTTTTATAAATAAATGAAATTATATTCTTATTTTGATTTTGAATACATGTAGTTCTTTGGTTGGAACAAGACGGGTTACGACCAACAAATTTTTGATAATTTACGAGAGGAATGAGCAGAACACATGGTTCAAATTATATCATCACAAGAAGAATCTTGAATAGCATATGACAACATATCATTAAATTTTTTAATGATTTAATTTCTCTATCTATTCCTGTGTCTAAAATCACTTGTTTGATGATGATTAATCATATGCTCATGTATTTAGGGGAATGCATTGTTTTATGGACCTATTTTTGGCCCAAACTACATCTCATCTCTCTTTCCTACTTTCCTTACGAACTTATATTAACACTTTATTAATCATTTGTTTATAAATATGAATTTATGTGGAATCTCTGCTAGTATTTTTAATGATATAATGAGTTCTAAATGTACAAATCAGGTGTACGTAACTTTGATTTGTTTCTTGGTTTGTATGAGTTTTGGTGCCCATGAACGTGTTCTATATGTTTAAGGGCACCAAAACTCACACAAGCCAAGTAAGAAATCGAAGTTACAATTGATTTCATATTTAGAGTTCATTATATATAACATTATAAAATACTAGTAGAGATTCCAGATAACTTCATATATATAGACAAATGATTAATAAAGTGCTACTATGAGTTAGTCAAATTTCGCTATACGTGGTAATCTCTTTTTTATGGTAATATTTATAATGATTTAATTTCTTTATTCGTATGTCTAAAGTTTAAACTACTTTTTTGATGGATGTTTTACGTGCTCATATATGTAGGGGAATATTTGTTATATGGATCAACTGTTTTTTTGTCATAATGCTTGTGAAGGCCAATCAAGATTCTAAGTCAACCAAGCTTACTCGATCGCATAATAATTATACTTTGACGACATTATTTTATTTGTAATTTAAGTTAACTATATGTATTATTTATGCATGATTTGTTTTTGTAATAAATTTAATTATCAAGTAATTAAATATATTTAAATTTTTAATTATTTGTATTATTATTTATATTTTAGTTTTTTTATGTTATATATATATATATTGAATAATACGAAAAATTAAAATTAAAATAAAAACAAATATGAAAATGTTACTTGTAAAGTCGGTTCACGAGATGAACCGACTTTACATTTTAAGTCTCTAAATTTAAAGTCGATTCAGAGAATCGACTTTAATGCTTATTTATGTAGTAGTGGAAAATAATGGATTAATCACGTTACGGAAAGTGGCACACCCGTTGACCACGCAGCAAAACTCATAACAAACTTTGTGTTAACACGTGGTAGAGCTTGAGTCATCTGGTACACGCGACACACTTTGATTGGCCTACTTTGTTTGCTTGGGGTCTATCTGGTGGTGATTGGTTAGCTCCTCTGTTTGTATGGCGTCCACATGACATCTTTTTATTAGTTTTACATTAAAAAGTTCATAAAAAATCTATAAAAAATTTGAAAAATATATTTTCTCCCATTTTTCACTACAAGGTTTATATTTTAACATTTTTAATTTGAAAAATATTATTTATTGAATAAAATAAACAAATATTAAGTAGAAAAATATATTAATGATTCTACTTTCATATAGTCATTACATGAACTATAATGTAAATATAATTGGTTATTATTTCTATTATATGTTATTGAATTATGAAAATAATCATAATAACAATAACAATAATTTATTGTAAGAATTTTTTTTATGCATTTATTATTATTTGGAAAACATATTATTTGTATATAATATATTTTAACTTAAAATACGAGTAATTTTCTATATGTTAGTAAAATAATTAAGAAAGAAGAAGTATTTTTTATTAATTTATATATAAGTAGATAGTAAAAAATGTTAACTAGATTATTAGTAAATAGATTAAATGCATATCTTAACCCTTTATAAATATAATTTCATTTTTAGGTCTCACATCATCGGCTACATATATCTTCATAAATGTGCTAAATATTTGAATGTAATTTTAGGAGTAAAAATAAAAACAATTCAATAAATTATTAGATATAAAATTCTTAAATAATAGTTTGCCACGTACTATATATTTGTGACGATCATGATCTAAAAAGTGTGCGTCACTTATATAAATATGAAAAAACAGTATGAAAGTTCCCTTTCTAGGTAAAATGCATTTAGTACCAACAAATTTAATCGATTTAGTTTGAAAAAAATACTAGAAGGATATTTGCAAAATGGAGGAATAATAAAGTAACAAAATGTTACCAGATACCCCTATTTTAATTCATCTTTACTCTCTTACTTCACAAAATGTAATTACAAAATAATAAATTTTTTATTTTTATAATTAAAGAACTATTTTTTGTTTCAAAATATAGAATTAGAAAATTAATTTGTCACTCAAAACTTGTATCGCATAGATATAATAATATATTTCTAGAGTTTTAGTTACCAAGCTTACAAATGTTATCCACACTCACAAAATATGGTATGATGAAGGCAAAAGCTTTATCATAACCCTTTTTTTTCTTTTTAGTCTTTTAAGATATTTTGTTTATAATAAAAAGATAACTAGATTTTCATAGAATTTTACATTATATATAATGAAATAACACACATTATTACATGTATATTTAAATTATAAGATAGGTAGGTAGGTTTAAAAAAACCTAATATTTAACTAAGTAATTTTTTAAGAATTGTTTTTTCTTAATTTCAAATTTAAATAAAATTTTATTATATAATATACAGATCATATATATATTAATGAATGAAAATTTTATTCAAGTTTGATTTAAATATTTTGGGTATTTTTAATTAAATCTTATTTAGTTAGATATATGTTTATGTTATATGTGATACTTAATTATATTTAACGAAAAATTGGATATAAGATTAATTTTTTGTTTTATAATCATATTACTTCAAAACATTTTGTCTAAATAAGGCTACTAAACAACACCCCAAACCTGTTAAAACACAATAGGATTAAAATCTTTTACTAATTATTTTGTAAACTTAATAGATATATTGTCATGACTATTTTTTGTTATTTTTACAAAAAGTTTATGAATTGTTTATTATATACATATCATTAATTACATTTAAGTATCACTATAATTAAATAAAGTTATTATTAATGAATTATTTTTATTGCATTAATAATTTAAACGGTAATAATATCATTATTCAAATTTAAAGATCCTCCTTGCTATTATAAATGCTACACAAAATTATCTAAAACAATTTATTGTATCAAACATAATATGAACGAGCCATTATTCATTATTTTAGAATATATTTCTCATGCATTACATTATTACACTCTTATCAAGTATTAAGTACTTATGTTTTTTTTTTAAAACAATTACATTAATTTTATATTTTATTAATTAAGAGTACCACATCTAACACTAATAAATAATTTATAGTATATCAACAATAAGGTCATATATGATTAGAAAATAAGTTTTGGAATGGAATTATTTTCACATATTCCTACCTTTATTTCTGTCATAAATATGGAATCGGTTAGAAACAATTTTTAAAAGATATGGAATTGCTATTGCACCTTACTTTTAAGAATTGTTGTTCCATTTACTTTCCATTATATAAAAATGTATTATTTTAATTTTAACTCTACAAGTCTTAAATCTTAAACATTTTTTTAATTTTAATTATGTGATATTTAAAGTTGATATGGTATATTAAAAATATGACTTCACTAATATATATTAATACTTGAGTATTATTTTGTAAATATTATAAAATAAAAAATTATCAAAAATAATTTTTTTAAGATTAAATAATATTTTTAAATAATAATTATTAAGAAATAAAATAATTTTTAATAATATATTATGTATGATTGAAAAAATAATAATAAATAATATTATTTAAATTTCATTGTAAATAAAAATATTAAGATATTATATAGTGTTTTCTATTACATTTTAATTATAAAATAAATATTACAATACTTATTTATTTTTTAATTTTCGTAATTAAACTAAACATTACAATGATAATCTTGTTTTTCTTATATTTAATTTTATTATTATTATTTATTTAGAATCAAAGTTTACGTAAAATAATTTAAACCCGTAGGAAAGTAGTTGGTGAGATGGGAGTGTGTTTCTTCTGATATTAGCAAAGTGACGAGAGAATCAAAATAACATCGACATGAAATAAAGTAGATAAGAAAGTAAAAATTACGAGGGAAAAACTAAAGCGGTCAACTTTGGCCTTAAGTAAAATACTTTACATTATAATTTAATGTATATATTAACTTATATTTTATAATATAATTTGATGAATATTTTTATAATTACTTCTTAACATCCAATATAATAACTTCATGTGTACAGTAACACTTACACATAATTTCAATCAGATTTTGGAAGATTATAGTATCATCTATTATTTCCTTTAAAATATTCCCTCAGAATCATTTGTCAATGTCAAGGAAAGTTCTATGTATCTCAGCATTTTCCTCAAAAAAAAAAAAAAAAACTTTTTTATGTTTTAAAGCATTTTTTTAATTTCTGCTTTTAGTAGAAAGAACCTATGTTGACTTAATGCATAATAAACCAAACAGTCATCAAACACTTTCTGTTCGAAAAAATTCTATATATTTTCACGAACGTATATAAATATATATAATAAAATATTATTACACTAATTAAATGATACGTGAGGATATAGCTCTATTAAACTTTAAACAATTTAAATAATGACATAATAAAGAAATTAGTAAAATCCATCTACACATAATTAAAGACATGTTTAACTTTCTAAAACTTTTTAGAAAGTTTCACAAGATTTACTTTCTTGTGTTAATCAAATTTAGGATAAATTATAAATATCTTCCTTTAAATTTTTTTGAAACAGCAAAAAACCTTCACATGCTTAAAAAATATCAATTATCTCATTTTTTTTCAATAATTTTTACATTTTAGAAGATGTTACTGTAAGTAAATTATAAAAAAAACTAAGAAATTCAATAAATAATACTGTAATAAAATTAAAATAGAAGAGATGTAACTATCTATTCAATAAATAATTTAAAAAAAAAAATGTAATTAGGGTCAATTAGGGTCGGACCAGTCTTTATCAATTCTGACACAACTAGCACACAAAAGCAAATCTCACTTATTTTCAAAGAGTGAAGAGGTTGAATCCAATGAATAAACAGCTATTCTTACACAATGGAGTGTACGTGTTCATCTGTATTATCATAAAAATAGGCTTTCATATGATGTACACATTTTAGAAGCGTTTGGAAAAATTACTGAAAAAAGGTTGTCTTTATAATAATTGGAGTTTCTTTGTATATGGGAAGTTAATGGGCAAATTTTGGTTGATATAATCTAAATCCCACGTATGTTTCATACACGGTTATATTCACATGAATTTTTGATTATATATAGTCATCATATCTATTCCCATCAGCTTGTACTTCCTCTTTTCTTTTTTTTTAAATGGGTATTTCATAAAGAGATTTTTAAATGTCCGTTCGTACCATCAGTGTCAATTTTTGTATCAAGTGCATATTGAGAAATATTTTGAGAATCTAGAAAACGAGGCTGTGATTGTAATAAGCCCAATGGTGGATGTGCGTAGAATTTTCTTGTACTAATTTCACTTGGGTCTTTGAAGAGGTTTTTTCATCATTTGAAACAGGTTTGATCGGCCCAATAAAATGACTGTAGTTTATATCCGAGTCTGTGGCTTTCAATAGTTCTCTTGTGAGTTTGACTTCAGATATTCAGACTTCGGATTGTGTCGGAAAGGATAAAAATAGCACCTTTGTATATTATGAACACATTGGCATAGAATAATTAAGTGTAATGTATAGCAATTAATATTATTTAAGTATTATAAATTTAATTTATATTTTAATGAAATTTAATCAATGATTAAAAATCTTAAGTGATTTTAATGCCCTATTAGTATCAAATGAAATTATTATATTTTTTAAGGGTTATATGTTTAGATGACATCGTATTTATCAAATAATCAAATTTAACTTATTTCCACTATTTTTTTATATAAAATATAACAATAATAGAATTATATTTCATTTGATCAAATTATAATTAACTAACAATTTTTATGTCTAATTTTAATTACAAATAATAAAAGGGATCTAATTCTACTTATTTTCTTATTTTTTAAATGATTTGATTTTGGAAGTTAGAATAATCAACTTAATTGTTCTCGGAAGTATGGAATAATCATTAGAATCTCTTTCTTTATTGGAGTACAAAGTTCATTTTTAAAGAAATGCAGTAAAGATGAAATTTTTGTAGAGATATATAGTTTGAGTTATAATCCATTTTTATTAGGTTATTAAGATGAACTATCTAAGTTCCAAAAATACTTGTCAACGATTTTATACCTCAATGGCATGAAGTTTACTTGTCACGTGAAAGTTTCATCTCAATTATGACCAGGTAAATAATATAGTTATTTAAAAAAAATTAAAATTATATATATATTTTTCTTTCTATCTAAAAACCCTTATTTTATTTTAACATCTTATTGTGGTGATGACATCTATTTTTATAAGTTCATAAACTAAAAACCAAAAACAGTCTCAAACTAAGCAAAAAAAAAAAAAAAACTCATGAAATTGCATTGACAAGTTGCCACAAAAGATGAAATGAAGTTTCTAAGAAGGTCAATAATATTTAACATTATCACCCAATTTTTTTTTTAATATTTTGCATTATGTCCAAATAATACATATATTAAGCATAAAAAAAGACAGTGTGTAATACTAGACAAGTCCTTGTGACGAAAGTTTTCTTTTATCATGTATTCTTATTAATTATTTTAATATTCATTTATTTATATCTTTTATTGGGATAGGATTTTTTTTCTATTGGTTAAATTGATACACCTTACAATACACTCACATAATAATTATTTTAAACTAGGACAATAAGAAATTAAGATTGGATAATATTATATAGTTTTTTACCTTTTTTTATGAGATTTTAAAAAATAATTTTGTCTCTCCACATCTTAACTTTAAAATAAAAATAAAATTATAAAAAATTGGAGTCATAGTTGTTGTCAAAATATAATAGGTTATATATGGTAGTTGTATCTTATTAATCAAACACAATAAAATAATTTTTACGATTCACTATGTATGGAGCTAATCGACGAAGAAATTGGATCCTTGTTGGTATACCAACATTCTTATTATCTTATTTACCGACAGTTTTAAGTATCACATTCTTATTATCTTATACATTACAATATAAATAATAAATATACATTTTTAATTAAGTATCAGGGTAAAAAATATTGAAGAGATTATACATTTAATATATAAAATTAGGCAGATATTAAATTATAAAAATTACAACATTATATAAGGATTGATATTATATTTTTAGGTTGAAATATAAAAGATAAAATAAAAAAATATAAAACATTAGTATTATTTTTGTCAAAATAAATTAAAAATGTATATAAAACTAAACAAAGGTAAACTATGAATAAATTAAATATTTAATTGAAATTTATTAATGATAAAATAATATGATGAATAAATTATGTAAAATAAAGTTAAAGGTTACTTATAAACTATACCATGAAAAAGATTTCACAGCATATTAATAATTATTTTTGGTAAAACTTTAAAGTAAAATAAAAACTTTAAAATTGTATGCATATTTATTACTAAATAAAATAAATATGTATATATAAGACAAAATCTAAAATTAAAATAGACTCTTTTAATAATAAATATAGGTTTTTATTTTTTATCATTTCAATTAATTAAGAAAAAATGAGATTATATTAAGAAATAACTAAAGAGAAAAAACAATTTCATGAAATTTATTCAATGTATAGTTTTTTATTTTTCCTTAAATAAGAAAACTAAGAGTGAAGTGACATGTAACATTTATTTATTTATTAATTAATAACATGTATAGTAACATTGAGTATAATTTTTTTAATATTTTTTGATGTAATATTATATATTTTTTAAAAATTATATAATAAATATTTACAAAATTTTGGAGCCCTCATTTAAGGGAGGCTACGGTGGCCACATGATGTGCCTAAAGGATAAACCATCCTTGTATTATTATACTACAAGATAATTAGAAAAATTAAGTGATGATGTACCATTAGCTCTTATCTCACTTACAAAATTTTCATTCAATTTAATTTTTCTTAAAGCTATTAAAAATTCATCCAATTTTAATCCAAATGATCTACTATTGATTTTAATATTGATTATCAACATTAAAAGCTATTTTAATCCTATAAGTTGTAGTTAAATATTATGAAATATACTTTAGCATGTTAAAGATTTAATATTGGAATATCAATCATTGAGTAGATGATAGTGTGAGTTTAAGTTATATATATATAACAAAAAATTAATACAAACATGAAATTAAATGTTTTTTCACAAAAGGTGAAATTTAGTTTTCTATTTATGTCAAATTTGTAATATTAGATTGTCATATGTTACAGATATAAATAGAGGGCACAATTTGTATGGTCAATTTTTCAAGGTATTTTACATAATTGTTAATTATTGTTAAAATTTTAACGTGTTAAAAATAATTTTACATTCAAATATATGTTTGAAAATAATGCTCATGATTCTATACTTATTCAACAATCTTGATAGGAATGATATATGATAATATTTTCAAAAGTAAACATGTTTAAAAATAAATAATACTAAAATAAGCCTCATAAAAAAATATCTTGGAAAAGAGAAAATTAATCCTCTATTTATTTTTAAGTATATTTTATTCACTTACCTTATCATATATTTTCACTTAAGTCTAAATTGAACATACTTTTTTTATTTTTTCAAAATATAAAAAATAACAGAAGTCAGCTTTCTCCAACCATTAACCATACCAAAAATAAAAACAATTTTTTTGTGGGTTTATAACTAACCAAAAAAAAAAAAATCGATTCTAAAATTAGCCCAAAGAAAGAAAGATTCTACACATTTCGACTAATTCAAGGTACAAATATACAATGTTAACATATGAGAGATTACTTCCTTATATATCTTTTAATTTAATTTATTTTTATGTAGTATTCTCACATTAAATAATAAAATAACAATAATAAAAATAACACTTTTAAAATTTATAATCATAAAAATAATATTTTTTATATCCAACTCATATATTTTTACTATTAAAAAAAATTTTATTTTAAATATAGTTTAAATTAAACTACTTTCGTTTTAAATTTGTTTAATATTAAACTTAATTCAATTATATTATGATATTATTTTTGTTATTATAAATTTTTAAGTTGATATATAATTAAAAAAAACTTAATATTTACCGAGATATAAAGCCTTCTGACTGATGTTAATAGAGAACCTATTCTCTATTAATTAATTTGTAAAACATAAAATGAATAATGTGGTTCGAATTCCAATTATATAGTACTTTGGTAGAAATTTAGCAGTGCAACCATACATTTGATTCTCTATTGCTGATGAATGATAATGACATACACAAATATACAAACCTATTTTAATATTTTTTAAAAATACCCAATTAAATATCAACGACTTAATACTTAATTATATAAAATTAATGTTATTAATTTTGAAATAATTTAAAATGGCCAACCGGAGATTACCAGGTATAGATTGTGACTATTAAAACATCGTCCAATCTTTTGCAGCCTCCGTCATTATTTACTCTTAACTAAATTATGCCAGTT
The DNA here is from genome assembly GCA_037013495.1 of Hippophae tibetana. NCBI lineage: Eukaryota > Viridiplantae > Streptophyta > Magnoliopsida > Rosales > Elaeagnaceae > Hippophae > Hippophae tibetana. The sequence continues at coordinate 24,258,781 of CM072812.1, forward strand.
AATAATGTCAATATTTTGTTTTGTTTTGTTTTTTTTTTTTACTTATTCGTTGACAATCTATATGCTCTTTGAACTAATAGTTGATTTTGATTATTATTCTATTTGAATATTAAAAACACAATACACCTTTTTTTCAATTTTTTTTTTGCTATTAATTGTTTCTTTAGTGCCAACAATGATTATTCGTCCTTATTTCTTTGTTTTCGAGGCATATTTTATGACAAGTGTCTATAAATGCATAAGAGACTAAAATCATTGGATTTATTTTTTTATTTGGAAACATGAGTCATGAGGTGAATTACATGGATAAGAGTTGTTATATTGGTTTGTAAACATAATCAACCAAGTTACTATATAATTTTATATTTTTTTTATAAATAATTATATGATTTATACACTGCAGTTATCAAATTTCAAATGTTACTATATTTAAAAAGATTATATATTGTTAAATTATAAGTTTATGAATAATTTTTGAAACTTATAAGAAATAGTTAAGTTAATTGATTTGATTCTAATTGTTTATTTGAAAATTAAATTAGTACATACACGTTTAATAGCATGAATATTTTTGTTATATTAGATTGAATTAGACTTCCTTACTTACACTTAATATGTGTTTAAAAATGAGGAGCAAATTCATTACCATATGTTAAAAAAAATTGTTCAAAAATGAAATGTGAATGAGTATTTGTTAAAAATAGATATTTAAATTTGAAAACAAATTAACAAGAATTCAAAATAGACTTTTCAAAATTAAAGTTTGCATAAACATTTGTTTAAAATATAGCGTTCTAAATTAATAGAGATTTTATTATTATTCAAAATATAATATTTAAAATCACATATACAAAGTAACAGTTTTAAAATTGAATACATTCTTATTTTTAAGTAATTCGATTATATCTCCCGTTAATTAAATAATTAATATTTTTTTATAAGACATGATTTAGATAATAAAATGAGATTATAATTCTTTTAATATGTAGAATTTTTTTATTTAAAAATAACAATAATATGTATTCAAAATAGATATTCTAAATTTGGAATCTCACAATCAATTTTTTAAATCATATATTCAAAACTCAAGAGTATGAACGGCATGCATTTTTAAATAGGGTAATAAAACAACAAGTTCATTAAAAATTAGAAGTCATTTTTAACAAGCTAGATAGCTAGCATATTTATTCAAATTACATTATAGTGCAATAATGTTTCAAATATTCATCTAAAAAATATGGGTTTGGATCCATTCAATGTAAAATTTGTGTATATGTAACTAATTATTAATTTTATATACAATGAAGGCCAAATATTTAAAAAGCTTAAGTTATCTAAATTCCCGGCACGTTTTGGAATTTAGATAATGAAAAAGATACCGAAAGAACATGAAAGGGTGAACAAATTGAGCTAGATACCCACTTTGTGAGCTGTATATATAAAAACTAAATTGGTGAGTCAACTTCAGCTTCATTTTAAAGATGGAATGGAATTAAATTACTTGATATAGATTCGAGTTTTGTAAAAATTAATAATGTAATTAAGTTAACACTTATTTTATAATAACATAGTTACAAGAGCATCTGAATAATTTTAAAAAAATTCATATCAAAATAAGTATAATTCAAATTTTCTGATAAGTCATTTCATACAGTGAGTTTGTCCTTGAAAGTAAGTGATTCCATTCGTATCAGTAAGAGGAATATTAAGAGATCTGTCTTTTGGGAATTTATTATTGTTGTTTTTGTGGTTCAATTAGGCTGGTCTATTTAATTCATTTTTTCTTCAAGTTTGGAGAATCTTATGGCTAGAATTCCACTCTATCTTTAGATTAATAAAAAATGTATATGATTATTTCCGATAACTTTAGATACCCACTTTAGAAGATGCAAATCTATGTTATGTTTATTAAAATATTTTTATAAAAGAGACATAATTCATCTAATTTTTAAAATTAAAAATTTTTAGTTACATGATTTGTATTAAAATGTATATTTTTTTATGGTAAATAACAACACTTTAGTCAAAATTATGTAACTATAATATCTTAATTTTAAAGATTGAATAACTTATGTATTAATGGTAAAAATTGAGTTTTTAAAACGTTTAAGTGATATATATAGAGTGATTTTTAAGCTAATTTTTAAAAATTATTTATAAATGTTTTTATCATTATATTTAATTTTGTACAAGTTTTAATATTTTTACTTAAAAGTTTCGTTAATTCTCAAACTGCATATTTCACATAATTAAATCTACAAAATTTTAAAATTTTACATAAATTTCAATAAAGGATTAACTTATTAAGGGATCTGTTTATAGAAAAAAAACTTATTAAGGGGTCTAAAGAGTTGAATTAATAAATGAAATACTCAAGAGTCATTATAGTTAATTAGCTATATGACAAATGAAAATCCTATATTTGCATATTAACTTGAAATCAAGATTTATACATAAAAATTTAATTTTTTTTAAATTAAATTACAAGATTTAAAAATTTAAATAAGAAATAAATAATTAAGTCTAATATTTTATCCAATCTATATAATAAATAGGTTTTTGTGAATTTATGTAATAAATAAATAATATTATTGGTTATTTAAGTTGTAATATCTTGAGATCATAATCTATAAAGCCATACTTTTTAAATCTTTTTTATTATCAATGATAAACTACTATTAGCTTGGGAATCATTTATTTATCTTTTATTTTTATTTTTACTATAGTTAGAAACCCTTTGTCTCTTTCATATTTATTTTATTTTGATTCTAATCTCAAGATATATGGACAAATTCCATTATCCATTTCTTTTTGTTGGAGATATTTGTTGGTTTCTTTATTTATTTATTTACTTTGATTATATCAATATAACATCGATCATTTCATTCCTATCCTTCTATATAAATATTTAAAATCCTCAAAATACTATTTCCTTCGTACATTTCTATTCAAAACTATCATCTCAAGTGTTTTATCATACCTTTAAAATCTGATTTCATTTCTTTTTTATTTTCTATCCACATCCCGTTTTCTTTGTGAAGAACACAAGTCAATGATTTTAGATACATTAATTCTGAATGTTAGCCAAAAAAATTGATCATAATAATAAAGTTGTTCTTCATATTCTTCTTGGATTTTCAAGCTTTTCAGTGTTCTTATTCCTCTGCAATGAACAATAACAAATTCGATGACCGATACCAAACCGATGAACTAGCTTCTGATCCTAACTTTCAACCCAATTTCAGTTTTTCCCAACATTTTAGTGCTCAACATTTTTCTAACATGGGAATTTGGGTTCAACAACCAACCATTAATCAAGAAAGATTACAACTTGAAAACCTTAAGCCTGAAAATCCAACTAGTACCATAGTAAGCAGATTTGAATCACCAGCTTCAGCTTTTTATGCAACTGAAATTTGCATGAGGTTTCCACAATATGAATCTCAAGTGGATTCTAATTATAACCCATCTTTAGAAAACTATGATCAATTCAAAACCCCAATTGAACTATCAAATCAAACAGAACCAATTAGTGAATTCAGAAACTCTTTGCAGCCAATTGTGAAACCCTCACAACTCTGTTCTTACCAATATAATAGATCTTGTGAAAAGATCAATAGTATTGCCTCAGCTCAGAGGCCTTATTCAGTATGTATATTTATATTTTTTCTTTGTATTAAAATTATGTTTTTGGGTTTTTTTTGTTTAAATTATTTTAATTGTGATTTATGATTGATTGTTTAGGGTGATTGCAATTCTTTGGGTTCACTTACACATATGAGCCTTTCAACTCAAAAAGAGAAGCAATTATCTCCAAGACATGGTTCTGTTTGTTCTGCTAACCCTGCTTCAAGTGGACCAGTTCTTTCAAGCAAAACAAGAATAAGATGGACTCAAGATCTTCATGAGAAGTTTGTTGAGTGTTTAAATAGGCTTGGAGGTGCTGAGAGTAAGTCAATGATCTATATTTTGTTTTTGTTTTTGTTTTTTTTTGTTTTTTTAATATCGAGTTTGCTTTTGTTATAGAAGCAACACCTAAAGCTATATTGAAGCTAATGGACTCAGAGGGATTAACCATTTTTCATATCAAGAGTCATTTACAGGTTTTTGTTTGATTTTAATTCAAATTACTTTTTTGTTGTAGTTAGAGGTGTCAAATGAGTTGTTCAACTCAGTTCGGCTCCTTTAAGGTTGGTCTGAGCTATAACTCATTTGATATAACATGTTGTAGTTACCTTAAATTTACTTCTCTTATATTGTGTTTCATCTTCTTATTTTTTCAATCTCTTATCTGTCATAGAAATATCGGATTGCGAAATATCTGCCCGATTCTACAGGAGGTAAATCGTTTGTATTGTTTATATGTTTGTAGAAGATGATCAAGAATCTATATGTATATTTATATTCTATCTTGATTGAGTACCTGTTTGGATGTGTTTTTCTTAAAAATGGTTTCTAGAGAAGTGATTTAAAATGGAGAAATTTGATTAAAAGTTGTTTTAAAAGAATCATTTAAATATTTGGGATAAAAAAACATGATAATGGTGAGAAAATCTGACTAATAATAAATTAATAATCATCAAGTTAATGTTTTACAGATCTTTAAAAAAAGAAATAAAATGTTCTACAGCCCAAATGGCTAAGGATACAGCAGTAGACTTGTATTAATTTACATGAAGAGTTAAGCTAATAAAGCAGAAATCTTTAAGACACAGGATCTCTATTATCTATTACAATGATCTAAAGTTTTTTTTCCTTTGTATTTATGTCTGGTTTGAAGAATGAGAAAATAATGAAAATGGTAACGTTAATAAGACTTGATTTCAATAAAAAACAGTATAATTATTATTATGTTTATGTTTGTTTGATGAGTGAAATAAAAATAAAGATAAAACATAAAATAAAATTTATAAATTTATAAATAAGGAAAAAAAATATAACAATCCAAAGTATTCTTCTGTGGATGTGAAATAAATGAGTTTTAATGATTTTAATTTTAGATTAATAGTCAAATAAAACACAAAAAATTGTAATATTATTAACTAAACATGACCCAAAATTAAGCTCATTTTTCTTTTTTGCATGCTCTTATTCTCTTCAAAAAGGCTTGATTTAGGATCATCCTTGTTACTTTTGGTATTTATGACAGGATCTGAAAAATCTGAAGCAAGCAAGCAAGCTTCAACTGTTTGCACTAAGCCATAAGAAAAAAGAATATTTGTTTCTTTATAACACAACTTCTCTGTTTCTATTTGTTTGATCAAAATGTGTTCTCTTAATATAGTTTTTGATCTTTTTGCTGCAGGAACATCAGAAAAAAGATGTAATATTGTGACAGTTCCACCTCCTCTTGATGTTAAAAAGTACTTAAGCCAACTTTGAAAATTATTGCTCTGCTTTTGAATTTCTGATCGTATTTTTGCATTATGAAATGTCCAATAGTCTTTTACAGAAAAAGTTTGGTTTGAAACTTGATTGGCAGTGGTCTACAAGTCAAAGAGGCATTGCAGTTGCAATTAGATGTTCAAAAAAGACTTCATGAACAGTTAGAGGTAAATCATACGGTCTAAGTCTCTGTTTGTTTATATGCTTATGAGAGCTTTTAAAGCTTTCGATAGTAAAAATGTGCTTTTGAACCAAACAGAAAAAAGTTTACTATAAGCATAAATAATGCACTTCTTTCTGAAATCGCTTTTGATTGAAATTGCTACACAGATTCAGCGAAATCTACAGGTTAGAATAGAAGAACAAGGAAAGCAACTACAAATGATGTTTGACATGCAACAAAAATCAACCAATAACTTCTTTAAGACTACTTAAACATCGAGCAACATTCAATCAGATGATGTTCCTTTCAATAGTCTTGATGATGATGTGACGTTTTAAATTACATGTTCAAACAATATCAAGTATTGTTTGATTTAAAAAAAAAAGATGGTCCAATGAACAAAATCAGTAAAAAATCTATCCTTACTACTCATGTTGTTTCAAGGAAGAAAGCTTACTGACTACCATTAATTGACAGAATTAGAAAGAAAAAGAAGAAGGAAAAACTCACTGAAGTACTTGAAATTGAAGTTTTTGATTTTAAACAAATAAATTAAGGGTTGCTTCAAACTTGTAATGTTTGGGTTGATATCAAATATCATTGATATGTTAAATAAAACCCTAGAATATCCGATCGTATGGAGAAAATGCCAGAAAATTGTAACACGTATGTAATCATGCTAAAAATATTTATGATCTTGTGTGGGATTGGACTAGAGGAGTTTATAGTATATACATGTATTATGTGAAAAATTATTCATAATAAGTTTTTTTTAATTTACTGGCTTTTCATACTTGTCAAATTAATCTAATAGATAGAGGAACATTCCTAAAAGATTAAGCAAACATACAGAAAATTGGAGAGACTCTTAGAGTTTGTTTTGCTGTGTAACTAAAAACCTTTTTTTAGTATTTAAAAATAAAAATAAAATTGCTTTTAAAAATAATTTAAGGTGTTTAAGTTGCTTAAACATTACTTACAAAAGTCTAACAAACAATATTCTTGATTAAATATTTAGCTATTTTTTAATAAAATATTTTTAATATTAAATATCCTTATTAAAAAATTAAATATTTTTATAAAAATTATTGTGATAATATCATTAAACTAAATTTAATATTAATAAGTTTTCTACCAATTGTTTTTATAAAAAATTTCATTAAATAATATATACATATTTTTTTGTTTTTAAAATAAATTTTAAAAACACTGGCTAAACTCCTAATTATTTTTAAAATTCATTGAAAATTGTCTTTTAAAGTTATGATTTAAAAATAATTTTGGAGAACCATTTTATAATTATGCGGCCAAACAGTTCTTTTATACTCTCCATTTTTATATAACTTAGTTTTTTTAGGTATTTTACTTTTAATCTCATTTAAAAAAAATATATGTTTTTTAAGTCATAAATTTAAAAGACATATATGTATCGTATTTTTTAATATATGATAATATATATATATATATATATATTATCAATGTATCTTAAAAAAACAATTAGCAAAAGATATGAAAATCAGTGGGACTTAAGTGAAGACCAGATTTATAATGATGATAAGATCTAGCCCATGTGAAGGAATTTTTTTAACTATCTACTAATCTCCTACGAAGAGTGCCCTACAAACAATGAGTTTTCACATTTTCTAAAGTTCTAACTCGTAATCTTTTAAATGTAAGTGGCATACCCATTATAAGGAAAAATGATTACAGAGATACTTTATTTAAGTCCTATGGATTATTTAATCATTTTGTTTAAAAAAAAATATATTTTTAAGTCTATTTATTTGTAAAAATAAACATATAAAATTAATTTTTCATCTAATTTTTCGTTAACTATAACAGAATAATACATGCGATACATATATATATATTTATTTTTTGAGAGATGTATATTTAGTGAAATAATTTTTAATTTAAAAAATTAATCAAATTTTTTGATCAAATTTAAATTAAATTTTTATTATTTAATATGTAGTTTTTTATATTAGACAATAAAAATTTTGTTTAATTTTAAAAGAATTTTTTTCCTCGATAAGTTTGAGTAATTTTTAATTAAATATGATTTTTTTTTACGTATATACCTCTAAAAAAAATATAAACATACATATAAAATATGTGTTATTTCATTATATTTTAATAAAATATACGATGAAAAGTTAAATTTGTTCATGTCTAATACCTTTTTAACAAACAAAATTATTTCAATAACATTTTTTTCAAAAATAAAATAAGTGATTTAAAAAATATATTTTTTAAATAAAAAATTAAACAATACAATTTACCTGAAAAAAACTACCATTTAAACAAGTAACCTTATATTTAATTGTTATATTCATTGGATTTCTAGATATAAATGTACTATGATCATTTTGGAGTCATAGTGTTTTTTTTTCCTTCAAGCCATAATGTTGTCATATTCTTTTACATTTGTGCGTTTGACTGTTGTTATATTCCTTTTCATCCTACAACCATTGATTTCTTACTTTTTGATTACTACTGGCATTAATCCACTAGTTTGATCCCACTCGATCGTTTCAACTAAATTTATCTAAAATAATGTATTTAAAAAAACACTAATTATTGAAAAAATAAAAAATAAAAAATAAAAAAGTTCAATCTTTTTATAGATACAAATTAAAGGTTGGAAAAGAGCATTTAACATTTGTTAAGGTAAACTTTTATTCTTGTGATAAATAGGTTTATATTTCTTTAGAATAAATTCTAATTTAAAAAAGAGAGAGAAAGTAACAAATCAAAAGCCCTTTTTTTAAGTATATCAAAAGCCCTCAATTACACCAATATAATATTTATGAAAAATATTTGCACACTAATATGAATATATAATTTTCTCTAAAAGTATATTTTTTAAATAATTATAAGATTTAAAGTATTTATTTTTAATAATTATGAGACTAAATGTATTAATTTTTTATAATAATAAGATTAATAGTATCTAATATTAAAAAAATCATAGATTATTGAGTTAGACATTAAATGTTGATAATTGTTAAGTATCCTTGTCTCACATCGACTAGGAACAAAGCAACAAAACTACTTATAAACATAACAACCCTTAACGTAATGAAATATTATTGGGTTGAGTTAAGTCTGAGTTTCTAACATAGTTATCCACCTTTGTCTGTCGTGTGGAAGTGGACTGTTAAGTATCCTTATTCCACATTGACTAGGAACAATGCAACAAAACTGTTAAGTATCCTTATTGGGTTGAGTTAAGTATGAGTTTATAACAATAATTTTCCAAAAATGATCATTTTAGTCTCTTAATTTATAACTTGTGTAATACTAGTACGATTATTATGAAAAATAAGTATTTTTAATCCTATAATTGATTAAAATAAGTACTTTTAGTTTATCACAAATATAAAAAAATATGAACATATAGTATCTAACTTTAATAAATAACGAAAATATAAATATCTAACTTAAAAATTACATGACTAACATGTTCATTTAAAAAAATTTTAGAAACTCCTATACCTAATACAATAATTATAAAACTAAACTAATTAAATTACTTCTAGTCTCGCCTACCCTGATATAAAATTATAGTATTATATTACTCTTTTTTAAGGAATTATTTGCGACCTTGTATAAAACTTTGTTTATATATAGTGGTATATAGTGATACAAACAAAAAAATGAATACAAAATTTGAACGAATAAACATGAAATAAAAAATAATATATTTTTTAAAAGATGATAATATTATCACAATAAAAATTATTATTATTATAATAATATTTTATTAACCATAACTTTATTAAATAATAGCAACATTAAAATATAATTACTAAATATAAAATAGATGTTAATTTCGTGTATTTTTTTTATTACAATAACAAGAGTTATTACTATAATATCATTATCCTTTTAAAAACAATGTTAACTATAAAATTATTTTTTGGTCTGTTGATACCGTATATTAGTTCAGGACTTAAATAACATGTATAAGTAAAATGTTCTCAAATTATTCTTCATTTATATATATTTTACATAATTTTAATAGTTTTAAGATAAAAAAATTATTATAATAAAATATCATAATAAAAAATAATTTTTATTTTTTATTTACTAATTAATTAAAATATTTTAAAAATAATATTATTTTATTTATAATATTAATAAAAAAACACTTTTTTGTCCTTTCTTTGACTTTTTTACAAAAATAAATGATAATTTTTTTTCTAAAACATTAAATGATTCCTTTAACCTAATACTTTTTTAATAAAAATAACTTATCAAATTGTACTTTTTTTTTTTTCTAAAAAATTAAACGATCCAAGTTCTCCATAAGATATTGTAACTAAAAGAACAGTGGTATCCTAATGATGTGGATACAGTTGTACACTTGTACTGCATATCAAGTAATATTGTGAAAAGTAGTGTACGTTTCAAGAACTCCATTTACTAAGAAAGCAAGGAAGTACAAAGTAATTTCAGGCTCACGAACAAAGGAAAACGCATATGAACACGCTTTTTTGCCTATATATATATGTCTGTGGATCCAAGAGGTAAGATTTCAAAAAAAAAAAAAAAACACCCAAAATCAATATTTTGGAAGCATTCTTTTGATGAGTAAGTTCATGCTTATATTTCTCCCTCACGCTTATTTTTCTTTTATTTTCTTTATATTTTTGTTTAATTAGCTATTAATTAATTTTTTATTTAATATATTGGTGTTCATGTAGTACTGTTAAATACAATATAATTAAATTTTGTTTATTTTTAAAATTTATAAATCAATAGGCAATCGAAATGATGGCTCATAGTAACCCCAAACATACCGATAGTACTCAAAACCCAATTGCATGGAGTACCAGAGAAAGCTCGGTACTTGAATTAGAGTTTGATCCTTCGAGATTATCTGGTACAATTCTTAATCCTTTGTAATTACTTTTTTATAGTCTGTAATTATTTTTATTAATTTTTTATGATTTTCTTATAATTAATCACCTAATATATATAGTAATCAAATATGAAGAAATTTATCATCAATTTTAAGTTACCTAAACATATATATTACAATTAGTATTTTATTTTGTTAGATTGTACACTTTAATTTATTGTTTTTTTTGTCTTAATATTATGTATATTATCTTTAAAATTTATCATATTTAATCTAAATTTAAATATAATTGACTAAATGTGTTAACAGTTAAATTTAAGGGGTTAAATGTCAAAAAACAAATACCATGTTAATTTTGCATGCTACTATTTAATTTAGTTAAATTTTTAAATTTATACTAAATATGTTAGTTTTTTTAAAAAATAGTATACATAATATTACCAAAAAATCCTAACCAAAATATAAATTTTAGCATAAGGTAGGGATAAATTGTGTAGTTTAAGTCTGTAAGTGATGATTGATGTTGGTTTCATTATTTTAGTTTCATCTTTATTAATGAAAATGTATATATTTTTATCATATTATCAAATTATATATTATTAATTAAATATTTTAACAAAAAATAAATCAATGATTCAATTTTGAAAAAAAAATTAATTTATAAAAGGATAATTTTATCATTATGAAAAAAATTATTATTTTATGTATTATATTATATATTTTGTTAATTTCGTTACGAAAACAAGTCTATCTATCCTAACAATCATATCTACATTTACTATTTTATGCTAAACAATCTAAAAATATAATTTTTATCTAAACTAAAGTTAGAAACTACTAACTTATTTGAAATATCATATCTACTAATGATTATGATTATCACCAGTTTTTTCTCAAATCTTCTTGAACTCTGAGAATAAACTAGTGATAGTGTTGAAAATTTGGTGTTGAAAACATAAGGCCTAAATGCCTAGTCAAATAAAACAAACTCTTTCAAATTTGTATTTTTTCTTCTTCATATTTTCATTACAATTCTATAACTATATATAAGGAAATTTACTCCTTGAATTACTCTTTGAATTAAACATTTCTTGATTTACTCCTTGAATTAAAGATTTCTTGTTTTACTCCTTGAATTAAAAATTTCTTGTTTTACTCATTGAATTAAAAAGTTAACACTCCTTATATTACTCCTTAAACTATTACTTAATTTTATCTTCAATAGATAGTGACATTCAGAAGTAAAATAGATATTTCAAACAAGTTGGTACTAGCGTGACTAAAAAATACAACTTTAAATATTCTGTAGTAAATAATAAAAGTTGGTTAGAGGATAAATAAATAAAACAACGTCAAGGATAGGACGAAGATGATGATGGTGATTGATAATAATTGATAAGATGATACGAGACATTTTTGTATTAAAATGAACAAAAATAAATATATAAATATATAAAATAATAAATAACAAAATTACTTTCTATAAATTAGATTTTTTATAAAAAAAATTAATAAATTATTGATGTATTTTTTATTAAATAAAATGTTATTAGTATACTAATTTGTTAACCTAAATTAATATATATATATTATTTAATAAAAATATCACTAAAATATCAAAAGATGTCCCAACTTACTCACTTAAAATTAGTTCCTTAGGTATGCAACATTTTTTTTTGTGATTGTATCGCAAATTTCATGTAACTTCAATTAAGACTTTTTTCTCTTTTATCGTGACTTTTTTTAAAATGGGATTTGAAAAACACATAATACATGTGCATATCTAATAATCACCTTCCTATATATATATATATATTATTGAAAATAACAGACTTGCTAGAGGCGTACAATCATTTTCAGATCCCACCAAATTGCCAATCTTTAGAGAGCAAGTGTTCCAATTCTGACGAAGAAGCTGATTTATATCATGACCAAGCTTTTGAATTTGATGCACCTTTTGATAAACCAATGTCATGTCAAAATATCCAAACAAGAGATCATTTTTCTTCTCTTGAAGTTGTGGAGGTAAGTGTTCTGTTCATTCCCTGTTTTATTTTTTTACTTAAAATTGAGTCGGCGACCTAAACAAGTTTAAAGAGTTTTATCCATTGAAATTGAGTCGCCATTTAAAATTGTTCAATTATCAAATAAACTTACGTGATTCACGTTGAGAAAAAAAAATTATAGCGATCTACTTGAAAAGAAAAAGACTAAAATAATACACTAATTATGACCATGCATCAATTAAATTTATAATAATCAAATAATCAATTACAGAGTTAGAACTATATTTTGGAGGAGATTGAACTATAATTTTTTATACAAAACAGAGAGACGTATTTAAATATTTAAGAGTAAAAAATGTATCATATATAGATTTAATAAGAGGTTAAGAGTTACTTAGAATCTTTTCAATCAAAAACAAAACTTTCATGTCATGTTATACAAGAAAAATAAAGTTAGAGCATTATAACTTATAATCAAAATTATCTAAAATAAATAAAAAATAAAAAAATATAATAGATTAATAAATATTAATATCAAACATATATAAGTATTAAAAACTAAAACTAAAATAAACTTACAAAAAATTAAAGAATGAGATATTATTTAGGATTTTAAGTTTAAGAATATATTTAAAAATACATGTATTTAAAAAATAAAAAACTAACAAATATACATATGTTTTGTCTGCGCTCGTTTCATCAATTTTCTTAAAGCCTGAAATAAGTTAGTTTTATATAGTAATAAAAATGAATGAATAATTATAGTGAACATATTAAAAATTTCATATTAATTTTTTAAAATAAAATAAAATACGAAATAATGTAATATTAGATAAAATTAAAATTTAGAGTTAAACAAAATATAAAAAACTTTGACGATATAAATGATAAATTTTTTAAAGTTTGAAGTTTCTCGTAATGTTTTTTATTTTATTTTAATTTTTACAATTTTTGACAGTGATATTTTACTATCATGAACTAAATTTAAATATATGAAATATTTTTAAAATTACATTATATTGATTTAAAAAATATTTTTTATATAATGTATAATATTATAATTACATGCATGTAACTAATTAACATTTTTTAAATATGTAAACAAAAAGACCGCTGTTAAGACATTCTAGTAACTTTTGTGTACAATTAATTTTATGTTATTAATTAATTAATATTTAGTAAGTACATGATAAAATGACATTTTAATCATACTTTATTTATGTTATTTTTATTCATGTATTTATTAAACATTGTTAAAATGTACAAAGATATAACAAAAATATGTAGCCTTGAAATTGTCCGCCCCTCAAAATAATTCTATAGTCAGTACTGAGTTTGTTTCATGTCATTTAAACACATGACAGCAAAAACAATGTTCAGAACCAAGTGCCAATGGGTTTGTTTCAACAAGAACTACTACAAGTGGTGATAAGATGATGAAGACAACTCAAACATGTAAACAACGAATGAAATGGACCCAAAATCTTCATGAACAATTTGTGGGTTGTGTTAATATTCTTGGTGGTGCTGAGAGTAAGCATTAATTTTCTCTTTACTACATACTATCAATTAGTAATTTTGTCACACTTTTGCTATATCAATCATTAATTCACATTTTCTTATGATCATTCAATTTTCATATTATTTTAATTATTTATTAATTAGAGGCAACACCAAGGGCGATATTGAAGATGATGGACTCAGAAATGTTGACCATTTTTCATGTGAAAAGCCATTTGCAGGTACAATATTGTTACACGCATGTGCATACTTTACAATAGATGTGGTTAAAACCTGCATCCTTTTACTATCTACTTAAAATATATTTTATTACATTACCAAATAATTGGCATTTTAATATATAAAATTTACTTTCCATGTTTAGCGTATTGATTGTGACGGTTAGAACGTGGTTTAAAAATAACCAACTAATACAAATAATGATTTAGTTTAGATTATTAAATTACCTTATTTAAAAAAAAAAATCTTACTGTCGTATATGTAAATATCAATTGTTGATATCAACTTAAATTCTTACATATTTTTATTATTATAAAAATAAAAAATTAAGATAATTCTATTTTATTAGGTATCTATAATTAAATTGTATACAAGATTCTTTTTATTTATAGGAAACAGTATAGAATTGATCCAATCCAACACAAGCAGCTAGCCAAAAAGAGTCTTAATTTTAATATGGATGAGAGGCAAAAATGGTTTCTTTTAAAAATATATATATATATTTTTTATTCTTATAATTTTTGATTAAATATTATTAATTTTGATATTACATTTAATAATATAATTATTAAAAACAATAATTATTAAAAAATATATTTTTAATTGATAAATTTTTACACCAAAATGTTCTGTTTTTATAAATAATAGAAATAAAAATTCTCCACTCATATATAACAAAACTAATTGAGACTTTTTCCATTTTAATAGCATGTACTTGATAATTGAGACTTGATTGTATTCATGTTTAACAAAACTAATTGAGCAGTGGTGAGACATTGAGACTCTTGCTTTAAAGGTCTTGTACTATTGTACTTGATAATTGTACTTAATTGTACTAGATTTTCAAAATGGAATGTCATTTATTGGTTGCTTATAATATTGTCCACTTTGTGAGTTGCAGAAGTATCGAACTTCAAAGCAAGTAGAAGAATCTAAACAGGGTAAGCAAAATTTCTGTGTTGCCCATTTTTATTCAATGATTTTAACAAAAACAATTAGCATAAATCTTCTATTTCTTTTATATTTTAAAGAATAAATCTTTGGAATCTTTACTCGGACCAATTTTTTTTTAGTTTTGTTGTTTTTTTATTTTTTTTACATCAATAAAATCAACAAAATTATATAATAAATATTTTTTTTATAAATAATTATTTTGATAATATTATTGAATATTGTAAACATTTATTATTTGAATAATTGTTTTAACTATATAAAAAGTAATAATTCATACCCTACATGCTTATTATTAATATATAATTTGGGATGAGGTTGGAATATATATATATATATTATAATTTAAATAAACTAAACTAACAAAATTATTGATTATTTGGTGTTAAAATATTTAATTCTCATCATATAAGGAAAATTAATTCGTGATATATAATGATCTATTAATTTGCTTAGTGTAGAAAAATTACAATCAAGAACCATTACTGCAAATGAAAATGGACCAATGACAGAAAAATTACAAACAAGAATCACTACTGCAAATGAAAATGGACCTACTCAGCTTGATACGAAAATGTAAGAGCTCTTGCCCCTTTGAACATAATTAGATATGTGATAAATCATTGTTATGTAGCTAACTTTATGAAGAGCAACGAAGGGGCAAAGATGTTATTCTTGGAAAAAGAAACGTGAAATTATTGGTTTACAAAATTAATAAGTTCGATTTAAAATTAAATTTTTTTTTATAATTTTTTTTTTATTATATTTAAATTAAAACATTTATTTGATCACTGTATAATAGCAGAAAAAAATCAAAATTTGTTTAATAAATAATTTAAATAATATAAATAATTAAAAAATAAAATATTAATCAATAATAGAAAAATTACTATGGTGTTTTCCTATGTTATTCAAGATTATTATATTTTTCTCTTAATGTTATAATACAAAACCTACATATATAATACAAAAATTTATACACATAAATAATAACATATAATAGCAGAAAAAATATGAATAATAAGTGCGTATCATTAATAAAAATACTTAAAAGAGTAAATGAAGTGACAAAATGAAAAAAATAAAGAAAAAATGGTGTTTTGTAAGTAAGTGAGAAATGTATATAAAAATTAAGTATTTTTCTAAAAAAAAATAGGGGATTTAAAAGATAAGTTAGAGAGAAAAAAACCTCACTAATCGACGTTGGAATTGGTAGTCGTAGGTGGCCGAAAAATGAGAAAAAATGGAGGAGAAGTGAAAGAGGTTTTGGATTTTTGAGAGTTATGCAGGGCTTGCAATAATTTCTATCTCGGGAAGAAAGAAGATAAAAGGAAATATCTACGTGTGTAGTGTCGGTCCTACGTGTCAATCGATGTTATCCACATAGTTTGTAGCGTCGGTTGATGTGTCGAATCGACGCTACACGTGGATGTAGTGTTGGTTCTACGTGTCAACTGACGCTACACGTGGACGTAACGTCAGTTCTACATGTCAACCGACGCTACACACATGAATAACTTTGGTTCGACACGTCAACTGACGCTATATGTAGTGTCTATTCTACACCAAACCGACTTTAAATTCATTATAGGTTAATTTTTTCCAAAAATTGACTTTACATATCAACTTAAATACCCTTTTTGGGAGTAGTGTGTGCTTGTGATAGAATTTGTTAGTAGTTAGAAATTAGTTAAAAAAATTGTATAAGTGAGCTCATTGATATTATAAATATCAATGCTTCTATCGTTTCTTTTCTTCGAGTTTTCAATAATAATTCAGTGGGGTATTATCTTAATTCACAATCTATTTGAGTTTTCATATGGCTTCAAAGCTTTCTTTTTTTACTGTATCCTTCTTTTCTTTACTGTATCAAATAATGGTGAAAGCATAAACAAAGATACAATAAAGCAAAGCTATTGTGATGTGGTAGAGAATTCAGTCTCTCAAGAATCACCAGTGTTGTCTTTATTATCAAGTTTTGGATCAAAGTCTACTTCTTCTAAGTTGTCTTCTCAATTGTCTCTAATATCTATTCCTTTTCAATCGGTCTAATGTTCATGTTAATATAATAGATACTCTTGTTAAAAGTTTATCGTTTTCTCCTCCAATGACTATCAACTTATCAATGAAGCTTGATGAGAACAATTATTTCATTTGGAATGATCAATTGTTCACTTATGTTACAATTTATGACCTGAAGGGTACTATTAATGGTACTCTTTCATACTTTATAATATTTTTGGTATTTTTTTGAATCCTACATACTCAAACTAAAATAGATTGAATTTTATCATAAAAAAGGTGTATATATGACTTAGTTCAATTAGTATGTTAGAGTACCTCAGTAGAGACATGAATGCCAAAGATCAATGGGTTGCATTGAAGGTGTCATACTTGGCAAATGTTCAATCTAAAGTCATGGATCTTCATGATCAAATATATTTTTGTGTTGAGAGATCTTCTTGTAGGAAAATTGTCTCAACCTTCTACTATGATAGCACAAAATGATAAGTTTCCTTCCTTAGTTGATGATTCTTCAATTTCTTTCATTGTTTAGCGTGGTGATTGTTCTGCATATCAATGTTCTTGGTTTTTTCACAGAGGTGCTAGTCACCATATTACTTCAAATTCTACTCAACTTGAATCATCTATGCCTTATATTAGAACCAGTGGTATAATAGTGCTAAAATGCGTATAAATAGTGTTGGATATGGTTTCTTGAATGTAGATAATGAGTTTAATTTCTCTTTAACAAATTTGTTTCATGCTACTAAAGCTTTTTTAAATCTTCTTTACAATAATAAGCTTTGACATGACAACAATGTCTCTTTTGAATTTCTCCCTCATGATTTTGTGTGTGTTAATGATATATCTTAAGAGATGTAAACCTCGAGGTTTGTATGCAATTCATGGTGATATGGTTGATGAAGAAAACTTTCAACAATTTGATTGCTTAGTATCTTTACCAAAAGGTTCTATACTTTTTTGGAGACTTGGTATCATAAGTTAGGTTAACCTAGTCTATCTTTTGTTAAAATCTCTCTATCCAAGTATGGGTTTTCAATTGTTTCTTATAGCACTAGTGTTAAGTCCTCATTTAATAATAGTGTAGCTAATCTTATTTCTGCTTCTGATCATAATTTTACTTTTTGTAAACATTGTCAATTGCTAAAGTCATGTAAACTTTCAATTATACACTTAGGGTTCAATATGGTTTTTCTTTATTATATTTAGACCTTTGGATAGCTCCAATTGATGTATGTAGTGAGAGATACTTTCTTTCAATAGTATATATTTTACATACTTTACTTGGATTTTGATGCTAACCTCAAAAGGCTAGATCACATCAATTTTTCTTCAATATAAAACTATGGTTGAACAACAATTTAATACTTTTATTAATGCATTAAAAATAGATATAGATACATAATTTAAACCATTAGTGTTTACTTTTCTTAAAAAAGGTGTTCAACATAGAATAACTTGTCCTTATACCTCTTAGAAGAATGAGGTTATGGAGAGTTGTCATAGGAGAATTATAGATTGAGGATTAACACTTTTATTCGCTGCACATAAACCTCTTATGTTTTGGCCATATGCTATGAAGACTTATACCTATTTGCTAAATCATCTTCCACCAAAGGTTCTTTAAAGGTTATCTCTTTTTGATCTTCTATTTGGTAAGCCACCTAACTATGATAAGCTTAAAGCTCTTGGTTTTCAATATTTTCTCTGTACGTGTGTATATAATAAGTATAAGATAAAGCCTTAAGATTTGGAATGTGTATTTCTTGGATATTATTCTAATCAAAGAGGGTACATGTGATATCATAAAGCCATTTGTAAAGTTGTTGGCAATAAGTATTTAGTATTTAATGAAAAATATTTTCCTTCCTTAAAATGTCCTCGTTCCTCTATTCCTTTGTCTAAGTAAGATAATTCCCTTATAATTATTATAGCTCATTCTTATCTACTTTTTCTTGGTCATCTGAGGTGTCTAATGAAAGAGTTCTTCATGATATTGATGTACTTTTTTGATTCTGTTTTTGATAGTGTGCATGGAACATATAAGTCTCCAATTTGGTCTAATAAGTCACTTAGTGTGTTATATGAATTTATTTGTGGCTCAAGTATCTCGTCTTTCACGAGTTATCTAGTGATCCACTCAATAATCTCCCAGGTAATGAGTTGTTCATTGTGACTTTTTATGAATCTCAAGTTTATCTTATCTTTGGATCCTAGTAATTACTTAAATCTTTTCATTCATTTACTTATGTGTGTTCCATTTGTGCCTTTTGAATCTATTTTGTCTCTTATTTTTCTTCAAACATTTATTCTATGCTGATTCAAGTTAAAAAGGGCATATTCAAGCCAAAAACCTTTGTTGCTCATAATAGTTATTTTTTAGTGTGTTCTAAGTCTAAGGATTACAAGAAAGCACTACTCATTTTTTATTAGATAAAAACAACGTAAAAGGAGTTTGATGCACTTCTTACAAATGATACTTGGACATGATGTCTCTAACATTAAGCATTGTGCTTATAACTTACAAGTGGGTTTTTTGAGTGAAATTTGTATCTTCTAGTGCTTTGGATAAACACAAAGCTAGGCTAGTGGCAAGAAATTTTTTGCAAGCTTTTGGCATACATTATCAAGAGACCATTAGTCTATTAATTAAGTCTATTCCTATAAAGGTTATTGACTATACCAGTTGCCAAAGGATAGACTCTACAATAGGTGGATGTTAACAATGATTTTTCTAAATGGGGACCTTTTGGAGGATGTTTACATATGCCAACCTGCTGGTTTTGAGTCCATTTATGGTTCTCTTGTGTGTAAACTTAAGAAAGTTTAATATGGCCTCTAGCAAGACCTTAGGGTTTGATACCAAAAGCTTCACTCTTGCTTGCTAGGGTTTCTTAATTTCAAATTAAATAATTCTCCCTTCTTGAAATACACCTCTACTTGCTTGCTAATGGTTTTAGTTTATGTAAATGATATCATCGCCATTGGTGCTCATTCACCCTTTATTGATGTGTTTTTATATGATTTTAGTCTAAAATTTACCTAAAATTAGGTATTCTTCTTTCCTATCTTGGTATTCAAATAAGTTATAATTTTGAGTTCTGATGGATTGGAGGACGCTAAACTAGTTACTAATCTGATGGTTTTTGGTAAACAATTTAACAAGTTTGATGATATTTCCCTTTTTTATTCTAGTAAGTGTAAAAGAATTGTTAGCTTTCTTCAATATTTGACCTTGACAAGACATGATATTGTCTTTGGGGTCAATAAATTATGATAGTTTATGATTGTTCCCACTGAGGTACATTGGTTAGTTGTGGAGAAGTTATTGAGATACCTAAAGAACACCTTGAATTATGCCCTCACGTTTTTGAAGTCTAATGTTTTTTGAATTGGTGTGTTATTGTGATGCTTATTATGCTAGCCCACATGATGATAGGTACAGTATTAAGATATACTTTATTTTTTTTTGGTGACTTTAATCTCTTGTAATCTTCCAACCAAAGAGTTGTGTCTCGTAGTAGAACTAAGAGTAAAAATTATGCTATGGCATTTGCTTGTGTATAGCTTATTTAGCTTCGGTCCCTTCTCACTAATCTTGATATCTTTTTTGTTGTTGGACCAGTGCTCTTGACAAACAACATTGGTGCGAAGTCCTTAGCTTATAACCTAGTTTTTCATGCAAAAACAAATCATAAAGAAACTGATCATTATTTCATTGGTAATTCAAAATCTATTGGTCATTGATCATGTGTCTTCCTTTGATCAGGTGACTGGTTGTTAAACCAAAGCCTTGTATGTTGCTTAATTTTTATATCTTAGGTCCAAACTAATGTTTTTTTTATTCTAAAAATCTTTAGTTTGATGTAGCGCTGTATTGGCTGGTTCACTAGTTGTATATCAAAGAGTGTACAAGTGTTTGTAATGGATGTGTGATTGTTATAGAATTAATTTGTTAGTAGTTAGTTAGAATTGTTTACACAAGTGTGGTCATGGGGTATAATGCAATTAATCGTTGGCTGTTTCATATGATATGAATGCTAATTAATCCCCTTTGAATGTATTAATTTGTTTTTATCTCAAAGAAGATAAAAGAAAGGGCATAATAAACGACTTAATTGAGTTTTATATTTTTATTTTGAGAATAAAAAAATAACTTAAAATTTAAAAACTGATACTTAATGGAATCAACGATTATATTTATTTAAAAATAATAATAATCTCAATTTAATATTTAATAAAAATATAGTTTAAAGCATCATGAGTACTATTTCAATAACATTTTCGTTAAATATATATAATATAAATTTACGTCAATATTGTCTTATAATCCCATGACAGTGGAATGCAGATAATGGAGTCAGTTCAACTTGTCAATAGCCATCTTCAGAAACAGCTGGAGGTATATATATATATTTTTTTTTCATGTCACTTAACTTTTAATTTTTTTTATTCTTGTGTTTGATATTCTTATTTAGATTAATAGTATATTTTTTATTTTAAATTTAATAATAATCTCAATGAATTAAAATATATTAATTATGATTTAAATTAATTAACTTAAAAAATGTACTAATATTTTGAATAGAAGTATTTGATATGAGTAAAAAACATACTAAAATAAAAAAAAACGATAGTGTAAATGTACAGATTTATATATTATTGTAGAATTTTGTAATTTTTGATCAGATACAACGCAGTCTACTACTGCGAGTTGAAGAGCAAGAGAGGCAACTGGGAATGATTTTTCAAGATCTGCAAGCTAAAAGGAAATAGAGAGCTCTTAATTCAAACGGAGAAGTCTCGATAAATTTCAAAAAAAATATAGGAAAGTTTTATTCAGTCAGGTTTACCTAACTTTAATCAAACGAATCATGATGACATTAATTATACTTATGTTATATTTCTGATATATATAATAATGTTAAATTTAAAAACCTTATTACTCACCAAAGCATTAATGACCCATTAGTTTGGATGATTTGGAAGATTATGATGGTTGTTAGTTTAGTATTCTCTTAGTTTTATTTTTGTTATATTTTTTAATTCTGTTTTTAATCTGGTATTTTAATAATAATTTTTTTTAAATATAATTTTGATGTAATTATTTATCTGTAATTTTTTTTTACATATATATAATAATATATTTGTATATTGAGATAATATTTTTAGATAATTAATTAATTAAACGATATTTAAATAATATTTTTAATTGATTGTCTAAAAATATTATCTAAATATATATATATTATTAATAAAAAATCTTCAATTAAATAATAAATTATATTAAATTAATATATATTTTTAATTAAAATACGCCTATAAAAATATAGATAAAAAATATCAAAAATAAAATTATAATATTGCTAACTAACGAACGGAGAACGATATATTTTGCAGACGCCATTATCAATATTTTGCAAGGCTGAAGAAAGAACATGAAGTATGAAATCAAACTTAACACACCAGATTAGTTCCCTTGTACTTGCAATTATGTATTGGATATAACCAATAATTCTACTACATTTGTTTGTGCTTTAAAGACAGTCCTAAAGTGTGTAAAATAGAGTTAACACCTGAGAAGCCAATAATATTTAAATATAATAAAAAAATTCTTAAAATTTATAAATAATATTTTTATGTTTAATTTATATATTTTTAATAATAAAAAACACTATCCATCAATTTAACCTAAATATTATTTAAATTAAATTACAATAATTTAAATCTATTTAATATTAAATAACATCTAATAAAATCTTGTTTAATATTATTATTTTTTGAATTTTTTATAACCAAAAGTGCTAAAATTACCACAAATTATGTAAGTTGTTTAGCTTCTACTAACGGTACTTTTAATACAATCAAAAATACATTATAGAAAAATTCAATATCAAAATTTTTCGTTATTATATTAACGTTTAAAGTGAGTCGAACATCGAAAACTTAATTTAATAAAGAAAATTTATATATATGATGATTTTTATTAGATATAAATATATGAGTTTTACTTAATTTATAAATAATATTATTACATATTATTTATAATTTATCACAAATTTATATTAAATAAAATTTTCCTTACGATTTTTTTTTTCAATTAAAGAAAACTCATCCATTATGCAATAATAAAAATTACTGTACTATCATTTACATATTCAAAAATTAAGTCTTGAGTTAAAAGTGTGATATGAGGTAATAGCTTTTAATAAAATTAATGATATTAATTTTTTTAAAATATATATTATTTCTAATTTTTTTAATAAAAATAATATTTTTTAATATTTTTATATCATTAAATTTTATAAATATAATAAAAAATATCATCACACATATATATATATAACTTATCATTAAATCCCTTAAAATAATTGGTGATATTTTTATAATAATGCAATTAACAAAAAAAAAATTGATGATATTTTTATAATAATGCAAAGTTGAATATTATAAAAGTAACAAATTTTTTTATAATAATTTTTTAAATTCAATGATAAAATTATTCTTTTTAAAAAAAATCCATTGAAATTTGGCTTTTCAAAATTTATTAAAATCTATTATGTTTATGTACTCGTAAATTAGCATTTTGCTTTGTGTGGAAATATTTTGATTAAAAACAATGACGTTTGTCATCTTTTTGAATAGTGTGTTTCCTTTTACAAATAATTAACTATGAATTTCAAAGTATGCAACCATTGCATACCCATGGTACGGCCAGAATATATATAGACATTTTAATTATATATTTTTATAAAATATAAATACATCAATTGATTTTTAAAATTGTATTATTTTAATCACATATCTATATCATTTTATTACTATAAAAATACAATTTATTCACATAATTATAAATTTATGTAACTAAATTAAAATGTTTTAATTTTAAAAATCAATTTAATTTTATATCCCGTATTAAAATCACGTGACAAAATTATACTAATGATAAAAAAACAACTTAAAGAATTAATAACCTATTTAATTGCTATATATATTTATTAGTTTCCTTGCTATAAATGCAATCATTTTGGAGTCGTGCTAATTTTTTAAATATATATATATATATTTTCTATGAAGCCATAGTGTTGTCATTCTTTGACATTTATGTGTTTCAATGTTGTCATATTCCTTTCCATGCTATAAACATTGATTTGTTTAAGCTTTGATTACTATTGGCATTAACCTACTAGTCATAGCCATGGTTTGATCCCATTTCAACCAAAATCTAAAATAAAGTACTTAAAAACAAAGATTTTTTTTTTGTATTAACACATATTAACTATAGATACAAAATATTGGCAGAGAGCATATATAATTTAGTAAGGTAAATTATTATTATTGTGCTAAATAGGTTTGTTTTTCTTTAAAATAAGTAAGAGAGGTAATAACATATCAAAGAACTTAATTAAACCAATGTAACATTTATTAAAAATATTTTGCACAAAATTAATTACTAGTAGAAAGAAACTTTAATTAAAATTGACATATATGAATAAAAATAAGAAATAATTCGTTTTTTAAGCATTTTTTATCTTAAGTTTCATTTAAAAAAATTTAAATTCATATATGTAACTTTGTTTTATATATAGTTGTGAGCAAAATAGAAAGCTAATACAAAATTTTACTAGATAAACATTAAATAAAAATAACATGCATTCTTATTTAAATAAGATTAAATATTAAACACTTATATATTCTAATTCAATCAATATAATTCACTTTAACCACAAACTTTTTAAATATTTTAAAGTACGGGGTAAGAGATTAATATATATATATAAAAGATACTGCATGCATATCATGTTCAAGAACCCCATTTACAAAGAAATGTGTGGCTTATGGACATATGAGAAGGCATATGAATACTCCCTTTTGGATTTTGCCTATATATATGTTTATGGATCCAAGAGGTAAGATTCAAACAAATTAACATACCAAAAATCAATATTTTGGAAGCATTCTTTTGATGTGTAAGTTCACTTCTTTTCTTTTATTTGCGTTTTTAATTTCTATATATTTTTGTTTAATTAACTTTTGATTTTTTTTATATTTAATTTATTTGTTTTTATATATAGGGCTACAAGAACTATACAAAGTTATTATTAGGAGAATTAAACCTGTTTTGTATATTTAATAAAATATAATTAAATCTTGTTTAATTTTAAATTTTATAAATGTTTAGGCAATTGAAATGATGGCTCATTGTAACCCCAAACTTACAGATAGTACCATAGAAAGCTCTGTACTTGAATTAGAGTTTGATCCTTCAAGATTATCTGGTACAATTCTTAATCCTCTATAATTACTTTTTTTATGGCCTGTAATTACTTTTATAATTAACTTCCTATGATTTTCTTATAATTAATCACCTAATATAGTCATAAAATATGAAGAAATTTACCATATATTTTGAGTTAGATTTAACTGTCCCATTGATCTTAAATTTGTCACATTTTATACTTTAAACCTTCAACTTTTTTCCCTTTTTTAATATCATGTATATTATTTAATTTAAATTTAAATATAATTAATTAAATGGGTTAAAATTAAGAAACTAAATGCAAAACAAAAATTTACTATGTTAACTTTAGCTGTTACTATTCAATTTAATCTAATTTCTAAATTTACATTAAATGGACACAATATTACTAAAAAATAATACATGTGCATATCATGACTTTTAGTTTGAGTTTTTCTCTCTCTCTCTCTCTTGATTTGAAAATAATCATCTTCCTTTATGTATATTACTGAAATTAACAGACTTGCTAGAAGGGTACAATCATTTTCAAATCCCACCTAATTGCCAATCTTTAGAGAGCAAGTGTTCCAATTATGACGATGAAGCTGCTGATTTATATCATGAACAAGCTTTTGGATTTGATGCACCTTTTGATAGTGTTCATAATTTCCAAAAACTACATAAACCAATGTCATGTCAAAATATCCAAACAAGAGATCATTTTTCTTCCGTTGAAGTTGTGGAGGTAAGTGTTCTGTTCATCCTCTGTTTTATTTTCTTCCTTAGAATTGAGTCTCGTGATCCGACCTAAACAAGTTTAACGAGTTTTGTCCTTTGAAATTGAGTCGCCCCTAGAATTGATCAATTGTCAAATATGGACAGATTAAAATGCCCGCAAGTTAATAATAGTAGAGTCATGACGTTATTTGAAACACAAATCAATCACGATATCGTAACAGTTAGGTTTCGTACTAATAACTACATGGCAGCAAAAACAATGTTCAGAACCAAGTGCAAGTGGGTTTGTTTCAACAAGAACTAGTACGAGTAGTGGTAAGATGATGAAGACAACTCAAACATGTAAACAACGAATGAAATGGACTCAACATCTTCATCAACAGTTTGTGGATTGTGTTAATATTCTTGGTGGTGCAGAGAGTAAGCATTACCTATCTATACTACTATGAATTAGTAATTTTGTTATTTAATTGTCTCTAAATAAAATTTACTCTAATATTATTTAATTTAATGTACAAACAATTTAGATTTTGCTCTATCAATCATTAATTCACATTTACTTATGATTATTCAATTTTTGCATTCATTGAATATTATTTTAATTATTTATTAATTAGAGGCAACGCCAAGAGCGATATTGAAGATGATGGACTCAGAAATGTTGACCATTTTTCATGTGAAAAGCCATTTGCAGGTATAATATTGCATTAATTAATATATAAAATTTACTTTACAAGTTTTGTATATTGAGTGTGGCTGTTACAACGCCATGACACTGACTCCTAATACACGGACTCCAATGATGTAAATTTATTTGTACCGGAGTCATTCATATAGATATATTCACAATCAATTAAATTATTTATTTTTTTAAATAATTTTTAAGTATTTATATATTTTTTAAATTATTATATTAATTTTACATTTTATTAATATAATGTAACATATTATCATATACTATAAAACTAATAAATAATTTCTTGCTATCATATCATTTTCTATTTCTATGTAAAAATGGTTTTTACTTGCTTTAGAAACTATTTTTTCAAAATAATTTATATTTATGAATAATAATATTAACATAATTATTTTTGTTATTATTAAAATAAAAATATTTTTTATAATTGATTATAATTTAATATTATTATTATTAGTTAAAATTATGAAATTAATAAAAATAGTTATAAGGATAAAAAATCTATTACATTCATATCTTATTATATTGTCCACTTTGTGAGTTGCAGAAGTATCGAACTTCAAAGCAAGTAGAAGAACCAAAACACGGTATGCAAACATAATTATTTTGTTGCTAACCATTCAACTAACTAATATATACTTTACAATTTTTATTCAATGATTTTAACAAAATTTTAAGCAGGTATTTCTTCTATTGACTGATATATAAACGGGGATGAGGGTGATAGAAATGATATTTCTTTAATTTAATTGTATGGTATAATATTTTTATGTATAGAGTTTTATTTTTGACCCGTATAGAAAAAAAATATTTATTTTTATTATAAGATTGATAAAAATTGATTATAATTTCTACAGTTTACAAATATCTTAAATAAAATATATTTAGAGATATCTAAAAATACTTGAAGATAAAGTAAAATAACGTGGTTATGATTAAAAAGATAATTCTAAATAGTCTTAGTCTTTCAAAAATATTTGTAGATAATTCTAGAATCAATAATCAGAGCAAATAAGTAGAATTGTGTAAACCTAATTGCTCAATTATAAACATCAATGTAAATGAAGTTGTGAAACAAATTCAATACAAACTCTTCTAAAATCATCTTATCTCACTTTTACATACATAAAAACCTATTTCATTTGTCATCCTTTGAACAATTACCTAGCCAATATTAAATCACAAAAGCCAAATATCCAACCAAATATCTAACTATTCAACATTATTCAAACTTATCAATACTCATTGTTAGAAAATATTATTCAACTTAAATAACTTTTCATTTCTATATTCTAAAAACTACCATTGGTATTAGAACCTTGTTCGTTCTTTATTAGCTATCAAGTTACTCCTCATATGTAACATAATGGCAAATATAAGTTATTCTTCTCATGTAACATAATGGTTGAAAACATTATCCTTTCATGTGTTCCCATGCCAATCTTTTGTAGAAAAAACTATGATTTTTGACAATCAAAATAAGAAAATTTTTTGTTTTCAAGATTTATGGACTATTATCATTAAAGGATATACTGTTACATATTACACTACCACTCTAAATACGGCCCAAAAGAAAGAGTATAAGGAGAATGAGCAAAAAGGATTCTCAAGCTCTATTCGCTCTACAATAAGTTATGATCAACTTATGAAATATTTTTAAGAATTATAAAAGCTACTACATCTAAGGAAGCTTGAGATACATTTCAAGGAAATGAAAAGGTACGTGCTTTCAAACTACAATCTTTAAGAAGAGATTTTGAAAATATTAAAATAAAAGAGAATAAGATCGTAAAATATTATTATTCAAGAATAAAATAAATAGTAAATCAATTGAGAGCCTATGGTGAAAATATATCCGAAAAAAGCTTGTAGAAAAAATCCTTATAAGTTGTACTGAAAAATACAATAGTTACAACTATTGAGGAAACAAAAGATCTAGCAACATTGACTATCATCGAATTAATGAGCTATTTAGCAGTATATGAAAATGTCAAAGTAAACGTGATAAAGACTCAATAAAGAGTGCCTTTTGATATAAAGTTAATATGCAATCTCAAAAATTAAAAGAATGTGGGAGAAAATTTCAAAAATATTCCAAAAACAAAAAAGGTCAATAAAAACAAGGATTAAACAAAGGAAATTACCCTACTTGTCACATGTGCAAAAGAAAAAGATATTTGAAAAAAGACTATTGGTTAAAAAAAATTAGAGTGTCAATAATGCAAGAAAAATGGACATGAAAAAAAATCTTGTAGACTCAAAACAAGTCAACAAGCTAACTTCACATAAGAAAAAAAATGGTGAAAATCATCTTTTCTATGCTAGCCAACTTTCTGATGAAGAAAAGAAAGATACATGGTATTTAGCCAGTGGTTGCAGTAACCATATGATTAAAGATGAAAACATCTTTTGAAACCTTGATAAAATCATAACAAAAGTTAAGATTGGGAATGAAGAATATATCGAGTCTACAAGGCGAGTCACAATTGTTATCCAAACAAGGAAATGAAAAAGTACATAAATATTGTACTATTAGTCCTTTCTATAAACCAAAACTCATTGAGCATGTCTCAAATGATCAAAATAGGATATTCCCTTCACTTTGACAAAGACTTATGCACAATCTATGATAAGAAAGATAAAAGTTCATCGATACCAAGAGTAAAAATGAGAGAAAATTAATGTTATCCATTCAATGGAGCTACACAAGCGAGGCAACCATGAAGGCATATGTGGATGACTCATGGATATGACATAAAATATTTGGGTACTTCAACTTGCACGCTTTGAAGACACTACACCAAAAAAGAATGATGCATGACCTATCGATGATAGAAGGAAAATAAGGCATCTGTGAATGTTGTCTACAAGGTAAGCAACAACGGTAACATTTTCCCACAAACAAGGCATGTAAAGCAAAGAAATCACTTGAGCTTGTCCATATAGACATTTGTGGCCCAATGCGTATTCCATCTCATAACCAAAATAAGTACTTCATTTTCTTTATACATGATTATACTAGAATGATATGGGTGCATCTTTTATGAAAAAGATCAAAAGTCTTTGATACATTTAATAAGTTTAAGAAATTTGTGAAGAAACAAAATGGTCACCACTTGAAGACTATTAGAAGTGATCATGAGATAGAATACACCTCTAACATATTCAACATGTTTTGTGAAGATGAAGGAGTTGACATTAACTCACTATTGGATATGCGCCACAAAAAAATGAAGTATCTTAACTGAAAAATAGGACAATGATGGAGATGGCTCGAACAATGCTAATGGACAAAGGCTTTCCTAATACCTTTTGGACAGAAGTTGTATATATAGCAATGTATCTTCTTAACAGGTGTCCAATCAAAGCAATGCCAAAAAAGACTTCTAGTGAAGCCTGGAGCCGACGAAAGCCTTCAATAAAACATTTCAAAGTCTTTGGATGCATATGTTATGCTAATGTTACAAAGGCAAATAGGAGTAAGCTAGATGAAAAGACTAAGAAAGGAACATTCTTAGGCTATAGCATTTCATCCAAGGGATATTGTATCTATAGCATGGAATTGAAGAAGGTGATTATCAGTTGCGATGTTGAGTTTGATAAAAATGATAAGTATAATTGGGGAAACAAAAAAGATGAAAGAAATACAAACTTTGATCTTTTCATATGGAAACCATCAAATGTTTAAGTAGGAGATGAAGTCCCAATCATACAAGAATCTTTTGATCAAGAAGAATCATATCCAAAGTTTTTGCCAAGAAGAATAAGACCTTTATTAGAGATTTATGATAAGTGTAACATGACTATCATGGAATAAGAAAATTTTGAAGAAGCTTCCAAGCAAAAAGCATAGGTAAAAGCTATGGAAGAAGAAATAAACATGGTTGATAAAAATGAAATGTGGGAATTGGTCGATCTACTAAAAGGAAAAGAAGTCATTGAAGTTAAGTGAGTATTAAAGGCCAAACTTAACTCTATGGGATCAATTCAAAAAACAAGGTCTAAGTGTTCAAAAGAAGTGGAGGATATATTGATTAGATGTAAAGTCTATATTTCTCAATAGCTTACTTGAAGAAAAGATATATATGGAACAATCTCAAGGGTTCATGGTGCAACAATAGGAAGGAAAAATCCTAAAGCTAAGGAAAGTACTATACAAATTGAAGTAAGCTTCTAAAGCTTAGTATAGAAAAATTGACAATTATTTTATACAACAAGGCATCAAGAGGAGGAAAAGCGAACCAACATTGTACATTAAGAACAATGGTATAAATACATTCATTGTTTCTTTTTATATGGATGATTTTATTTACATAGATGATGATGAAATGATTATCGAAGAGTTCAAGGAAGAATGATGACGTTCGAGATGATTGATTTGGGATTGATGCACTACTCTTTTGGAATTGAAGTTAGACAAAGTGATGATGAGATTTTCATCTTATAGAAAAAATATGCCTAAAGTGTCATTAAGAAGTTCAAAATGAATGGATGCGAGATTGTTGCAACCTTGCTCGAAAATAGCAAAGCCTTGAGAAAAGAAGATGGTTCACCAAAAGCAGATAACTCACACTTTTGAAGTCTCACTGGAAGTCTTCCATATTTGACGGCAACAAGGTCAGACATAATGTATGCCACATGCCTACTATCAATATTCATGCAATGTCTTACTCAAATTCAACATGGAGCAGCAAGTTAGATACTTAGGTATCTATAAGGAAAAAAACCTATGAAATATGGTTCAAACCATTACCAAGTTCAAGGCTAGTCAGATACATTGATATTGATTAGGTAGGATCTGTCGATGACATGAAAAGCACATCTGGTTATGCATTCACATTGGGCTCAAAGATATTCTCTTAGGCATAAAAGAAACAAGCCACAATAATGCAATTATCAACTAAAGAATAGTACATTGCAACATCCCTTATTACAAGTCAAGTAAAACGGTTGAAATAAATTTTTGAAGACATGGAAGAGTCACAAGAAAAATCTAGAGAAATATATTATGATAGCAAATGGACTATAGCAATGACAAAGAATCTAGTGTTGCATAGTAGAACAAAACACTTAAGCATAAAATATCACTTCATTAGAGAAGCGAAAGTCAATAAAGAAATTGAACTCAAGTACTGCAAAATAGAAGATCAAAAAGCTGACATTTTCACGAAGGCCCTACCTTGAGCAAATTTTGAGTTACTATGGAAGATGATTGGAGTAATCGAAATTAACATCAATGATGAGTGATCGAAATTAATGATAATTTCTCTAAAATAATCTACATATATCTTAGAATAAAATATATTTAGAAATGTCTTAAAGTACTTAGGTAAAATAAAATGTGTGATTAGGATTGGAAGGCTAATTCTAGATAGTATTGGTCTTCAAGTAAATCTTATGAAAAATTATAGAATCAATAATTAGAGCAAATAGGTAGAATTGCATAAAACTTGCTTGCTCCATTATAAATACCCATGTAAGTAAAGTTGTGAAACCAATTCAATACAAGCTCTTCTAAAATTATATTGTCTTACCTTTACATACATTAAAGCCCTTTTTTACTGGCTCTTCTTTGAGCAAATAAGTAATAAATACCAAATCATAAAAACCAAATGCCAACTATTCAACATTACCCAAACTTATCAATAGTCATTGTTAGAAAATAATATCAAACTTAAATAACTTTCAATTTTCATATTCTATAACCCATTAAACATAAATAAATATGTGTTTTTTAGTGTCGTAAAAAAATAAACATTTTTTTGCTAAGAGGATTAAAAGTGAAATTAATTAAATAATTAGATCATTTATGCACATATGTATCTTCTTTTCAATACATATTTCCTATTTTGGAAATTAAATAATTCAACTTATTTTTTTCTTTGTGATAAAATAAATTAAACTAATAAAATTGATTTTTGGTGTGTTGAATTTTTTTCACATATCATATAAGGAAAGTTAATTTGCGAGATACATGAATTTGCTTTTATGGCAGAAAAATTTCAAACAAAAACCACTACTGCAAATGAATATGGACCTGATCAGCTTGATATGAAAATGTAAGTCTTACCACTTTAAACATAATTAGATACATTAGAGGTGTATGCTTTCGTTTTGATCTATCATTGATTTATTTTATAATCAATCTTATTTTGACGTTTTGAAAAAAAAAACACAACCTTCAAGCCATATTAAAATGTCAATTTGAAGTCGGACGATTAGACATTTTTAGATTTATTATTTTTATCATATTTTCTTTTTACAAAAGTCTAACCTAGAACTAAGGAAAATTCTTTACATATTATGCCTTTTTTGTATATTGTTATTTAGAAATGTTTAATTTTGTTAAAAATTATAGTTGCAATCAATATGAAATGAAGCTCGACAATAATGATTGTCAAAGTGGATAAAATTTAGAAACAAACAAAAAAATAAAACTCATATAAAAGTATAAATTTTTCTATCTAAAACAAGTTTATCTTCCTCTCTCAAAAAGAAAATAAGACATGTTTATTTTGGATACACTTGATCATGATTAAAAACTAATTTTTTTTCGTAAATGTTAAATATATTAATATATATTATAAAATAAATATACTGATTCAATTTTTGTAAATTTTATAAAATAAAAACCTTTAACCGATTAAATTAAGTTGAATTTTTAAATTTTAAGACCTATATTAGAGATCAACTAACTTATAAAAAAATATAAATTATCTTGGTTTATACACATCCTTAAATATATGAACAATCATTTGCAAAAAAAATAAAAAAATACAAACATATATGGTAAGTTAGTAGCTAATTTTATGAATACTAGAAAATTTGTTATATTATAAAATATGAATATAAAGATATAATAAATTAATATTTTTATTCCATGAAAAACTAAATCATATATAACTTAAAAATTAAACCTAAAAATATAAAATTAAATAAAATAATTTAAAACAACAACAAATTTGTCCATATTGTGGTTCTCTTTAACCTAAGCTATATACGTAACATATTACTACATTTACATACGTATATATATTAGTTATGAAATCACATGTTATATATGAACCACTAAAATAATATATGATATTATTAATAACTTAAATAATTGAATGCACATTCTATGTCTATTAACTTATTTTCTTAGGCATAAATAAATTAAAAAGGGGCTATAAATGTTATATTTCAAAAATTAAGAATAGTTTTAAAAAAATCATAATTTTATTTAAAATTATATATATATATATATATAATATGTATTTACTTTTATTTTAAATTTAACCTTCAATATTGTCTTATAATCCCATAACAGTGGAATGCAAATAATAATGGAGTCTCTTCAACTTGTCAATAGCCATCTTCAGAAACAGTTGGAGGTATATATACATTTACTTCTTCTTCTTCTTTTTTTGGTGCTAGTTAGGTTTATATTATTTTTATTTTGGTGACTTCTCTCAAGAAAAAATAAAAATAAAAATAAAATTGGTGACTATTTGGATTTTTTTTTAAACAACGTGGAGAAAATTTGTTATTAGACAGTTCTTAGAAATTATAAAGGGAAAAAAGAGAGTCTATAATATATATTTTTGCACAAGTCATATTAATATTAATGATCTAGTGTAATTTATCAATGGTGGAATTTTGTAATTTTTGATCAGATACAATGCAGTCTACAACTGCGAGTTGAAGAACAAGGGAGGCAACTGAAAATGATTTTTGAAGATCTGCAAGTGAAAAAGAAATAGATATCTTAGTTCAAAAACGTTATTACTCTCTACACATTTATTAATTTTAAGTTTAATTGTATAATATAATGTTTTTAATTATCTATATGTAATGTTGGTATGTTTTTCTATAATGTATAAATATATATTTTTATATTTTTTAAAATATGATATATATATACATATATTTTGAAAAATTAAAACTAAAATTATATTAATATTTAAATATTATAAAAACCGGATTATGCTTTCGAGACAATGGTAAAAACGTTTATAATAGAATAACACTTACTAAGAAAAAGATAATATATTTTTTATATTTAATTTATTTTACTGTAAGTAGAAGCCTATAAGGTAGAATACCTAATTCCATAAATTAGGCAGATACAAAATTAAAAAAAAGTGTTTTGACGTAAGGTGTTTTTAATTAAAAAAAAGGATCAATGTAAATACCTTCCGATATTGTTTTTTAAATAACAAAAAAATAACCCTATAAGTTCAAAAAATATCAACTAAATATTCTAATTGTTTCTTTTTTAACTTTTAAAGAATATATTTGTAATAAAATTAATAAAAATTGTTAAATTTAAGATAAGATTGTAATAAAATAATAATAGAAGGGATACAATTACCTATTTTTTAAATTTAAAGAGTATTTTTATAGTTTTAAAAATCTCAAGAGGTATTATAGTAAATTTCGAAAAAAATGTAATATTTTAAGAGAGGGGAATTATTAAAAAAAAACTTATTTTTTAATTTTTTAATTTTTGTTGAGAAATTAGTCTTCTAATTCTATGACAGAAACAATCACTCTCCAGAAATGTATCCAAACATGTACTCTATACTGGTTTAAATATTTTAAAAATTTAATGCTAGAAAATTGTACGTTCACTTATTTTATCCATTCAGATTTATAATGAAACGAAGAAAAAAATCAATTTTATATAAATTTTAATGTTACAATAATAAATTGTTGTAGTTTCTCTTCCTTTATATTTATTTTGTTTGTATTACTTCTTTTACCATTTTTTATTTATATTTATATTTCAACCCTTAAATTTTATCACTTTTTCATTTTTCTCTCAAAATATGTTAAATGATTGTTACTTTTTTTGGTTAAAATAACCAAAAGTGAAATCTAACTTTAAACTCTTCCTAATATTCAAATATAGGTATCGATGTGATTAAGGTTTACTTAAATTTATCAAATTGAGAGAACAATATGTATGAAAATACAATTTGGGTACAAGGTGATGCATGATTTTTTTCAAGTAAAACATCTCATTAAAATAAATAATTTATTTATTTTATTTTAAATTATTGATTATATATCTATATATTAAGTAGGTGTCCATCGGTCTAATTCGATCCAATTTTGAAAAAAATAAATCGGATTGAATCATTTATATTATTCGAATCAAATCGAATCAGATCGGATCGAACCGTTTAAAAATGATTTTGATTAATACAAACTGAACTAAACCGTTTGATTTATAAAATCGTTCGATTCGGTCTGATTCGGTTTAATATGGTTTTTGGATACCTCTAATGAGAAATAATATGAAAATTTTAATATATTATTAAATCAGTCAAGTTCGACCAGTTTAAAAATTAATATAATCAGACTGAATTGTTTGAAAAACAGTTTTAATTAATACAAATAAGATCAAATGTTTGATTTATAAAACTGTTCGATCTGATTTTACGATTTAATCCGATTCGATCCGGTTTATAGATATCTCTAATATCAAGGCTTTTCATTCATTAAGTCATGATATAATCCTATCCTTAAAAAATAAATCACAAATAAACATTCAAAACTAATAATTAAACTTACATATTAACATTGTCACTCCTATTATGGAATTAGATTAGGACTAAATTTTTAATATATCTTTTTAGTAATGAAAAAGGGATAAGGACTCTCAATGTCCTATAGGTTTCGGTTTCAATTAAAAAGCTTAATTTTTTTATAATTATAAATGATATTAGACTATATTAATCATGTATAATTTTTTATATTAAAAATAATTATGTGTAATAATATTTTAAGAGATATTTTATAATTAAAAAAAACCCACCATATTTCTTAAATCATAAACTTGAAAATTAATAACCTCATCCCCACTTATAAAAAAAATACCTCTTCTCTCCGTGTAGTTATCCAAACTTAGCCATAATCTTCTCAAATTTATAAAAACTATTCAAAATAAATCTCTAAATTTGTAGGTTAGTTTAAAATGGGTTATAAATGGTATTAGATGGTTTAAGTTTATTCAATTAACGTTGAGGGTTGGAAAGATAAAAAATTTAGTTTGTTTATTGAGATTGGGTATTAATGTTTTGGTTTGGGTTCCAACTAGGATGGTTATTTTTTTATTTGTAATTTTAAGAAAAAATATAAACAATCAATTTAAAATTAATGTATATTTTTATAAAATAGTAATTTTTTTTATATATCATTTAATAAAAAGCTTAATTTTTATTAAAAGTTATAGTATTCCTTCACACATAATAATAATAATAATAATAATAATAATAATAATAATAATAATAATAATAATAATAATAATAATAATAATAATAATAATAATAATAATAATAATAATAATAATAATAATAATAATAATAATAATAATAATAATAATAATAATAATAATAATAATAATAATAATAATAATAATAATAATAATAATAATAATAATAATAATAATAATAATAATAATAATAATAATAATAATAATAATAATAATAATAATAATAATAATAATAATAATAATAATAATAATAATAATAATAATAATAATAATAATAATAATAATAATAATAATAATAATAATAATAATAATAATAATAATAATAATAATAATAATAATAATAATAATAATAATAATAATAATAATAATAATAATAATAATAATAATAATAATAATAATAATAATAATAATAATAATAATAATAATAATAATAATAATAATAATAATAATAATAATAATAATAATAATAATAATAATAATAATAATAATAATAATAATAATAATAATAATAATAATAATAATAATAATAATAATAATAATAATAATAATAATAATAATAATAATAATAATAATAATAATAATAATAATAATAATAATAATAATAATAATAATAATAATAATAATAATAATAATAATAATAATAATAATAATAATAATAATAATAATAATAATAATAATAATAATAATAATAATAATAATAATAATAATAATAATAATAATAATAATAATAATAATAATAATAATAATAATAATAATAATAATAATAATAATAATAATAATAATAATAATAATAATAATAATAATAATAATAATAATAATAATAATAATAATAATAATAATAATAATAATAATAATAATAATAATAATAATAATAATAATAATAATAATAATAATAATAATAATAATAATAATAATAATAATAATAATAATAATAATAATAATAATAATAATAATAATAATAATAATAATAATAATAATAATAATAATAATAATAATAATAATAATAATAATAATAATAATAATAATAATAATAATAATAATAATAATAATAATAATAATAATAATAATAATAATAATAATAATAATAATAATAATAATAATAATAATAATAATAATAATAATAATAATAATAATAATAATAATAATAATAATAATAATAATAATAATAATAATAATAATAATAATAATAATAATAATAATAATAATAATAATAATAATAATAATAATAATAATAATAATAATAATAATAATAATAATAATAATAATAATAATAATAATAATAATAATAATAATAATAATAATAATAATAATAATAATAATAATAATAATAATAATAATAATAATAATAATAATAATAATAATAATAATAATAATAATAATAATAATAATAATAATAATAATAATAATAATAATAATAATAATAATAATAATAATAATAATAATAATAATAATAATAATAATAATAATAATAATAATAATAATAATAATAATAATAATAATAATAATAATAATAATAATAATAATAATAATAATAATAATAATAATAATAATAATAATAATAATAATAATAATAATAATAATAATAATAATAATAATAATAATAATAATAATAATAATAATAATAATAATAATAATAATAATAATAATAATAATAATAATAATAATAATAATAATAATAATAATAATAATAATAATAATAATAATAATAATAATAATAATAATAATAATAATAATAATAATAATAATAATAATAATAATAATAATAATAATAATAATAATAATAATAATAATAATAATAATAATAATAATAATAATAATAATAATAATAATAATAATAATAATAATAATAATAATAATAATAATAATAATAATAATAATAATAATAATAATAATAATAATAATAATAATAATAATAATAATAATAATAATAATAATAATAATAATAATAATAATAATAATAATAATAATAATAATAATAATAATAATAATAATAATAATAATAATAATAATACGAGGCCTTGTCGTAGAAAATAGAATTTCCCAATTTATAAAAGAGCACTTTAAAATTATTACTCATTTATCTAAATCTTAGAGAGATTATCATATTACAAAAAAAAATAAAAAAATAAGAAGACGAGATTATCATCAAAGCTTTTAGCCCCAACGTACGGCGCAGCCGGAGCCACAGTAATGGAGGAGATGAAGAAGAGGAAGCTAGAGGAGGAGTCTTACGACCTTGAACTCAATTCAGAGGAACACTTGAGGTCTCTACTTGACCCTCTTGCTAAGCCCCAGCTTATCAATCTTCTTGCTAAACTGTACGTCTCTACCTCTATTTTGTATCCTTCTTCTTGTTCTTAATAGTTTTCATTTTTTGTAATTTTTATGGGTTTGGTTTTCTTGGTTTTGTTGTTTTTTTCTAGATTCTAAGTCGTAATCTTTGGTCAAATGAAAATCGAGTCTTTACTCATTTTGAAGCTTCTTATGTGATGGAAACTTATATGAATCAGGGGTTAGTTTTTTGTTAATTTGTTATTCAGATAATGAGTTTATTGATCAGGAAATGTAATAGGATGAATAGAAAATGAAAAGGATAAAGAATACAGGGAAAGGCCCATAAGCTTGAAATTTGTTCTCTTCATTCGTGAGAAGAAAAGTGGATGATGTATCAAAGAGCTAGTAGTTCACAAATTCCCATGACTTTTTTGGGCTCAACTTTTATATACAGCTAGTCAGTATTGCATATGATGCTAGCTGGTATTGCCCTTTTATCAAGAACAATTAAAAAGTTTTCCAGTGCCGCTTTTTCGGTTAGATATATTTTTTTTTTGCCACTTTGAAATTTAAATAGTAGTGTCGGGGATTAAGGTGGAAGATCCTTTATTTGAATCTTGTGCACAAGTTTAGAGTTATATCCTTATAAGCACATGCCATTCTTGGGAGAAAGTCTTGTGTATGACGGGAGTTGTATGCCACTTTGTAGGCTATATGGATAAAATCAACATACACGATTGGGTAGGGTCAGGGCATACAATTTAAGAAATTTTCCATTCTGGGGTACATAGCTGGATATAACCAACTGCGTTTCTTAAGCTTTATATCACAGCAATGACATATTAGTAGTTGTTCTGCATATGTGGGCTTCAGTTAGTTCATTCCTTCATTTTGCATGTGAGAATGCTGTGCTTGTATTAAGGTGGCCAGTCACCTTTACATGTGTGATTGACTGCTCCAAACTGTATGCTGTGTGATTGACCCTGTGCATGTGTGTTTGTTTGCATGTTGAGGCATAAAGAGGTTCCCAATATCCTTCAATTGCAGACGAAATTAAAAGTGTTGCGAGTTCAGATCCTGTCCATCGAAAGCTTTTTGTTCGTGGCTTGGCTTGGAATACCACTTCAGAAACATTGTGTGCTGTGAGTGCATTGCTGATTGTGTTTTGTGTCATACAACTCATGCCTATGCATTTCTATATTTTTATGTTATCAAATAAAACTCAGAGAACCAATCTGTTGGATAGAGTTATTTTTCAAAATTGCTCCTCCCCTTTACATCTCCAACAATCCTGAATATGTTGCCTTAATTTTATGGGCATGAATTTTCCAGGCATTTAGAGTCCATGGTGAAATTGAAGAAGGGGCTGTCATCTATGACAAAGCTACTGCAAAATCACGTGGTTATGGCTTTATTACCTACAAACATATGGAGTCAACTCACGAGGCACTAAGAGCACCTAGCAAATTGATTGATGTAAGCATATGCCATTACTTTTATGAATTTGGTTCTTATGATTTAAGATGAAGCTCCTTTATGATTGAATATATTCCTTAGCTTGCTGTTGTTTCATATGCAGAGTATTCATTCTTAAACCCTTTAATCTATTGAAAATATTCTTGTTTTGAATTTTGATTATTAACTAGCAATTTGAATAGATTTCAACCCTTTAAAGTGCATGTAAAAAATTTCTTTCATGTGCGCACTTGAATGGCATATGTTGTGACTCACGGACTTAGGTTAATGTATTTAAAAATCAGCATTTTGCTGTGTGTCGAAATATTTTTATTAAAGACATTTTGCATTTTGTGAATTATACATTGTTGTGTCACCACTTTTTTCACGATTGAGTATATAATTTCTTGCTCTTTCTTATTTGTGTTGCATAATTTTCAACTTTAGGGTCGGTTGGCCGTTTGTAATCTAGCTTGTGAGGGTTTAAGCGGAGCAAGTGCTTCCCCTGATGTTGCCCAAAGGAAGCTCTACATTGGTGGGTTATCACCAGATGTTACTAGTGAGATGTTGCTCAGCTTCTTTGAAAGGCATGGCGAAATAGAAGAAGGTT
The DNA here is from genome assembly GCA_037013495.1 of Hippophae tibetana. Taxonomy (NCBI): domain Eukaryota; kingdom Viridiplantae; phylum Streptophyta; class Magnoliopsida; order Rosales; family Elaeagnaceae; genus Hippophae; species Hippophae tibetana. Next base: position 24,300,189 of record CM072812.1, read on the forward strand.
CAGTTGCCTATGACAAGGATTCTAATGAATCACGGTATAATGTTATCTATCATCTATATTTTGCTGAAACCATTTTTTCTTTCTTCTTATTCTGTTGTAAGCCATTGTTGATAGTCATTGTGATTTTTTTATCGGTACAGTGGGTTTGGCTTTGTTACATACAAGACATCGGAGGCTGCAAAGAGAGCAATAGATGATCCAGAAAAGACCCTTGGGGTAAGAGAATTATAATCTTCTATTTTTAATTTTAAATGCAGCTTTCATAGTGCATGGCATATTTAAAAAAATCTGAGTTGTTATTTGCTTAACATTAGATTTCCTGCTTTACATGTCTAAGATCTCTTACAAGTCCTGTAATTCATTAAAATGTACACTTTAATTATCTGTATTTTATTATATTTAGCTAAAGTCTTGTAATTTTTCAAAAGGTATATTTTAATCCTCTATCTTTTAAGATATATACGCAGGATCCTTTAATTATTTAAAGGATCCAATTAAGTCCAAATAATGTTTTTTTAAGGATAAATTTAGAATTTTGAAAAGTAAAAAAAAATCAAAAATTCAAAAATAATTAAAAAGTCAATTTTTGGAATAAAAAATTATGAACAAATTATATCAATTTTTTGTATTTTTAAATATTTTTTTAATTTTCTTTTTTGGTAATTTTTTAAACTTCAGCATTTTAAAAAAAGTAGCAATTTTTTCATTTTGAATTGAAGTTAGTTTTTATTTTATTATGCTTTTTTGTGTTTAAAAATCGAATTTTTAATATCCGTTTAAAAAAAATCTTTACTTTTTGTATTTTATTTTTCAAAATTCCAAATTTACTTTTTAAAGAGAGAGACTATTTGAAGCTGCTTGAAACTTTAAAAAAATTAAAGAACTCTAAGTGTGTACTTTAAAAAATAGAGGATTGATGTATACCTTTTGAAGAATTAGAAGAACTTATGTGTATACCTTAAAAGATAAAAGAATAAATTGTACATTTTGATTAATTACATGACTTGTAAAGACCTTAACCTTTATGATAACTTATGTTAAGTTTGCTATACATTGGTCATTTTATTACCAATTATCTTGTAATGTAATGATATATGCTTTATGAACACTATGAGGACGTGGGTTCCAATTTTGCTAGTGAGTGTAAATGTTATTTTAAAAAAACATTCTTGTATGATTGCAGGGGAGGAATATCGTTGTTAAATTTGCTGATTCTCACAAGGGAAGAACAGCGCAGACACAGGCAGCCACAACCATGATTCCAGTGGCTGCCGTGCCTTTCGCAACTGGATATCCACAACCTGGAAAAACACATGGAAATAGTCCTTCAGTTGGCTATTGTTATCCTCAAAATGTAGCATCATATTCATACTCTGATCCTTCATACCCAAATCCTCCCACCGCATCTACTCCATACCCAACACAATCTCAATATCCTTATCCACCAGTTAATCTAAAGAAAGATTCTCTTGGGTATCCACCACCTATGGGAATGGGAGGAGGTTACTCATATTATGCTCCCAAGCAATGAATTATGTTATGTCTTCTACAATATGGTAAGTATGGAAGCCCACTCAGATTCCAGACTCTTTGTTTTCTTTTAACTTCTTTTTCTGCATCAACTCTGCCCATCATATTTGAGTAATTCTATACGACTCAAGTTGTTGTGCGTTCACAACTCATATGGTAGATAATTATCGGATGTTTTAAACATTCAAAAACTTCTCTTCAGATAAAAAGACTTGATTGATTTTCATTTCTTCTGACTCACCTAGCTATGGCTTGTGCAGGTTAATCAAATTGATTGTTGCATCTGGGAAATCATTTTGTCAGAATAGGCATTTCAAAACTGTGTTTAAGAGTTTGAGTTATTGTTCTTGTAAAATTAGCATGAGCTGTAACTTGTTTGTCTTGTTCGTTCTAGAGGAAGATTGTATTTTGGAAATGTGATTGTTAATTTTTTTTTTCCTTTTCCTGGACCAAAGGTGCTCATATATTTAATAGTAAATTTGTTTGAGCTGTTCTGTAATTAAATACTGCTTCACAAAAAAAAAAAAAAAACAGCTTCAATTTATAGTGTTGAGGACAACAAATGGCCAAGCTTTATACCTTATCCCAAATAGCATAGCTTATGCAATTTGAAGAAGAGTTTCTAACCATCGGTCTTATCCCAAATGTATTATGTCCAGCAACGCTTTTTAACGAAACAAGAAAGAACAAGATAGCTCACAATACAACTCCCAGTCATACAGAAACAAAACATAACAAAGATACAATCAAGTTGATTGAATTAACTCAACCCAACTAGACACACAAAGATCAACAAAACAAGAAAAAAAGAAGAAAACAAACAGTTTCATAGCCAACAGAATACTAAAATTTTATTACTACATAGATAAAGCAAGCATAGCACCACACTGACTCGAGCAAAGTTTTTTGGAGTTCCATGGAGTTTTATTCAGTACCGATTCAAAGTAGGATAGAGAAGTTGAACAATCAGGGACTTTCAGATCAAATCCTTCATTAGAGCTTTAAGACTCATATCCTCACTTTATTTTTATTTTTTTTAATTCAAAATTTAAAATTAATTTAAAATTGAGCATTGACGTTATAAAAAATTATAAGAATATTAAAGTATACAAAAATACAAATAAATGAATCAAATTATTAAAAAATAATAAGAATCAAAATGTAAAATGTCGAAAAGTTTAGTAACTATTTTGTAGTTGGAGTTCTACCTAAATAAATATAATTACAATGATAATTGGGAAAGAGGAATAATTTCTAAAGATGAATGTTAATAACAAAAGAATTTGTATGATGTTAATTATATTGTGTAAGTGTTAAAATTGTTTTAAGAATGAAAAAATAATTAATTTTTTTTTAAAATATTGATATATATCATAATATATATATATATTGTGTGTATTTATGATTATGTATTTTGTAGTATCTTTGTAATTCATTAGTTATGCTGTCTTTTACTGAAAATGTAATGTCGACGTTTAATATATATTAAAATATAATATAATTTATTATTAATATAATAAATATTTTATTAATTATAATTTTATCTAATAAAAAATAATTAATATTAAAACTAAAATCAATATTTCATATATTTTTATAGAGAAAATAACTTTTTATCCTTTGTTATTGTGGACTTTCTTCTCAAAACCCTGTTGCCTGTCGAGCCTTCTCGCAAAACACCCTCCAGTTGCGGCTGAGCCCTGTTCAGTAATCGTCTATTGCTACCTAACTGGTGAAGCCTCTTGGGTTTAGACTTGAAAGCTCATTCAGTTTACTCAACAGAGTCCAAGGTACATTATTCCTTTATTTTTACCCGAAAACTGAACTATCATTTCAATTCAGCTTCTACTTATTCTTTTAGTAATCTACAAATTTCTCCATATCTCATTAAACTGGTCATGTCCTGTTTACAAAAACTCGAAAGAACATCTATTCTTAAATGGGTTTTTTCTACTTCTGCTGAAAATAATCTTAAATCGCCAAAATCCCAACTTTTCCCTGTTGGGTATTTCCAAATTGCTCAAAACCCTAGGCTTTATGGAACAAAAAAAGCAGTTCAAAATGTAAGTTCTGGAAATTGGGATGAATCAGTTAGTGACAATGTTGGTAGAATATCCCGTGCCACTAGAAAAGAAGCCCAAGCTGCATTATTGGAATATTTTTATAGTACAAGATGCTTACAGTTTTCTGATGCAGAAAATATGAGTAATAACTCTTTTCTTTTTCTTGACAAACTTTTGAAAAAGGTTAAAAATGAATCAGAGGTTGGGAGGTCGATTACTCGATTTTTACGTTACAATCCTATCAATGAATTTGAACCTTTCTTTGAGAGTTTGGGTTTGAAACCATCTGAATATGTTCCTCTTCTTCCCCGTAATATGATGTTTTTGATTGATGACCCTGTTTTTCTTAACAATTATTATGTATTGTGTAATTATGGATTCGAACGCAATAAGATCGGAAAGATCTATAAGGAAGCTATGGATATTTTTGGATATGATTCTGGGATTTTGTTGTCAAAACTTAGAGCTTATGAAGAACTTGGTCTTAGCCAATCAAGTATTGTTAACTTTGTGCTTTCTAGTCCTTACCTTTTGATTGGAGATGTTAATGCAGATTTCATAAAGGTACTTGAGAAAATTAAGAGTTTGGGATTTAAAAAAAGTTGGATTGAACAGAATTTGTCAGACAAAATTTCTTATAATTGGAGCCGAATGCTTGGACTTTTATGTTTGTTTAGCAAAATGAATTGCAGCAACGATCAGTTGGTGTCATTACTTAACCGGCATGCAGATATCTTGTTTGAAGATTCAGGGGATAGGACTTGTTCATTAATTGGGCTCTTGTTGAAATTTGGAAGCTCAATGAACCAAATATGTCAGTTGTTTCTGAACTTTCCACAAATTATTGTTGGGAAATTTGTTTTGAATCTAAGAAAGTGTCTATTGTTTTTCAATGAGATAGAGATGGAGTCGATGGGGATTGGGAAGATTGTCAGATCTCGCTCCTTGCTGCTGGGTTCATGTGCTTTGAAAAAGACTAACAGTTTACTATCTAACTTGAATGTTGGCAAGAAGCGGCTTTGTACGCATATCCATGAAAACCCAGAAGAATTAAGGAATTGGGTTTTGGGAGCTAGAGTCAAACAACTTCCAGAACCAGAAGAAAACCATAGATCATATGTGCAAAAGACCAAGTTCCTGATAGAATTGGGCATTATAAAGGACTCGGATGAAATGAAAAAGGCACTGAAGGTATTTCGAGGCAAGGGAAATGAGCTGCAAGAAAGATTTGATTGTATAGTGAAGGCTGGTATTGATCCAAAAGATGTTTCCAAGATGGTGAAATTATCACCTCAAATTCTAAACCAGACAGAAAATGTGATTCAGATGAAGATTGATTTTCTTTTAAAGGATTTGGGTAATCCCAAATCGGACTTAGTCTCGTTCCCTTCGTACCTTTCCTACACAATACAAAGGGTCAAGCTTAGACTATCTATGTATAATTGGCTCGTAGAACAGGGAGTGGCTAAACCTATGCTATCCTTGAGCACAATTATTGCATGCTCAGAAAAAATATTTATTCAGAAGTTTGTAAATCACCATCCATCTGGTTTTAACGTTTGGCAGGACTGGAAAAAACAAATCTATTCCAGCTAATTGGTGAGACAAACTATTTATGTTTTGAAGTTTTGATACAAATGAGGTATTTTTAAGTGTTTAGTTAAGATATTTTTATCAAGGTTTGAGCTAATCGTAGCAAGTGGACATGTAGAAGATTGACATATGTTCTGTTAGTTAAATTAGGGCTAAGATGTGGTTCACGTCTGGTGATAAGACTCGATTTTCCAATTTATTCGTAGACCACCAAGAAGTACCATTTGATCTAGAGGAGAAGGTTGCACTTTATGTAGCAGTCGGATTATCATTTGTAATAGAAATGTTGTTTTTCACTTGGAATAGCAATGTACTCTTTGCTAGAGTGAGAGGTCTCAGTGACTACTGTGAGAAGAAAAGACATCTTTTTGGTGCCATTCACATGGTGGAGCTGCTATATATATGTATATGAAGATTCATAGTGGAATGAATCCCCTCAGGTTACCATTGACGTAAGTCGTGTTTGCTCTACTGTTCTTATTCATTTTCTTTTCTTTGTTGAGAGTAATATTAAATTAGTAAGTTTTGAAGTTTTGGGAGAGTCTCATACTCTCATACATGTTTGCCAAATTAATAAAATGAGGTTTTGAGGGATTAATATGCTGAAACCCGTAAGTCTTACAATATATACCTTCTAAGCTTCTTCTTTTCCCACTAATCTACCTTCTGATCTTACTCAGAAGTTGCTACTTTTGTAGCTTGAGTTATGGTTTGTTTGCCTGTCTTTATATTAAAAGTTGTTTTAGACATAAAATGTGTTTTGTTGAGTCTTGAAAGTAAAAGCATGCATGGTAAAAAATTATGCTTGATATTGAGGTTTTTTGTTGTCAAGGGGCTTTTATTTATAATTTTAAATTGAATAATTGTTTTTATGATTTCTGATTAAATAACTAATTTTATGGTTTTTGATTATTTAGTAATAATTTTTCCTAATGTTTTTCATGAAAAAAAAATTAAAGATCACTTACAATTTGCTTGGTTACGGTTTTTATTTTTTGATTTTTTTTTCAAAAACTTAAAAAGTTTAATAAATTTTTTGGTTCTTAATCATTTTTCCCTATATTTATACCTACATAGTTTATAAAACTTGATTTATTCTCTAGAAGAATATGCTTGGTGAAAAAAAGAAAAAAATAGAAATATGATATCTGATAAAAAAATCTTGTAAAATTACAAAAAAATAATTCTTAAAACTTATGACAACAAAAATAACACCTTAACAATATTGAATGAGGTCTAATTAAAGGGCGTTTAACATTGAACTAGTCAAAATGATCACAGTTTAATTTAAACAAGTAAAATAATGTGTCAGATATTTTTTTAATAGTGAAAATGTATAAGTTAAACATAATGGGTGTTATTCTTTTAAAAATCATTCTATCAAAGATTTATGAATCATCTTATATTTTGTTAGTGATTTTTTAAAATTGTGAAGATTAAAATCAAAAATTGTTATCAAACTTACGTGATTAAGAAAATTACTTAAAAAATTTAAAAAAATAGGAATAAAAATCATTACAAACACACTTTATCAAAAAGAAAAAAGAAGTTTCAAAAAGCATCACAATATGATTTATTTTTTTAAAAATCTTGGAGATATCTAGTATTTTATTTTAGATATTCCTTTAAATTAAAAGAAAAGTAAAGTTATATTAAAAATTAGTGAATTTATATATATGTTTCTAAAAGAGGTTTGAAAAGACCTATCGAATCTAGTTGCAATTTGAAAAAAAATTGTAAGATAAACATGTTTTAATTGATTATTGGTTCAAATATTTTTGAGATGTTTATCTTCTTTCATATATTGGATATACATCTATTCTATTTTTAGTATTACGAGTTTTTTAAGCTCAAAATATTAGGATTTATGTTGATAATTAGTGAAGTAGAGGGAGAGATGTTGAGTTTGAGATGTATAAGTATTATTGTATTCGTGTTTATATGTTGACTTCTTATATGTAAAACACGTTGTATGTTTTATTTTACTTAGTGTTTTGTCATCTTTTATATAAGGTTGTTTACTGCAGTTTAATAATACACACACGTACATAGTTAGAAACATTTTGTATGCAAGTATGTTTACACACACACATAATTAGAAACACTTTGTATGCAAGTATGTTTACACATGTACATAGTTAGAAACACTTTGTATGCAAGTATGTTTACAAACTATGGGATTGATTTTCATAGTTTACATGCTAGGTGAAGTGTTGGTTTTCGATGAGCGAGCGTGTAAGCGAGTTGACGTTATTATTTGTGTTTTTGGTTCGTTTCGTGTGTGGGTATTTATAGAAAATATGGCAAATTTTAGAACGAAAAAATATATTTTTTCAATACCTCATCACCAAGCTCGCCACCACCTTTAACGAGATGACAAATTCAAATTTTATAAATATTCCTCAATTTCTTCTTATTTAGTATCCAGAAAAATAATGGAGCTTTATCAAAATGACATCTCGTTTTTGTTTTTGGATCACTAATATCTTATGTGTTGTTCGATACTAATGATTCTTAATTGTGTGAGAAAAACTTTACTTGTGAATAGTGAATACTTGAGGCGGTGTTTGCATGTGGTTTATGTGAAATAAGTCGTGTGTTAATTGGTAGTTGCTTTCATGCAACTTTTTATATGTAAAAATCTCTTTATGAGAGTGTATAGAGTTAAATTTTTTGAGTTTTTATATCTTGAACTGTGTGTCTCTTGGTGGTTTGTGGTGAAATGTGTCCTTTGTTGTTTATGGGGTAATTCGTGTTTGAGGGTGATTTTGTAGATTATGCACATCACTCATTACTGATTTGTGGTTTCTGATCAAGGTGGCGTTGGTTTTGGAGGTGATTCGAGTTCGTGTGTTGAACCAAGTTGTTGCAAAAGTAGCAATAGACAATTATGATAGAGATTCCAACTGATAGAGATATTGGTGGTTTTATTTTCTATTAGAGTTGTAACTGTTTTATTGATTAGTAAATTGTTTGCCGATAAGTGGTTGTATTAATTAACCCGAGAATGTTACCACATAGATATGATTTCTATATGGGTTTACCTTATTATATCTGGAATTATGCTTGCTCGAATATGTGGCTAGTACAATCAGGGTTTAAATTGTGTATGTTTTTACATAATAAAGTTTAAACTCTCATTAAAAAGCTTTTAATATTTATCATTTGCTTTATTTTTATTAAATTTTATAATTGTTATTTTATTATATTATCTGTGTATGTTTACTTATACTGCAGTTGTGATCATCTACGATGTGCTTTTATCTCCATTGTTTGTGAGATTGGGTTGAGTCTTTAAGGAGATAGCATCTTCTTAACCTAATTGTATATCGAGTCTTGGACTCTTTTTTGGTAGATGTGTATGTTTAGATTGTGTATTAATATAATCTGTTTTTATCTACATACATACTTGATGTGAGTCTATAAGAAGTCTGTATCTTTTGATCCTAGATGTGTATCAAGTATCAGACTCTTTATTAAGGTTTGTTATGTATGTTTAATTGTGTACTGTGAAAGTATAATCATTATTTACCAAATATGTTTTCACATATTAAAATCCATTTAGCTTTTCTATGTATACATGTATCACAAGTTGAGTATAATTTGTTATTTATACATGTTGTTAGTCTTAACAAAAGCCTGTGAGTCATGAGTCATAACGTTGCTAGTATGTATTCTGAATTGATTTAGAGTTCACGAAAAGATTTCATAGATTAACGTTTTTGTCTTTTATATAGATATGATTAACTATTTGAATCGGAAAAACAATTACATTTCGTGTAATTGTTCTAACATATTAGGATCTTTAAGATGAAAAAGAATGAGTGGGATATATTGAGTTAGAAAAGTTTTATATGAAAAAAAAAATTTAGAAATAAATAATAGGATGTTAACATGTAAGGATAAAATAATTATTTTATTATAATTTTGATTAATTTAAAATATTTTATAATAAATTTGAGATTTTTAGATTTTATCTTCTTTTATTCTTTTAACCGCTCCATGAACTTAGTATATGGTGCCCATGATTGATAACCCCAATTAGGATTTTTTTTTTTTCAATACTCTTGTAATATTGAAAAGTGAGTAGATCTATTGAGTCGTGAGAGAGAGAATCAAATAGTTCATGACTTGCTTGGTATTAACTTTTCTCGCTCTTGAATTTAATTTATGACTATCTTTTATTAAGGTATTATGTACTACCGTAGTTTAAATGGAGCCGCTATAACCATACATTTTATTGGGTTATAATATAATGGCATCCCATGAGAGGAGCTAATATTGGATTTAATTAAATGTGTTTGATTACGATGAAAGGCAATGAAATACGATGGTTTGTTTGGGATGTTTCACTTGGGATTTAATTAAAAATATTAAGTTAATTATAATATATATTATAATTAAATTTTTTCTTACATCTTAATTATATATTATTATTAAAAAGTAAACTCATTTTTTTTTTCATTTTTAGCTATAAAGATCGATTTAATTTAAATAATTATATATTAGAAAAAAATTAATAATTGTAATTAAAAAAATTACAAAAAAAAATTACAAAAAAATATAACAACAATCATCTGTATATCATAAATAGGAATAAAATTTACCAATTTTTTTTAAGAAAGTCACTAAAATCTTTTTTTTAAAACTAAATAAAAGAAAAATTATAGAATGAAATTCAAAATTGAGTCTATGATACTTAGATAACAATTAAATCCTAACTTTATTACAAACTTTGACAGAGAAGTAATTGCATTTTTAATAGTGTTGTTTTGTAATCAACCTAATAATAAAAGTTACACAATTTTGGTGAGAATATTCCTTGAGATTTGTAATAATCTTAATTTTAGTTTTAGTATTTTATTTTATTTTTATTATTAATTGATACTTTAATAATAATTAATTTTTAAAAAGCTTCAATTTGATGTATTTTTCATGTGATCAACACATACAAATAGTATTTATGACATTTTTCCCTTTTTGTCCTTGCAATAGAAATCCTCTTTTTATCCTATCTTTTTAGCCATTTTCAACTCGTTTTATATCCTATTCAATCTCTCATTTTTACTTAAAAGATTGTCTACACAAAACTGTAAATAAATTGAATTTTAAAAGTTGTAAAGTTTTTTTTTTGTAACCGAGGATATAATTTAACATATAAAATAACAATTATTATATAATATTTAAATTGAATAAATGAGTCATAATTAATATAAAAAAATGCAACATTTGTAAAAAATTACCTGTATAACAAAACAAAAGAAATAGTTTTTATTTTTTATATTGATTTGATTTTTAAGTGATGCAATATAATAGAGAATAAAAAGTAGGAGGGAAATAAGAAAAAGAGGTTAAGATAGGAGAGATAAGGGAAAGACATAAAGATGATGTTTGAAGTATAAAATCTCTAAAAATAGTATTTATTATACAAATATCAAAATTTTTAATTTGAACCAAAATATTATATTAAATTAATATATTTTTTAAATAAATTTTAAAAATAAAAAATATGGTTTAATGGTAAAGAAATTAATATTATTATTAATTAAATATATTTAAAATTAATATAAAATAATTATAATTCTTAATATAATTATGTAGATTTTATTTTTATATGTGAATCATAAAAAATAAAAAAAGGAACCCCCATCACTTCAATACTGCTTTTCTTTGTACTTTTTCTTTTTGGTTATTTTGTTTTTGTTTGCTTAAGTCTTTTCTTTGTACCTTTATTCGTATACAATAATGCAAATTAATGATCTAAGTTATTTTAATTATTAAAAAAAAAAACAGTTATAACTCATACCCAATGTGGCAAATGATGACAGAACTTCCCCCCCCCCCCCCCCAGAATATGAGAACAGAACAGTTGCAACAGCTAGAGTAGAGACTACAGTTCATTTTTATCCTGAATACCCAATCATGGGGAAACAAAAGTTGGTTTATTATTATAAATATTGTTAAGTAATTATTAGGATCGATAAATTAGATCCAATAATTTTAATAGAAATAATTATATTAATTCAATTAATATAAACTCATTAAATTAAGTTTTTTATATATAAATAATATGTTATTTATTAAGATTAATTTAATAATTTTAAGTTATAATAAATAAAAAAGATTTGAAAAAATATTCATAAGTAAACAAAAGACTACAAATATTTTTTTAAAAAATAATTATATAATTTAAATTTTAAATCTTCTATATACTTAAATAAATTATATTTTATTTAGCTACAAATTCAATTTCAATTTCAATAAAAACAATTACTCAATCCAATCAAAATTAAAAACAATAAATATTTATTTTTACCATATTAAGAGAGTGAAAAAGGCGAAATATTTTGTTTCCCTCCAAACGACAAATTTTCAATATCTTTCCTTGTTTTTCTTTTGTTTTATTTGACTTTTTTTTTAATTTTAAATAATAATAATAATATTTTTTAAATGTTATTTATTTTTATTATTAATTATATTTTAATGATATTATTATTAATAAAATAGTTATTGAAAAATTATTTTTATAATAATAATAATTTGAGTTATGTTATTATTGACATCTGCTATTTTATTTTTATTATTAATAATATTTTTATGATATTATTAATAAATAAAATAATTATTAATACATTATTTTTATAATAATAATAATAATTTTAGTTGTGTTATTATCGACATCTTTTATTTTATTTCCCTTTTTTATAATTTATATTTCTCATTTTATATTTTAGTTCTCTTGAAAGGACATACAGTTTGTAAGTGTAATTTTGCCATCTCCTTGGGCCTTTTTAAGGCATAAGCCCAGGCAGTGCACTACACGCTCACACACACAATTTCACAAACACTTTCTCCATCTCAAGAAGGGAGTCTCTGATCAGCTGGCATGGGCCAGTGTCAGGTGTCTCTGCTTTTCTTTACCCTTCCACATTCACTATCACTGCCATTATCTTCTCACACTTTATTGCTCTTTCATTTTCATTCCTAAACTACCTATTGTCTCCATTCGGTCTCTTTCTCTCTTTTTAAAATTTCATTCAGTACAATCCACACCTACCAACAAAAATGCCTCTCAAAACTGTCATAAATGGGCTTTAGAGATCATTCATGGAAATGGGTTCTATCTCTATGACTGATTCAGGGGGTTCTTCCTCTTCTTCACCACCTAACTCGGCCACTGAGTCACTCAACGGCTTGAAATTTGGCAAAAAAATATACTTTGTAGATGTGGGTTCTGCTGGTTCTCCTAAATCGGCTGCTGGGTCATCCTCTTCTTCTGGGGCTACACCTCCCAAGAAGGTTAGGGGTGGTGTGGTTCAGTCTGGTGAACCACCTAGGTGTCAGGTTGAGGGGTGTTTGGTGGATCTAAGTGATGCCAAAGCTTACTATTCTAGACACAAAGTCTGTGGAATGCACTCCAAGTATCCTAAGGTCATCGTTTCTGGTCTAGAGCAGCGGTTTTGCCAGCAGTGTAGCAGGTTTTTATTTTTTGTTATAATTTTTTGGTTACAAACTTTATGAGTTGTAGATTGTTCTTCTTCTTCAGGTGTTTGATTTGGGAGGATAATAGAAGTATTTGCATTTGGGTTTATTTGTTTACTTAAATTGGTTGCTTTTTTGTTTATTTATTTTTAAACTCAGGGGTTCGGTGTGTATTCTTCTTAAATTGGGTATCTATTGACTTATTGTATGCTCAGTTTTTGTTACATGGTTGATCCAAATAAGCTGCCATATATATATAGTTTTTGGTAATTGAGTTTTGGTGGCTAATTGATTTGGTATTTCGTCAGTGCTCTGTAAGTTTGTTCACTTTAGTGTATATGCTTTTGTCCTAGATGGGTTACAATAGAAAAGAAAAGAAGCATACTGCATTTGCTTGGATGATACAGAGATGGATTTTCAATGGCCTTTATGAATTTCATCTGTCTCCCAAACTGCACCTTATTGTATTGCTTCATTCTTCTTTAATGTGCTATATGAACATAGGCGACATAAAGTATAACCACCTCTTTTTCTCATTACAGCTTCTTATTTAGTAGAAACAGTTCAAGTAAAAACTTTGCTACACATTGACAAACTTTGCGTTTAACATATTAGATCTTCATAACCAGACCTTCTACATTGCATGCTGCAGAGTTGCTCTTTGCTCTTGTTTAGTGATTTTTAATGGCTCTTGCACATATTAATGAAATACAGCTTTCAAGATCTTATAGGAATCCATGTTGTCTAAGAATGTAGAGCAAAATCAAGGTACCCTACTTTTGGGTTCAACCCTAATTTTGAGTTCAAGGAAGAAAATTTGATTTTTATCATATAAATGTAACCGTGTCTGTTATGTATCCTTCTTAAGATAAATGGTTTTGCTGCAAGCATGTCCAGAGTAGTTATCATCATTATGTTTGAACCAATATGGAATATTATGTTTGGAAACCCAATTACTCCATTGCGGTTGCTTAACGTGTCTGAGTATTATGGAATATGGATGCACTTCTGATCAGTAGCTACCATGCATATATAATGTCATTGTTGTCGGCTGTGGTTGAGGGGGAAAATATAATTTTTCATATTTTTTTTAAATTGTGTTTAAACGTCAGGCCTTTCAGATGGTTTCTTAAAGCCAGTTTGCAGTTTGGGGCTTAAACATGGATATGCTAGCCATTAAATGTTAAGTATGTATGCTAATCGAATGTTGCAAGACTCCTGAACTTAAATCGTGGTTATTTGATATTTACAACTAGTCTATATGTATGTTGAAAGTTTCCTTAAGAAAAAAAAGGTTTGTTAATTTCCCTATCGACAAATGTTTGTATAAGCTACACTGCAACCTTTTCATTTATGATAAATTATTCAATTCTAAATTTTGAAGTATGTTTACATCATATATTTATGTCAAACTATGGGGAGCCGTCAATATCTATATTTCAAGGCATATTAATTAATAATGGAAAAGATAGCCTCTTAAATTGGAACTTCGTAGTAAAGAATCTAAAAAAAAGTTTTGTGCTTGGCCTAGCTATAATTACATTTGCGTGTGAAACTTCTATTGCACCTTGGGAAAGCTTTATCTGGTGTGTTGCTCCTACTAAAGTTGGTTTACATGATAGATTGTAGGATTGGATTTTTTATGACTTAGGTTGAAGCTTCCATAGGTCAGGGAAAAAAGAGAATTTGTTAGATTGGTATGCCATTTTTCATCAAACAGTATAAAAATTGGCCTATGTTTAATGTCGTTTTATTTTCACTCCCCTTTGAGTTTGGGTTGACCATGATCTCAAATTAACATGGAATATTTTAGATCAAGTATCTTACATGACCATTATTTCTTGTTCATATATTAAGTTTCATGTTTGACCCTCTCACTTAACACTTTTTTTTAATGTTTAAGCTATATCGTTTTAATTCTATTTCTCATTACATATGCAACAATTTTGTGTATATATATATATATATATATAGGTATGTAAAACAGAGTTTCATATATATAAAACATGTTGCATGCACGAATACAGGATTAAAAGTGAAACCTCCTAGCAAAGGGGTTCAAAAATGAATTGCTACCTTTTCTAATATAATATATAGAAAAGTGTTCTAGAGGTATCTTAGATTAGGTCATTTGTGTCATTTGGTGTTTTAGATTATAAGTGGCGTCATTTAGCTCTTGAGCTTTGAAAAAATGTTAATTAAGGACAAACTATATTATTCTAATGTTTTTATATTAAAATATTTTAATAAAAAAATATTAAAATAATGTGTTTTATCTTTAATTGTTCCCCCTTTTTTAAAGCAATGGAACTAAGTGACACTACTTTTAATCAAGGGATCAAATGATACTAAGTACTTAATATGAGAGATCTTTATGGTCCCCGCCCCCTATAATATAAGGAGAGAGAAATAAAACTTTCAATTTGAACTCAGAATTTGTTATGATGTTAATTTTTCCTGGTTTACCATTTCTTTCCCAGAAATCCCAAGTTTGAACGGGAGTGTGAAATTTTGTATGTTGTTAAACATTGACGTGGTTTCTAAAGAGTTGAAAGATGATTATGAGCTCCTTATAAAAATTAATTGGGGAGCTTTTATTTCTCAAGTATAGAGGGAGATTTGTAAAGGTTGTAATAGTTATATTTTGGTATAGCTTAGTTTTTATATTACCAAGTGAATTATTAGTCCACGACTTGTACCTTCATACTAAAATATTAATACGACTTATATTTCTTATAAAAAAGGGTAAAAAATTATGTGGTGTCTTCAATAAAAAATAAAAAAATGATGTGGTATCTCATCTCATGTGTTTAAAGCTGTGCAGATTCTTATACAAGAAAAGTAATGTGTTTTACATAAAATATGGTCAGAGACCAACATTTTACAATGATTATTGAAGTGTGAATTGTACAGTAATTGCTCTTCCAATTGTTGGATCTATTATTTTTTTCTGAAATCACATTGAAATATGAGTAGCGTTCTGAACCAAAATGAATTGCTTCTTGTGATCTTTTCCCAGGTTTCATCAGCTTCCGGAATTTGACCAAGGGAAGCGTAGTTGCCGCAGGCGCCTTGCTGGGCATAATGAGCGGAGGAGGAAGCCACCACCTGGGTCATTATTGTCTCCACGATATGGTCGACTTTCACCATCCATCTTTGGTTAGACATCATCATGCCAAATAGCTTAAAATAAATGTTCAAAAAATCCTGTTTCCATTTTATGATCAGTCCATACTGCTTACCTCTACTTATAATACTTTGTGCTCGAATCATTAGAAAACAGCAGCCGAAGTGGAAGCTTTGTGATGGACTTCAGTGCATACCCAACTAGGTTTGCTGGCAACGAGGCTTGGCCAACCACGAGAACAGTTGAACATGTATCTGGTAATCCAACTGCTGCTTCCACCAGAAAGTTCCTTTCACATCCATGGCAGAGCAGCTCTTGCAATTCTCCACCTGATCTTTTCCTGCAAGGTCCTGCAGGTGGGACCCGTTTTTCTGGTCAAGGAATTCCTCCAGGAGAATGCATCTCAGGAATACCTGAGTCAAGCTGTGCTCTCTCTCTTCTGTCAAATCAACCATGGGGTTCCAGAAATCGATCCCCGGGTCTTATGGTACATCCCTTTACAAATGCGGAATGTCCACCTGTGGCTCCACCTACAGCACCTCACAGTGGAACTGCCAATCATTTTCTGACTCCTTCGTGGGGATTTAAAGACAATGAAACGGGTAACAATTCACAGGAGCTCCTTTCGAATCTAGGGCTAGGTCAAATCTCTCAGCCTCTTACCAGCCAGTTTTCCGGTGAGTTGAATTTGTGTCAACAGAACAGGAGGCAGTACATGGAGCTTGGACATTCCGATGATTTTGACTCCTCTACTCAGCATATTAACTGGTTACTTTAATGAACGCTTTGGCTTTCATTGATTTTTATGCGCATCTTGGCTGTTTTGGTGAGTTAAGTTGGAAACCTTTTGGTTAGTACTGTTTATGCATTTCTGATTTCTCCAATGAACCTAAAACTGACTATTTGTCTAGTTATCATTGTACCGAAGCTAATTCTCAAGGCATTAGCCTTGCACTGCTACTGCTCACTGGAATCTTCCCGTGCTATGGACCTTAATGATCACTTATGCTGTTTTTTAAGGTTTTTTTCCTTGTTATTTTTCAAAAGAATGTTGTGATGTGAACAAGCTCTTGTTCTCATTAGTTCTCATCACTAAATAGTGGTGGAGTTAGTGTCACTTGATCTGAGTATAATGATAATAGAGCAGTTATGACTTTTGCTCTAATGAGAAATGTGTACATTTTACCTGGTCATGTGTGGCTTAGAGGTATTGCCCACGCGAGTCTTTGTGGGATCGAGACCCGTTGGCGGTGTATGTCAACTATAGATCAAAACATAAAAAAAAAAATCCATTTTGGAAAAGGGCACTTGAGAATGTAAAAATTCCAGGAGATTTGGTAAGGATTCCAACCCATGTAAAGCAAATTATGGGATGAATTCTATTAGTTTAAAGGTTTAATGGATAGTTCAAACGAATATAGGCGTAATTTGTTGCTCTGCCTTTGCCCAACCTAGGTTTGCTGGACGAATCTTGTGAAAACGCTTGCCACATAAAACTTATATAATCTCCTCCATCATTGTCAAAATAAAAATAAAAATACAACAATCTCTTCCATCCTCTTCTTCTCCTTTTAGGTATTGGCCTGCCTAATTCCAGCATGGTACCGTGGAATCTCGAGCCTGGCCTGGCCTGAGCCCTCCTTGCCTCTGGCTCCAACAGGAGTACAGCTCATTTGTTCCATTTCCATTCACAAAAAAGAAAAAAAAAATTCTTCAATAAAAAAAATCATTGAAAAAGAGCTTGGAAATCAAAATTCCCCTTGAATTCAGTAATCGATTTTGTTTTTTTTTTTTAAGGAATCGAACAGAACAGACCCATGTAGTCTTCTTCTCTTCCATGGATTGTCTAGTTAACTGGGTCCGCGATTGTTCAGAGATTGGAGATCATAAAAGTTGAGAAAAATCAACTAGAGAGGAATACTATATGGGCCCTTATTGGGCTTCGAAACGCAAATATTCTTAAGCCCAAAATATTTTCCAGCTATACGATGCTTACTGTGAACTCGAAAACATCTAATTATAATATTTGCCACGTGGTTTTAACGAACAACGGTTTTTTGATGACGTAGAATCCAGCTCATCAACAATATCACTAACCGCCATTTTCCAATTCACTGCAGCAAAACACCTCCTTAGTTAACACACAACCCAAACCCTCTCATCCGTACAAATCTCTCTCTCTCTCTGAGATTCAGATTCTGTGGATGATTGCTTACTCCGAAAGTTGTTTTTCGATGAATTTGTTCTGATCAAAGATTCCTTTTCCGATTTAAAAGGTCTAAGATTCTGTTCTCGAATAATCTCTACACTGTTTGCTTTCCAAGAAAATAGAGGAAAATGACTAGAAAATTTGGTCTCAAATAGTTTCTTTTTCTTTCCTTGTATCTTTCCCGGAAACCAAAGAGAGTGCGAGAAGTGCTTCCTTTAGTGCAAAACGAAGAGAGTTATTGACTATGATTCTAAAGGAAATCGAAGTAGGACACAGTCTACGCATGCTGCTCAATGTAATATTCTTCTTGGCTATCCTGGCTTCGCAAGCTAGGGCATTCACTGATCCGTTTGATGGTAAGCTACTATAAGAGCTTTTCTTGATTTTCTTTTTGCTAATGATTTTCTGGACTATGGAGACTGTTCCAATATTCTTTGTTTGGTTGCTAAGAAATGTAAAAGAAAACACGAGTGGAAAGAAAGGGTCTGGTTTGTTTACCTTTCAATTGTAGTTTAAGCGAATATCTGATTTTATCAAGCAACATCTCAGAAAGTAGAGAATTTCTTCATGTATAAATAAGATTTCTACATTTTGGGCTTGTAAATGACTTTGGAGAAACTTTTATATAAGGTTTATGTATGACGTGAAGAACTCTTCCATTACATGAAAACATTTATCTGTAGTGTCTTAATTTATATAAGTATTAATAATATCTTCTTGAAATTATAAAATCACATTATATACCTGACTCGTCCAAAAGTTTTTCATGATCCCTACATGGTTGTCACTCAAAACCACAGATTTAGTCCAGAGAGAAATTCTGTTTATTATGGATGACTGATTTTAACAAATGGATCATGAGTGTCTGAGTCTTTTTGTTTGTTCCTCCACTTTCCTATTTTTGCAGTTTTGTAGCATAGCTCATCGCTCAGTCAGCTAAGTCTTTTCTCTACGCATTATGCTATGTAGTGACCGCTCTTCAAGATCTCTACAGGACTCTCAACTACCCTCCAGAGCTGAAAGGATGGAGACTTGAGGAAGGAGACCCTTGTGAACAATCATGGACAGGAATTTCATGTTGTGGATCATCAGTTATATACCTGTAAACTTCATGACTCTCTTTTCCACATCATATGATTAAAGGTATTACCAAAGTTCACCTTTTCTAACTTTGTGCAGCAAACTTAATGGATTAAACCTTACTGGTTATCTTGGAAGCCAGCTTTATAATCTCCACAATTTGAAGCAAATGTAAGTGATTATCTAGCTTTCAAATCTATGCCAGTTTGCCGATTTTGAAGCTGATCTTTTGTCCTTATGATTTGGTTTCATATTTCAGGGACATTAGCTCTAATAACATTTCAGGTCCTATTTCATATGGCTTACCCCCTAACGTCACTCATATGTAAAAAAACAATCCTTTTTACTTTATTGCATATGAATTTTCTTTGCATAAAGCATCTTGATGTTATGGTCTAATCACTTTCGCCTTTTTCTTAATCGCAGAAATTTGGCCTGCAATCAGTTGACCCAAAATATTCCATACTCTTTATCTCTCATGACAAATCTCCAGCATTTGTGAGTCAATCATCCCTAAATATATGTATCTTATAGTTTGATGATTCGATCAAAATCTGCAATTATTGTCCTGCAGAAATCTAAGCCACAATTTATTATCTGGAGACGTTGGCAATGTTTTTACTGGTTTACAGAATCTAAGAGAGATGTATGCTCCTTGTTTCTTTTTTTTTATGTATCTTATAATTTATGTAATGAATTATAAACTCACTTAAATGTATAAAAAGCTGTACATAAGTAAAATAAGTGGTTTATAGGAAAGGAAGAGGATTTCTAAATCAACAATAAGAACTTATGATCTGATGGAGGATTTAAACTGTCACAGAGGAATCTTGAAACTACAATGTAGTAGTGTGTGTTTTAAATGGTGAATTGTCAATTTCCTGCAGGGACTTGTCATGCAATAACTTCACTGGAGATCTACCTCGTTCATTTGAATCTCTGACAAATCTCTCTGGACTGTAATTTTCTTTTTCTTTTTTTCCTTGCTAGTCTTTCATTGTACTTGGTTATCTATAAAGTCACATACCATAATGGCTACATTAGCTTCATTGGTGTATCTGTAGGTACTTGCAGAATAATAAATTCACTGGATCTGTCACGTATCTATCTGAGCTTCCTCTAACTGATCTGTAGGTTTTTCATGGTTTTTATGTTCAGAAACTTAAATTCATTTGATTTCTCACACACAAATGTTTCCAGGAATATCCAAGGTAATTATTTCAGCGGCATCATCCCAAGGCATTTTCAGTCAATACCAAATTTATGGTAAGTGAAATTTACTCCCCCTTCTTGCTTAAATGACAGAATTAGTGTTTGACTGATATTTTTCGTCCTTACACTTATTAGGATTGGAGGAAATAATTTTCAAGTGAGTGATAGCTCTCCACCCTGGGACTTTCCCTTGCAAACAATACCCATTGAGCCAAATATTAGCATCTCCCCAACAACTGAGTCCAGTAGCATTGAGAACTATCCCTCGATGAAAAAGCTTGATAGGCAGAAGAAAAAGAAGATGGGTGCTGGAGGAATAACTTTCTTGGTTGGTGGAGGAACTCTATTGGTAATATGCACAATGCTATACTTGATTGTCCAGTTGAATCGTTACCGTGCAAGGAAGCTACAAACATTGGGCTGTGATTATGGCTCCAGTCATTCTCTCCCACTCAGTAGAGGCAAAGGTGAATTTTTGTCTTGATACACAATATATGATGTATGTATACAGATACTGTCGAAATTATTGACTTGATTTCAGTCCTAATTTCTAGCACTAGATTCAAGGACAGCTGTAAATGAGAAGTTAAATCACAACTCATTTAGGCAGAAAATAGATGTATTTATTTGTTTTCCTATTTTGTAGTGTTTAGTTTATGTATTCATGTATCCTATACGTATTCAAGAAAAAATACTTTTCTTATTTCTCTGCTTTCATTCTCAGTTTCTATATGGTATCAGAACTACAACTATGTCTGATTTGGTCTTGAACAATCAAGAGTCAAAGACCAATTCAGAAAACACCCATACACCAATCTAAACACCACACAAATTCCAACCATGAATTCTAACAGTTTGGATGCTTTAGGTATCCAAATCATGATCAAGAGAACCAATGGTAAAAACTAAAGAGAATGATCTCAATCCATAATCAATGGAAAAGGGAAAATGGATTATCTGACTGGGAAAACAAAAAACACTTAATTCCATAGACCCAAATGAACTTCAACAGTGGAGTTTAGAAAATTCAACGATCATCACATGACTAGTAAATTCCATGCTACCAATCCTATGTAAAACATACCTTTTCTTACCCACTACTAAAGAAGTGAGGGAAGCAGTAAAACTTACCCATTCAGATGGTGAGAATACTTCAAAAGTGTAAGAAATCAAAACAAAATTGTAACAAACCAAGCAAAGGGGGGAAGATGTCACTACTTAATACATGGAACTGTTGTCTACATGGCAAGAACTTGATATATGCTTTTAGGAAGAATGGGAATGCACCACTGAGTCTTCTAGGTACTAGAAGAAGGTTGAAACCGAACGAATGTTTGAATTCTTGGCTAGATTAAACCACAACCTAGATGATCTAAGGGGGAGAATTTTGGGCCAAAAACCTCCTCCATCAGTTCGAGAAGCCTTCGTAGAGGTCAGAAGAGAGGAGTCATGGTAGTGGGTGACGTCGGGTATGATAGAGTTGTTAGAAATAAGTCAAAAATGTTGTATGAAATGGCCGAATTGTTGATCTTGTGATTTCTCTCTATTATATAAACTGTACAAAAGAATTTTATATATGGAAAAAAGTTATATATCTGTTAATATTATCCCTATATAATCTGTCAAATATTAAGCTAATTAAAATAACCATAAACAAGGAAACAAATTTAGAAACAAATCTCGAAATAATTATAGACAGCAAAATTGTTCATTGACAACCCCTCAAATTGATGCGGGTTGATCAATAAGCATCAATTTGCTACTTAGAAAGCAATGTCGATGACGAGTGAGAGCCTTGGTGAAGATATCAACAATTTTTAGTTCAATGAAAATGTATGGAAGAGTAATAACATGAGCTTCAGAAGCTTCACAGATAGAGTGACAATTGACTTCAATATACTTTGTGCGCTCATGATAGACAGGATTGGCCATGATCTGAATAGCACTTGTATTATCAACGTGTAAAGGTGTAGGATCAGTCTCAAAGAAGTCTAACTCAGTAAACAAACCTCAAAGCCAAATAATTTCGAAACAAGCAAGAGACATCGCTCGGTACTCAGATTATGTAGATGACTTAGAAACTCTATCTTGCTTACTCTTCCAAGAGATCAATGCATCACCTAAGAACACGCACCAACCATTGATGGAGCGACGTGTATCAACACAACCATAGCATCGTTATAAGCAACAAGACAAGGAGAATTGCCTGTAGGAAAGAATAAGCCATGGGTAGAAATGCTCTGAATATAGCGTATAATCCTATGGACAATAGCCAAATGAAGATGACGAGAAGTCTGAAGAAATTGGCTGACTTGCTGTACAACAAAAGAAATATATGATCTAGTGATAGTGAGATAAACAAGGGTACCTACCAATTTTTGATATAGACTGGGATCAACAAGTAAGTTACCCTTTTCTTTACAAAGCTTGACATTTAATTCTATAGGAGTTTCAATAGAGGTAGCTTCCTATAGTTCAACTGTAGCCACAAAATCACTAACATACTTATGTTGATTTAGTGAAATATCAGAGGGACTACGATGCACCTCAAGACCAAGAAAATACGTGAGAGACCCAAGATCTTTTATATGAAAGGATTTTGAGAGATGGGTGTTGAGCTGGACAAGTAAAGCATAAGCAAAACCAATGATCACAACATCAACATAAACCAAAAGGACAACAATAACCATGTTTGATTTCCGAAAAAACAATGAAGTGTCATACTTTCTATACTTGAAGGAAAATTGTAATAAAGTGGTTTGAAATTTATCAAACCAAGCTCGCGGAGCCTGTTTGAGACAATAAAAAGAGCGACAAAGTTTACACAAATTGGAGGCCAAAGAAGGAAACAATCCCTCGGGTGGCTTCACATAAATAACTCTTTAAGATCTTCGGGAAGGAAAATATTCTTAACATCCATCTGATGTAGTGGCCAATCATTAGAAGCAGCAAGAGCTAGAATCATTCAGACAATAGTCATCTTAGCCACAGGAACAAAGGTCTTCTCATAATTGACATCATATTTCTGATTGTTTCCAAGGACAACAAGTCAAGTTTTATAACGATCCAAAATTCCATCAGAGCGAACCTTGACAGAGTAAACCAATTTGCAACCCAGAGGAACTATAGTGGAAGGATATGGCTCAATGTCCTAGGTGTGATTGGTCTCTAGAGCGACAATTTCTTCCTACATAGCTTGTCGCCAGCAATCATGCTTGACAACATGTGGGAATATCAAAATTGGACAATGTCATAGTAAGAGATGAAATAGAATTGTCAGAAGAAAACTCCTACCTATCAGGGGGTACAGACACTCGAGAAGGGCGACATACCAAAGGATTTGGAGATGTTACAACTGACTGATTCCGGTGCATGTTAGGACTAGATATCGGATGAGCCACTGGAAGAGACCATGGGCAGGATTGTTTCGTATACACCATACTTGATTTAAAGCGAGAACTGACTTGAGGAAGATCTGAGAACTACTTCTCAAAGGAGGGAACGATCACAGTAGAAGAAGAGAGTACATATGACACAGGAAAGAAATGTTGATTTTCAGAAAAATAACATTCCTAGAAATACGTGTATGATGTTATGTAGGATCATAGCAAAAAAATCCCTTTTGATGCACATTATATCCTCAGAATGCACATCTAACAAATTGAGTAGATGATTTATGTCACTTATGAGAAGACAAATGAACAAAACATACACAAACAAATATATGAAGATTATCATAACTAGGTTGCTTAGCAAACAAGAAAAAATAGGGAGACTCCATGTGTAAAACTTGGGAAGATAAACGATTAATCAAGTGAGTAGCAATCTTGAGAGCCAAACCCAAAACATGGATGGAATAGAAGATTCTAACAAGAGAATATGTACTCAGAACATGAACGTTTATGGATAATACCTTTAGAAGCCAAGAATGCTTGAAACTCAATAGACAAATATTCACCACTAGAATATGTGCGTAATGTTTTAATATTCGTAGAAAATTGATTTTCAATATTCGTTAAAAACTCAATGAAAATACAAAAAAACTCAGATTTAGAGCGAAAAAAATAAACCCAAGTGAATTTGCTATGATCATCAATGAAAGTCATATAGTATTTAAATTTTTCATGTGAACTAATCGGAAAAGGTCCCCAAACATCACTATAGATTAGTGAGAAGCTCTACTAACATGCAAAAGAAATGGAAGAGTTTTGCTTTTACCAAGTTTACAAGAATCACACATAAGAGATAAAGAAAAAAATTCTTTATTACCAAGAAACCCTAAGTTCAATACATGAGATAAGATTTGAGTATTGGGATAGCCTAAACGACGATGCCACACCATACTCAAATCATGAACATTATTACAAGCAAAAGAATTAATAGAAAAAACTAGAGAAAGTGTAGGAATAGGTAAAAATAGTGGAAACAAGCCCTTCACTTTAGGTCCTTTCGCGATCGGCTCCCCCATTACCTAGTTCTGCACAACACAACCATCATTAGAAAAATTAACAACACAATTGTTATCAACTAATTGACCAACATAAATAAGATTCGTGGAAAGTTGAGAAGCAAGAAACACATCAATAAATGTAAAAGAGGCATTTCCAACATCAACGATTGGCAAAGAACTACCATTAGCAGTTTAAATGGTAGATTGGCCAGCATAGGGCCAAACATGAGATAGAGTTATGAGAGTATTCGTCATGTGATTAGAAGCCCCCGAGTCTACATACCAAAGTAAAGTAGAATTTTTACCTTGAAATCCCATCGTAGAGAATGCTGAAATTAGCATATATTGCACCATTTCAGGGGTGTAGTAAGTTGATGCAGAAGGGGAAAGATCAGAGAAAAAACTCGGAGGAACATCAATAGAAGTCTGAGATGCTTGGTCCTGACGATTCTGGGGGTGGATACGAAATTCTTTGATAATATAACCATTTTTTTGCAATAAGAACAATATTTTTTAGGACAATTGACAACAATATGCTTATATTCTTTGCAGCAGAAACATTGTGGATTTGTAGAAGTCATAGATGATCCACATCCTTGGGCAGCATAAGCGATAGTTGCTATCTCGGAACGACCATGAGATTGTTCAAGAATAGCTTCAGTACTAAGACATTATTCTTCGCGAAGTAACTCACCAAAACAAATATCAAAAAAGGGAACAAAAGATCTATTCAGTAAAGAGGAGCAAACCAATTCATATTCCGGGCATAGTTTCATAAGAAACCGATCACGTTGGTTAGTCTTGTGAATATTCTGAATAGTTGAAAGAGCAGTAATAGGAACATCTGTTGTAACCAAATCAGTATATTCATGCCAAAGAGTCAAAATGTCGAGTAATAGTCTTGGATGGAAGACTATCATATTGAAACATGGCAATCGCATGTTCTAACTGAAAGCGACGAGCATCATTATCTTGATGAAAAAATTTCTTCAAATAATTCCACATGGATTGAGCGGAACGATGAGCCCACAAATTGGTGACAAGAAGCCAAGACATTATTCGAACATTAAGCCCAACCCAAGAAGGAGAAAACACAACTTCCTTGGATTTGTCAATGTTGGATGTTAGTACAACATTTGTGCCATCAATATGGCTCTAGAGGTCTTTTCCTTTGAGGAAAAGTTTAAATTGAAAAACCCAGATAGAGTAATTTTTCCATGTAAACTTAACACACACTAGTGTAGCATCCATTGCAAATAATTGAAACCTGAGACAAAGCAAAAAAATCCAAAAAATAAAGGAACCAAGAGAAAGACCTTAAATAGAGATTACCAAACACCACTCTAATGGAAAATGCCCAGAAAGATGTCAATGAAGATTTCCCAATAACGTTGATTCTTGATACACCAGAACTAGAAAGTGTCGAGATATGCTACCGAGACTCAGAATACGCTGACACACGAAATCAAAAAGAGAAAATGATTCACACTGGCGACACCAAAACCAAGATAAGAGAAAAAAATCAACCTTACTCTGATACCATGTTAGAAATAAATCAAAAATGTTGTATGAAATGGCTGAATTGTTGGCCTTGTGATTTTTCTCTATTATATAAACTGTATAAAAAAATTCTATACATAGAAAAAAACTACGTATTTGTTAATATTATCCCTATACAATCTGTCAAATATTAAGCTAATTAAAATAACCATAAATCAAGGAAACAAATCTCAAAATAAATGGAAATAAATATGGAATTGCCGAAGGTCGTCCCGTCATCCATCGCGAAGGAAGTCGTCCTACTCTATCTCGATATGCCTGAAATTGGAGCTCGCGAGTGATGTGATAGCAGATAAGGCATACCAAAATACCTTTGGGCCAAGCTTTTGGCTAATTGAAAATGGGCTTGGTTGCTCATTGAAAATGGGATATAGACCTCACCGTGGGCCTGTTGAAAATGGGTTAAATAACCCTCAATAGATTTGGGTTGGATCTGAAAATGGGCCTAATCATAGGCCTTAACAAAATTATGGACCAGCTACCAATTTTTCACATGGGTCCTATAGAAAAAAATTCCAAAGAAAAAAGACCATTGTTAGAAACCTAATCACACAAATGACACGTATTGAGAAATCCACGGTAAACCTGTACATTGGAAACCTAAACAAAGTAGACCTAAAAGTTACCAAGTCTCAGTGGATAATCAGACTGGAGGAGCCTTCAATCCAGAACAATTGAACCAATTATACAAACTCTTTGCCAACTTTCAGAAACCAGGATCCATAAATGCCTCCTCTTTCTTACTAGCTAGCAAAGGTAACATTTCAAGTGCCTTTGTTATAAATTCAAAAAATAAAATCTCATGAATAATTGATTCTGATGCATCAAACCATATGATTGATGACTGTCACTTATTCACTACCTATACCCCTTGTGCTAGATATTTTAAAGTTAGAATAGTAGATGAATCACTTTCTCTTGTTGTCGAAAAAAGGAGTATTCGAATCTCTAAATCGCTAACTTTATACTCAAGCATGTATCAAATTTATCTTACAATTTAATCTCTATTAGTAAGATAACAAAGACATCTTAGTGTTCTATTAATTTTTTCCATCCTATTGTGCCTTTCAGGATCTATCATTAAGAACGAAGATTGACAGTACTAACGAGTGTGAAGGACTATACTATTTTTCTGATACTAAAGAGAGTGGTGTTTTCAAATTCCCACTTGCAATTCTATTTCTAGCCCTAGGGAAAGTGAAATTTTACTATGACATTATAGAATGAGACATCCCAATTTCCAATATTTAAAGTAGTTGTTTCCTTCCATGTTTGCTAATAATAAAATGAATAATTTTCAATTTGAAATCTTTGAGTATGCCAAACATCATCGTACTTATTTTCCACAAAAACCATATAAACCATCACAATTATTTACTCTAATTCATAGTGACATGGGATCCCTCTCATATCCCTAATCATATACAGAATAAATGGTTTGTTATCTTCATTAATGATCAAACCCGAATGTATTGGGTTTATCTGTTAAAAGAAAAAACTGAGGTTCAAAATGTTTTTATAAATTTTCATAAAATGATTCAAATTTAGTTTTAGACACAAATTCAAATCATTTGTGCTGATAATGGTACTAAATACTTCAACCATACTCTCTAAGAATACCTCAACACCATGGAATCTTTCATCAAAGGTCCTATGTAGATACACCCCAACAAAATGGGATCATTGAACGAAAAAATCGACATCTCTTGGAGATAGTTCGAACCTTATTGTTCACTACCAATATGCCAAAATAGTTTTAGGAGATGTCATCCTCACTTCAGCTAACCTCATCAACCATAAGCCAAATAAAGTCCTCTCTTTTCAAACACTCCTTCAAAAACGTCAACATCGCTTTCCTAACCCCTATTTATAGTTTGATCTCTTCTTAAGGGTCTTTGGGTGTACCACTTTTGTCTATGACCATTCCAAAACTAGGTCTACACTAGATCCTCATGCCACTTAGTATGTCTTGTTTGGGTTACTCCACTACTCATAAAGGCTATAAATATTATGATCCCTCGAACAAAAGAACTTTTGCTACTATTGATTTACTTTCTTTGAACACATTTTTTACTTTCCAAAGCTCTCTCCTCGAGCGGAACAATCAACAACAGAGGATGTAGCTCTCAAATACTTACATGGGTACTTGACCTTTGATCAACCCACTCCATTCTCTCATATTTTGCCCTATACAAACAATAACTTGAACTTAAAGGGAGAAATAGAAAATCAAAAGGAGATAATTACTTACTCACGACAGTCAAAGCAGAAAAATAGAGATAACTACACATTTGGAACACCAAGAGAGTCTGAGTCGGTGATAAACCCTAGTATCCATGAGTCTATACATATTCCAGGTAACTATTGTTCTTAGAAAAAAAAACGACCATGCACCCTTCATCGTATCTCTGATTTTGTCTTATATAATACTTTGTCTTCTACATTTTGGGTCTTTACCTAACAGAAGTCGAATTCCAAAAAATATTCATGAGGTTTTAGAGATCTCAGAATGGAAAGAAGTTGTTATAAAAGAAATAAGAGCACTTGAAAAAAAATGGAACTTGGTATGTCACGGAAAAACTCCAGTCGACTGTAAATATTTACAATCAAATACAAAACTGATGGTACAATAGAGCGACACAAAGCTCGTCTAGTGGCAAAAAGATTTACTCAAACATATGGAATAGATTACAATGAAACTTTTTCCCCAAGTTGAACATTGTTTGGGTCCTATTCTCAATAACAACCAACTTAAATTGGCCTCTATACCAACTTGGCCTCTATACCAACTGGACATAAAAATGTCTTTTTCAATGGAGATCTTCAAGGAGTCTTTATGACCATGTCTCTAAGATTTGGTATAGGAACCAATACAGTATGTAAGCTCAATAAGTCACTATATGGGTCTTAAACAGTCTCTAAGAGCTTAGTTTGACAAATTTGCAAAAGTGGTAAGAAAGTAAGGATATCGTCAAGATCAATCAAATCACACCCTGTTTTTTTGACATATATAAGATGTGAGGAGAACTATTTTGATAATCTATGTAGATGATATATCATTACTAGGGACAATCCTGAAGAGATTGAGAGATTAAAAAAAATTATCCATTGAGTTTGAAGTCAAGGATTTGGGACAAATGCGATATTTTCTAGGGATAGAAGTTGCACGATCAAAAAAGGAGAATTAGTGCATCCCTAAGGAAGTACATATTGGATCTTCTCACTAAAACTGGTATGCTTGGGTAGGATGCAGGAAAAAGGAATAAAGATGTAGGAAGACCAGTAGGCAGAGACAGCTATCAAGAATTAGTTGGAAAACTAATATATCTCTCACACAAAACCAAATATTGTATTTTCTGTCAGTGTCGTAAGCTAGTACATGCACTTCTTAAAGGAAATTCACTTGGAGACGGTTTATAAAATTCTCTATTTTCTTAAGGGATCACTCTGTAAGGGACTATTCTTTAAGAAAAATAAAACCAATACTATTGAACTATTTATAGATGTAGACTGGGTAGACTCAATCGAAGATAGGAGATCTATTATTGGGTATTGTACATTTGTTTTGAGAATTTGGTAACTTGAAGAAGCAAAAAACAAAATGTGATAACCAGAAGCAGTGTCGAAGCAGAACTTAGAACTGCAGCTTAAGAAATGTGTGAAGCCTAGTGGTTAAAGAAACTTCTTCATGAACTGAAGGTTTCAATAGAGGATCCAATTAAACCCTACTATGATAACAAAGTAGACATCAACATCTCACTTTATCGTGTTCAATATGACAGAACCAAACATGTAAAAATTAACAGACATTTCATTAAAAGAGAAAATCGAGGAAGAAATTATTTGCATGATCTATATTCCTACAGCAGAATAGACATCACATATATTCATTAAGGGGTTTTCGTAGCAAAGTTTTGATAAATTAATCTGCAAGTTGGACATGATCATTGATTTGATTTTAGTCCCAATTTCTAGTACGAGATTCAAATAGGACAGCTGTAAATGAGAAGTAAAATCAAAATTCATTTAGGCAGGAAATAAATGTATTTATTAGTTTTCCTTTTATGTAATGTTTAGTTTATGTATAAATTCGTGTATCATATACACTAACTTATTCAAGAAATAATAGTTTTCTTATTTCTCAGCTTTCATTCTCAGTTTCTATAGATACAAGCAATACATAATATTGATACGAGAATATACTTTGATCTAAACATGGTTCAGTTAATCTCTTATAATGCTTGTGCATATGTTTCTTTAATTCTATTTAATCTTCTCTTCTTCCTTTTTCCTTATCGTTTTTCATTTCATTTCCTATTCTTTTAGATGGTTTGTTGTCTGCAGCAAAAGAAAGTCCACTAATTTTGAATCAATGGTCACCCATTTTAGGTACAAGTCGGATGCCTCCAATCTACAATAGCAGAATTGACAAAACATCTAAAAGAAAAAGCTTCTCCAAGAACTGCAAGTTTCCATCAAAAGTAAAACGTTTCACTGTTTCAGAGCTTCAATTAGCTACAAACAGCTTTAGTGAAGAAAATCTGCTTGGGGAAGGATCTCTTGGTTCTGTTTACATGGCAAAGTTTCCAGATGGTCAAGTATAAATTTAAGCTAAGCTTGTATTTTTCTAATGATTTATTCTTCCAATTTCTATACAGGTCATGAGACTCTGACACTATTTTATTCCAGACTTTGGCAGTGAAGAACATCAACGTGATAACATTGTTTTTCGATGAACGATTCTTGGATGTAATTAGGACTGCTTCACGTTTGAAACACACAAACCTTGTATCACTCGTTGGTTACTGTTTAGAGTATGGACAGCATCTTCTTGTATACGAGTACGTCCAGAATTTATCTCTTGATGATGCCTTACACAGCAGGTCATACAAGCCTTTATCTTGGGGCGTCCGTCTCAAGATAGCACTTGGCATTGCTCAGGCTTTGAAGTAAGAATCCCATAGTCCATAGTAGTATTTTCAAATCGATCTCTTCAGTCTTGACTCTTATCTTTAAATCATAACTTTGAAAATGCATGTGTTTTCAAATGATTATTTCAGCTATATGCATACTGCCTCGCCTCCTGTTGCTCATAGCAACCTGAAGGCTGCCAACATCTTGCTTGATGAAGAACTTAAGCCTCACATCAGTGACTGTGGGTTGGCTATTTTGAAACCACTTGCAAGCAATAAATTAAAATTTAAGGTATTTATTACCTACTCTGAAATTGTTTGTAGTTTTCTTTTCTATTAAAAAACAAATGTGAAGGTAGAAACCCTAGAATATTAGGCAATGGGATGCTTCTAGTAAGATAATGGCCATATAAACATCAAGTTTCATTTATTGTTGATCAAACAGGCATCCAAACTTGCTATTGGCGGCACAGGTTACACTGCACCTGAGAATGGTGAATCTGAAATTGATAATATGAAAGTTGACATCTATGCATTTGGAGTGCTGCTTTTGGAGATATTGACTGGAAGGAAACCTTTTGATTAGTATGGTTCTTGCCAATTTTACTTATTGTTTTAAAACTTTGTTCTTATTATTGAGTGACTTTTCTTATTTCTTAACACAGTTCAAGGCCAATACAAGAACAATCTCTGGTGAAATGGGCATCATCTCAGCTTCATGACAATGAGAGCCTAGAGCAGATGGTTGATCAATGCATCAAAAGAACATTTTCGTTAAGAGCTCTCTCTCGTTTTGCTGATATTGTTTCCCTTTGTTTACAGGTAAATGGCAATGTATAATTCTTTCTGGATTATGGTTTTTTACATAACATTAGCTGAATTCATTTTGGTTTTATGTGAATATATAATACCTATCTGTTAGTTGAGTGTATGATTTTAAATATTTGAGCAGCCTGTGAAGGAATTCCGACCGTCAATGTCTGAGGTTTTGGAATCACTCAAATCTGTGTCACAAAGGACCGAGGCA
Organism: Hippophae tibetana; assembly: GCA_037013495.1. Classification (NCBI taxonomy): domain Eukaryota; kingdom Viridiplantae; phylum Streptophyta; class Magnoliopsida; order Rosales; family Elaeagnaceae; genus Hippophae; species Hippophae tibetana. Next base: position 24,332,435 of record CM072812.1, read on the forward strand.
AAACTTGGTGGGGCCGATGGGGCTGATATTGAACCCTCTGAGAGATCTTTTCATTCAACCAAGAGTCGCTTCATGGGTTCACCTACAAATAGCTCTTTGTCAGTCTAATGTAGGCACCGTTTCCATTCATGTCAACTTGAGATGAGTTCACAAGTGACATGACAAAACATGATTGGAAATAAAAAGTGGGTCCAAACGTTTCTTCCCGTCAAAGTTTGCCACATCAGTGAGAATACTTTTTAAAACTGAAATTACTTTGTCAATGCTCAAAACATTTTCATCACCAGACAGATTATGGTAGAGTTTCCTCATAATCACGTAGGTAATCTGCAATATGGGTCTAGTACTGCTGATATTAATTCCAGGTTTGTATAGCCATTCTTTTGTATTATATGCACATATCAGATTGTGTTTTGTGAAGTACTTAACCTGATATTTCATGATATTATCAAATATAGTCTTGAAGGCAATAGTAACGATTGCCAACTAAAGCAATTAGAGAAACTGTCAAACCATTTATATCCTTATGGAAGGATGAGTACATCTCAAAAGATAGAGACTCAAACACTTCATGACCCATATGTATTGTTGCGTGGACAGTATCTTATCTTTTACTAGAATAGTAAAAGATAGGGATTACTCTCTTTTGCGGTGCGTGTGTAGCCCAATTATATGATGTTGCTCTCATTATATCATTTCTATATATTGAACCCCTAAGTTAATCAAAGCAAATATGAGATGTGTTAATTTCATACAAATTTGCCCCCATTTTGCACCCAAATTTCTAGCATTGTGTCACACATCACGAGATAAGTAATTTAGGTGCGAAAACGGATGCACATTTGTATGTCTTTAGCATTTCTCAAGCAAATAATAAACTTGGTATTTCCTTTTATATTAATTACTAGCTACATCTTGTGTTGTCCCATATTCCATTTCTTGGTCAGCAAGAGCAGCTACATTAGTCTCTCTGTATTAAAAAAAGGACAAAGAGAAAAGAGATTGAGACAGAGTAACTTATAATTGATGGATGGTTTGGTTATAATGATATATCGATAATATTCTAATGTACGTTACTTGTTTATATTACATAGAAAAAATAAATAAATATTCTAAAATGTGGAATAATAAAGTAATAGAAAGAAGTGGACCTTTGAAGCTAATAATAATAGCTAGCAACTTTTGAAAGATTTTTGGCAAGCTAGCTAAGCTGAGAAGAGGTTTCATTAATCTTGTCGAGGACGAGCCAACCAGAGAGAGCTGAGAGCTCTAAGACGATGGAAATACTCAGCAATTGCTAGCAAACACCTCGCAGCTTGGCGTGTAGTCAGTATTTGAAGCAACCTATGAATCGTTTGGTATCTCAAGTTGTCTGCCTGTTTGAGGAACTTAATCGTTAGGATTCGAAGCACCTTATAATAATATCTGGGCAACTTTATTCCTTCCGATTTTTGTTAGTTATCATACATAGTACAATTAATGAATCATTTAATTTATTTTTAAGTGGAGATGTCTTTTTAAGGATAAGAAAGTAATCCAGATACAAAAAGTTCTATAAAAATATATATTTTTAAATGATTAGTGTACAATTAGGTTAGATCTAACTAACTTTATAAATGAGGATATGTAGGCTGAAAACTCGCTCAGTTAAAAATAAAATAAAATAATAAAATTGAAAGTGATAATGTGTTTTGCATATTCTCTTTGATAAATTATTAACAATTGGATTTTATATATATTGTCTAAATATAGTATTATATAGGACTTTTTTGGTAGATTAGTTATAGGGTAGCTGTTCCTAACAAACCATTTTGACTAATAATATAACAATTACTATCCGTCGTAATCTCCTAAAAGTTTATTCTCCAAAATATAATTTTCTATATAAAGAATTAAATTAAAAACTATTTTCCTATATATAAATTGCATCACTTTTAGTTTAGTATGTTTTCTAATGTATCAAATAGTATTTACGTCTCTTTCAAACATGTGATTTTAAATAAATATTGAATACTTTTATCAACTAGACATAAGTAAGCTAATAATATATGATATATTAGGCATATATATGCTACATAATTAATGAGAAAATTACACTAAATAGGAAACAAACTTACAGGAACATGCATAACGCGAGCACAAATAACACACAAGTCAACTTATTTATTCCTTCTGAAAAAATAAAAATGTTTTGATAAAGATAAGCCAAGATCTTATAATCGATCAATATTACTTTTTCTCTCAAAACTACGTGTGAAACTTTATTATTTTTCTACGAAGCAAAACATAGAATAACAACTTCTCAGAAAGAGAGAAATTTGAAAAACAATTTCTTGTAATTCTGCGTTTTTTTATACATAAATATTTATATTTTTAAATTATGATTACTAATATATAATTTTTTTCAATTTAATTTGGGTGATTTTATATCATGAAATGCTATATAAAATTTATATATCATAAATTTAACATGAATCTTAAATTATATGATATAATATTAATTATAAGTATAATTGAATTTATATAATTATATTCTATAAATTATTACAGTGATATATTTATAATATTAGATTGTTTTCTTTTAAGAAAGGCAGTCAAAAATAGTGTTATGAGTTTGTAGACAACACGGTGACTTCCAAGTAAAACGGTTATATCACTGACATCAATTTTCAGATATGACATAGGCCTCTGTGATGAAGATAAGATCATTTGTTTCATTATCTGTCTGGATCAGCATTACAATTGACCACCACGTGTTCATCTGGACTGGACTCTTATAAGTCATCACAAATAGGGTTTTTAAAGTAGGTAATATTATGTGTATTCATGACTGAAGTAGTAGATTATATGTATAATTATTATGTTATTTTAAGATTTTATATATTAATGTAGTATTTTTCAATGTTGAGACTAAAAATATAATTTATGGGAAGCTTTTTTTTTCCGGTAAAAGTTAATAACATAGGCCAACTTAATTACATATAAATTATACACATGTAGCATTCTTATATAAATTTAATATATTTTTATAAAAAAAATCAATAGAGGAAATGGGAATTTATTTTTTTAATAATTAACGATTTTTTAAAACTTTTATGTATATGTTTTGGCGTCTTGATATATCTTATTATTATTTGAAAAGTAAGGGTTTAAATGCATAAAAGTCCCTTTCAACAAATTACATTAGTCATTACTCATTAACCACGTACAACAATAATTAGGGGCAGATATAGAAATAGATTGCTTATAACCATCACAAAGAGACATAATGTAAATCAGAGAAATACACGGAGCAATTCATGGGATACTTTAAGTAGGTTTTCCAAACCAAACAAGACTATGCAACTGCTTCTTTAGTATTGTATACAGATTACAAATATTATCATATTATGCATGTTTATATCGTATTTATTAGTATTGTGTGTTTTGTTTCTTTCTCATATTCACATATTTTTAATTTTTATATATAAAATGTTAAATTATTAAGATATGTTTGTTTGTATTTTTGCTGAATGATATTTTCATAAGAAAACATTTTTTAATAAAAAAATATTATTCATCAAAAATCACAAACAATATTTTATGAGCTTTAAAAGTAATTATTTATAAAAAAATTGTGTTTTAAAAGCTTCTTTTTTCCTTTTAAAAAATGATTCTACAAAGTTTTTAAAGCAAGCACAAATACTAAGATTATTAAAATAACATTTATTAAGAGAAAAACAAAACTGCAAGATGGGCATGATCAAGACTAGATGAAGTAATTGGAAATATGGGACGTGATGAATGGCAAGAACTTTAAAAAATTGATTTCTATAGTTGATATTATAGGTACCTGTCTCATAAAACCTTCAAGAGTGGAGAGCTTGTTCATGGCAATGGCCATTTGACCCATGTAGTTAGTCATGTTAGGTGGACTACTTAGTGAGTCAGATGTTATTGTTTCTGAAAGTGATTGATTTAGTGCTTCAAGCCCTCGTGATAATGCCTCTTCAGCTTCTTGTGTCGACTGTTGTAATCCACATATTCCCATTATTTGTTGCTCTGTTAATGCTTCTATTTGATTCACAATTATCTGTATTATTTATTCATTTTTGCACTATTAATCGCAAATTCACAACATAACCTGTAATGAAAACTATAATTTAAAACATAATTTGAGTCATGCATATTTCATAATATATATATTATTTTTAGTTAAATACGTACTCCTTTTGATTATGCAATTCTATGATTATATTATATAACTTTTGTGTTATAAATCATGTTAATTACATATGTAATTACTAATTATATATATGGATATGATTATGTTAAAAAATATAGGTTTGTTAATTTTTTAAGTAATCATGTTTCATCCAAAATTTTATTTATTTATCATGTTTTAAAATACTTGCATTTGTGTTTCCAACTGTTCATCACTAGTTATGTTTATTTTAATCTAATATTTTGAAGTCTTAATCTACGTTTGGGAAGAGTTTTTTTTTTATAAATTGCTTAGATATTGTGAAGAGTATAAAGAGATAAAAAGAAAGAATGATTTAATGTTGTATAGGTGTAATTTAGAATGTACATAGAAAACTCTATTTATAAGGTTGTAACAAGTGTAATACAAATGAAATAGTAAGTGTAGTACAAGTGAAGTATAAGTGAATTACAATATCAAATATAACTTAACATCTCCCTCAAACTCAAGGAGGAAGAGAAACAATCAACTTGAGTTTGGAAACTAATTCTTGAAATCTATCTGATAGATGAGATTTGGCGAAGATGTCAGCTGTTTGATCTGTGTAGAGTATTGATTTGAGACAAACAGTGTCTTAAAGAACATGTTGAAGAACAAAATGACAATCAATCTCGATATGTTTTGTTCGTTCATGAAATACATTATTGTGAGCAATCTGAATAACACTCTGATTGTCACAATATAGTATAGTTGTAGTTGATTAGAGAACACCCATACCAGCAAGTAACCAACAGAGTCAAAGAAATTCTTGAGTGGCGTCAGCAAGAGCACGATATTCAGCTTCAGTGCTGGATCGAGAAGTGAAAGATTGTTTATTGCTTCGCTAAGATATGAGAGAGTTTCCAAGAAATAAACAATATCCAGTGGTAGAGCGACAATCAGTTGGGTCACCTGCCCAATCAGCATCAGAGTAGGCAGAAAGAAGAAGATTAAACTTGTTGGAGAAGTGGAGACTGTGAAACATGGTGCCTTTGATGTAGCAGAGAATGTGAAGAACCACAGTATAATGGGTAGACCGTCGAACATACATGAATTGACTAACCAGATGAACAACATAGGCAATGTCAGGACGAGTGACTGTGAGATAAACAAGACTGTCTACTAGTTGTCTATATAATGTATCATCTAAGAGAATAGTACCATCTAATGGAGTAAGTTTGACATTGGTTTCTAGAGGTGTTGATGCAATTTTGTAATCAGTAAGGCCAACCCGATTAAGAATATCAGAAGAATACTTTTCTTGAGAGAGATAATATCCTTGAGAATCATATGAGATTTCTAGGCCCAAGAAGTAGTGGAGATGACCAAGGTCTTTCATTTCAAATTGATGGCTCAGAAACTGTTTGAGATCAATAATGTCATTAGAGTCATTCCCTGTTATGATCATATCATCTACATAAAGGAGTAGAAGTGTTACACCAGTGGGAGTCTTCCGAATAAAGAGACCGGAGTCATAAGAATTAGAAGTGAAGCCAAATTCAATAAGTGTAGAGCTGAATTTGGCAAACCAAGCCCGAGGAGCTTGTTTGAGGCCATAGAGAGCACGATAAAATCTGCATACTTGATGAGGTGAATGAGTGTATCCAAGAGAAGGTTTCATATAAACTTCCTCGGTTATGTCTCCATTGAGAAAAACATTTTTGACATCCATTTGAAACATGTTCTGATTTCGGGCAGCAACAACAACAATGATACTTCGAACAGAGGTGAGGCGAGCTACAGGTGCAAAAGTTTCTTCATAGTCGATTCCATATTCCTGTGTAAAACCCTTTTGCAACTAGACGAGCTTTATATCGTTCCACAGACCCATCTGAATGAGTTTTGATTTTGAAAATCCACTTATAACCAATCAGAGATTTATTAGATGGAAGATCAACAAGATCTCATGTATCTGCTTTTGTTAATGCCTGTAATTCATCTGTCATAGCTTGTTGCCAATGAGGGTTAGAACTAGCTTCTCTATAGTTTTGGGGTTCATGATGAGACAAAATAGTAGAAAAACATTGGTAATCACGAAGATGAAAAGGAAGACTACTTACACGAGTAGAACGACGAAGTGATGACTCTGGATAATCAGATAGTTGGTCTTCAGAAGATGTTGTTATGGTAGGATCAGCAGAAAGAGCAGACACATCAAGAGAATCCGTAGTAGATGATGGTGAGGGTAATGGAGCAATGTCAGGAGGAAATAAATCAATAGTTGGGTCATTAAAAAATGAGAGGAGGTAGGAAATGAGACATGAAATGAGGAAATAAAGGAAAACATTTTATGTTCCCAAAAGATGACATGACGAGAGATGCACAATCATTTAGAGATAGGGTCCCAACAACGATAGCCTTTGTGTTCTATTCCATACCCTAAGAAACAACAAAGACGAGCACGATGTTCCAATTTATTGCATTCATGAGGGTGAAGAAGAAAAAACAGGCATAACCAAACACTTTGAACAGTTCATAAGATGGAGAAGTACTATAAAGACGCTCATAAGGGGATTGATTGTGAATAATAGGCATGGGAACACGATTGATGGTATAAACAACCGTAAGAGCTGCTTCACCCCAAAAGCGTTCAGTACAAGAACTAGAAATGAGAAGAGTGCGAACAATATTAAGAATATGACTGTGTTTTCACTCAGCTCTTCCATTTTGTTGAGATATGTCAGGACAAGAATATTGAGAAAGAGTCACATTTTGTCGAAGAAAATTTAAAAAATTTGTTTCTTTATATTTCATAGCATTATCAGCTCTAAGTACTTTGATATTTTAAGAAAATTGGGTTTTAACCATTTGGACAAAATCATAATAAATTTTGGGTAATTCAGATCTATGTTTCATGAGAAAAATCCATGTGAATCTTGAATAATCATCAATAAAAATGACAAAGTAAACACATCCCCCTATAGTAGGATGTGGGGATGGACCCCAAACATCAGAATGAATTAAGTCAAAAGGGAAGACATAAGTAGAATCACTTTTATTAAAATATAAAACAGGTTGTTTTCACAATTGACAAGGCAAACAATTTACATTATTAGAAATATAAACAAATCCTAATTTACCAGAAGATGTTAAGGGACGAAGACATCCTATAGATGTATGACCTAGATGAGCATGTCATAGGTTGATAAAAGTAGTAGAAGCAGCAACAGAAGTATGAGGAGAATTGGGTAGATGAAGGTTGATAAGTTCAAATAATCATCCAACCTTACGGCCTATCCCAAGGATCTGTCCTGTCTGTGGATCCTACACATGATAACCAGAAGAGGAAAAAGTAATAGTAAGACCAAATTCACATAATTGACCAACAGAGATAAGATTTAGAGTAAGGTTGGGAATATGAAAGGTGTCAGAAAGTGATATAAAAGATGTGGAAATTTGTCCTACAGCACTAACATGCATATGTGAACCATTGGCAGTTTGAATTAAAAGTTTGGAGATGAAAGATTGTGTGGGAGAGAGGATGTGAGTATCAAGAGTCATATAGTTACAACAAGCAGAATCAAAATACCATAAAGATTTACCTTATGTGAGAGACAAGACAGTATGAGGAGGATTACTAAATTGTGAGAGAACATGTTTAAGAAGACCTTCAAGTTCTTGAGTAGAGAAAGTAAATTTATCATGATTATCCTCAGAAACAGCAACATTGATAGATGAGTTACTATTTTTACCTGAAGCATGTTGAGAGGGATTCCAAAAGCAATCTCAGTGAAAGTGTCATGAACCTTTCTTGTGACAATATATACATACCCGAATAGGACATATAAGAAGCTCATGATTGGGGTTGTGACAATAGGTGTAGCCTTGATGTTTGAATCCCTCTTTAGAACCTACTTTAGAGCGATAAGAGGGGGTGGTAAGAACAGAATCTGTATGATGAACTTTGAAAACCCCCATCCGAGTTTCTTCATAGTGAAGCTCGATCACAGCAGTATCTAAGGATGGAAAAGGACTTCGATGGAGTAAGGAAGCCCGAACAGGTTCAAATCATTCATGAAGAGCCATGAGAAAAATAAAAAGACGTTGGTGATTACGGTAAATTGCAAACATCTCAGCATCAATCTTGTTCATCCAAGTTGGTTCATAGAGAGTGAGTTGATCTCAAATAGTATGCATTTCAGAGAGAAATTGGTTAATGGTTTGATCAGCCCTTTGACGTTTGGTATGAAGAGTTGTTAGAAGTTGATATTGGTTGGCCAAATCTATTGTAGTGAAGCGAGCCTCAAGAAATTCCCAAACTTCTTTGGCAATGTCAAAACGCCCAAATTCACCATGGATGGAGGGTAAAGTGGTGTTACAGAATCAGGTAATAATTTAATGATGTTTACTCTCCCAGTTTTCAAGGCGGTCAACAAATAAGGAATTGTTTTCAATGGTTTCTTGGATAGGTATAGAGATATCACCAGTTATGAAACGTCATAGCTTGCGTCCTTTCAAGAAATTTTTCATTATTTGTGCCCAGACTAGGTAGTTAGTATCATCAAGGGTGGTAGAGATTGATTTTAGGACATCACTTTGGTCTATTTTAACGAAATAATGGAGGAAATATAAAGCAAATATATAGAAACAATATAAAGGATATATCCTTAAAAATGAAAAAAGGAGTTAAAAACAAGCTTGGAACCGGGTTGAGGTGAGTCGGGTTAGAGTGAGCCGAGTTTAGGTGACCTGGATTGGAGTGAGTCGAGTTGAGGTGAGTTGGGTTGGAGTGAGCCGGGTTGAGGTGAGGAAGGTTGGGGTGAACCGGGTTGAGAGTGAACCGAGTTGGGGTAAGTCGGGTTGGCTGTGATGAAGAGAGGCAAAATTTTGATAGAAATTCTAGATGTGTATGGGAGGCTCTGATACCATGTGAAGAGTATAGAAAGATAAGAAGAAAGAATGATTTAATGTTGTATTGGTGTAATTTAAAATGTATATAGAGAACCTTATTTATAGGGTTGTAACAAATATAATACAAGTGAAATAGTAAGTATAGTACAAGTAAAATAGTAAAAATGTAGTAAAAGTAAAATAATAAAAATGTAGTATAAAATATAAATAAATTATAATATCAAATATAACTTAACATATATTATCAATAGAATGTTTCTTATATAAGGAAAAGTTGTTATTTTGACATAACATCATCAAGATGTTGAATTTCAATACAGTTACTAATATTAGTTTCCTCAAGTTCTAACAGTGCCTTATGTAAGTTTATTCTTTCCTGGAAGTTTTCATGACTAGTGCAGTTTTCTCAGCATAACAACTAAGGGGTGGTAATTAGGTATAATGATAGGGACAAATTCACGTTTTATCTCTTTCTAAAAATTCCCACAAGAATTTTTTTATCTGCTACAGTTCAAAAATAATTAAAATTAATATAATTTTTTTAAAAACATATATAGGTAATAAATAGAAGTTTTCCTGCTAAGTATTCAACCAAAATATCTAATCATGTGCAGTTTTCTCAGCATAACAACTAAAGAGTCATAGGATACAATGATAGAGTGAGAAGGATGGTAAATTCTCATTTTATTCCTACCTAAATGTCTCACAAGAGATTTTTCTCGTTAGTGTTCAAAAATAATTAAAATAGATTTTTTTTAAAATATAGATACTAAATAAAAGTTTTTCTCATATTATGGATATTAAAAAGAAACCATTTTTACAACATTATTAATAAGTAAAACTTTTAATAAAATATAGGTATTTAAAAGTACCAAACACAAGAAACATAAATAAATTATTAGTCATATCTCTCATAAATTTAAACTTTTAGCATAATTGGTGTCTAATTTTTTACATAACTTTTACATTATATATATATACTTTGTTATATAAATAACACATTTATTTAATTAGTTTTATTTTTAATATTTTAAATAAAAAAACATATTTTTATTTTCTTATAATATTAAAAAAATTAATTTAAGTTGTAGAAAAAATGGAGAAGTTAAAAAGAAAAAACAATATACAAATACCATTGCTCATTATTATAACTTTTCTATATACGCATATACGCAACCAAATAAATAAATATTATTTGTCACGTGGGTTTTGGTTTAATTATTAGCTAAAGACAAAAGAAAAAGAGGAAAGAAAAAAGAAGAAGAGAAGGAAGAAAAAGATGTGATGAACACAAAAACTACATTGGTTTCTCTAAATGGAATAAAAGAGAAGATTTAAAAAAAAAAAAAAAACAAATGACCCTTTAATTCATGATCTCTATCTCTTCCTATATTTCATAAACCATAAAATGTAGTGACATACATAGCTTTATATGTATGATACCTAACTCTACCTTACAGTAGAAACCTTCACGACACCCATTTCATCGTTCCTAGAAAATACTTAGCTACCCTTTTCACACCTAACTCATTAATGTAGAGACATCCAACTTTTTTTATTTTAATTTTATTAATTACAATAAATTAATATGAATGAATTTACTAGCTTGTAAATTCTTATTTTTAAATAATACTTCGTAACTTACACACGTTACAAATAGAACACTTAACATTAAGTTTGTGTACTTCATAAAGAGATTTTTGTATTATTAATATACTTCAACGTAACTTACTTGTAGATTATTTAATAACGTTTTATAATTTTTATTTTCTTTAAAAATATAAAATATTTATTTTTTAAATTTTTATTTATAAATTTTAAATTTTTGATAATTTTGTTCCCGTAAATATTGAAAATTGATTTTCTCTCTGAAAATATGTACGGTGAAAAAGAAAAAAAAATCTGATAAAAAAAGCTTCTTAATAGTAAAAAATAAATGTCTTTTTTTTTACCAAAAGAATAATAAATAAAAGATACTTAAAAAAATTTGAAAATGATGGGGGAAGATAAATTAAGAAAACAGAGGACACGCAGCACCTATAGCTTTCCCATGCCTAACTGAATATGACAATTTATTTTCTGGTAATGTTTTTTTTTTTGTCATTTATTATCATGTCACACTCAATGTTTATATAATTAATGTTAGTTCTTTTTGTATGGACTTAAAATACAAAAATGGAAATAAATAAATAAATAAGAAGATAAAGAGGTATTATATATATAAAAAGAAAAATATAATTACCTTGATGAGATCAGAGGGCCTAAAATCACCCATCCACATGAAACATCTTTCAGCAGGAGTTTTCCAAGTGCCAGAAACAAGATGAAAAACATCAGATTTGGCAACCATGGTTTTGAGATTAATCACATGATCATAATGTGCTAAGCAATTGTCTACAAATACTCTAAGCTCATTCTCTGGTATATGTTCTTGTATTGCTGCTCTTAGCTCACACATGAGTCTATGCTCTTCCTCTTGCCATCTTGTGTATTCCATGTCAAATACTACTGCTGCATCTGGAAAAAAAATCAAAAGATGGCTTCATATAAAATAAATTAACTTATGTTTATTTGTTTAGTTATTTAATTCATCAAGTGGTACGACGTTAAAACTTATCATTTCTCTCGTTTCAAGTCACAAATTCAAAACATATTAAAATATCTTAGTAGTTAAAAATGTCTACATTATTTATACAATGAACAATAACCATAGAATAAAACAAGATGTATCATGAGAAGTAAAATCTAATAATTAGAAATAAAATAAATTAGTTATAATTGTCCTAAATACTCACTTCATATCTTTTAAAAAAATAATAAAAATAAACAAACACATTTTCTACCTAAGTTTACTTTTTTTCCCAATTGTATAAGTAACTTAATTAGATTAGTTTGCAGTTGTACAACTAAGTGTAAAGTAAATGAAATTTGAAATGGGTTCATCTAAAAACCCATAAATCAAGATATATAGATCAAATAATAAGTGGGTAAGTGAAATAAAAGAAGATAACTAATTTTTTTATTTTTCGAAATAAATATAATACTTATGTAGTAGTGAGACTCAAACCACATCATTTTTACACGACGAGCTAGCTATTGTTAGTTGACAATTAATTTTTTTATTATTAAGAAATTTGTGTTAATTGTATAATTAGTACCTGAGGTAATGTTGTTAATACCAACTTGAAGACCTTGTTCTCCTCCTAAAAGTGCTCCTCCACCAAAAAACATGCCCTAAATAGTAACCCATAATTAATATTGATTAAATTTTTATATTAATTATCAAAGTCAACAATAAGTAAACAAATGGGAAAGAAAGATGATATTCAAAATATAAATAATATAGATTAGAAAAATTAATTAATCATTCAAACCTGTGTTCTAAGTCTTTGTAGCTCTTGTTCCATCTGAGTAAGCTTAATCCTACTCGATTCTAACTGCTGAACATATGCCTGTAAAATAAATTATAATATTATATATTAATTTTTATATAGCTCGTTTGGATTGGAATTTAGAAGAATATTCAAAATATGATTTTATTTTTTTTAATAACCTTTTTTCTAAGCCTACTTTTCCTTGCTGCCTCTCTATTCTGTGCAAGCCTTCTCAATGTCTGCTTTCAAATAAACACATAAATTCAAAACCATTAATTAATGTGGGGATTAACGTAGAGGTTAGTTAGCTTTTTGAAATTAAGCAACTAGGTTAAGTAGTTAATTCAATCAATTTTGAAAATGATACCACATATCTAAATAATCAATTTTTTAATTTTTTTTAAATTTTTAAATTTTAAATTTTAAAAAATACTTCAGTAATTATTCACGTTAATTTATTTTTTTTCAAATTTAATTGAAAAATTAAAAATTGATCATTTAGACTTATGATTTGACATTTTAAAAACTATTAGATTTAAATGCTCTAATTTCAATGGTTAGAAGACTATTTTCGTTTACTTATTATGCAAAATAAAGATCAATAATTAATAAAAATAAATAAAAAATACCCAATAATTAATACTATGTCACCTTAGGATCTGGTGTTTTTGGTGCATCCTGTTCTGAACTTGAAGATGGACCTTTTCGGTTACCCTCTTTCTGTCCCAAAAATAGATATAACATTAATTTAACTACAACAAACATTTAATCAATTAATTATATATTAATTTCTACAAACTTAATTCAATTTAAGCCAATTTACCTTAATGGCCTTGGCAGATTCATGCCCAGATGCAGAAGTTCTATGATCTTTGCGCGTGTTGGCCAAATCCATGGACTGCTCAGATAGTCTCTTTGAACCACTTGTTGCTGAAGTAGTAGTAGTAGTAGTACTAGTGTTCTACAAAATATACAAAGCCATTTAATTCTAGAACTTCATTTTCTCTAATTAATTTGAATTATGTTTAAAATTAAAATCTAATTAAAGTCGTAAGAAATCATTACTTTTGTTGATGATGGTTCTTCGTGCATAGGCTGAGATGGGAAAATATTCAAAGTTGGAGGTCTCATCCCAGTAGTACTATTCTGGTTATCTGCATATGAATTATATAAAAAATTAATTAATAAAGGACCAAATAAATTTAATTTTTTTATTATTTAAAAATAATTTTTATATACATTATTCCATAATTATTTAATCATCTCTCATAATTAATTAATATCAAATCAATAACGAAATCGTGAGTTTAAATATATATATATAGATATAGGTAACTAGAAAAATGTGAAATGAACCATGTCAAAAGGGTTGTTGGGGGTTCATGTATTCTTGGGGTTTCTGCCAGATTCTAACAGAAAATGCAGAAAAGCAAAGAAAAAAAGCAGAGATATGCCGTATGCCTATTAGAGACCATGCCCTTATTCTGTAGGACAAAAGTAGAAAATATATATATATATATATATATAAATATTAATTAATTATATTTCATGATATTACAATTTCTTACCTTTTTATCAATCTCCAAATTAACTTAGAACAACAAGAAACAAGGAAATAAATTAAAGGCATAAAATATTAATTTATTAATTAATACATACTAAAATTAACAAAACATATTATTTTATGGATTTTTTTTCCCTGGTTTGTAGAGATTATGTCAAAGAAAAAGCACTATACAGCAACAGCAGATTCTAATATGCTATGGCATGACTTTCCTGTGACCAAAAAAAAAATTTCTTTTATTTTTTTCTGTAATAGAATCATCAGAATTCAGAGTAGAGACAGACAAAAATAAGAAGATTATAAAATAATAAATTATAGAAAAATATAAAATTGAGAAAGACTCAAGCTTTAAATTTAATTACTTGTTTGTTCAATATCTTGAATCCTTGATGGGTCTTGTTGTTGTCCATCAAGATAGAGAAAAAGGGCTTGATCTAACTCTCCCAAATCATAAGTTCCAGTTCCAGTATCTTTGCTTCTATGTAATCATCAAAAGATAACAATATTGAAAAATCAATTTACACCCAAAAACAAATCTTTATAGAAAAATATTTAAAAAAAAAAACAAAAACAAAACGAAAGGGTTAATGGGTTTTTATCATTTTATGAAAAGATTAGAGAAAATTACAAGAAGGTGCCAGCTGGAATTGAAGAAGATGAAGATGATGATTGAATCATTCCATAAGAAATTTGTTGATGTTGATTTTGAAATTGATGACGTGGATGGTGTTGTAGCTGAAATTGCTCTTGTTGTAGTTGTTGTTGTTGTTCTAAGGGTGTTATAGAGTGGTTGGTTCCTTTAATAGTTGAAGCCATGAAAAAAAAACTAGAAATGGTACTAGTGCTACTCTCTAAAAGCTTTGTATTTTATTTTTTTTTTGTTTCTTTCTCAGCTTTCTCTTCTTTAAAGTCAGTTTGTTGCTAACGAGTTGTGACTCAATGACTCAAGATTGAGTTTCAGACCTTATTAATGATAAAACCGTCTTCTTCTATATACCACCGAGATCATCAAATATTATGTTAAGCTCCATATTTTAGAGAGATAGAGAGAGAGAGAGAAATAGGGTCGGTTATGGTTTGACGAAGAGAGTGGAATAGGAAGAAGAAAAAAGGAGGATAGAATTGAATACAAAGGAACAAAAGAGAAGGAGCTTTTTGAGTTCTCTATCTCTTCCCCTATCTTTTACAAGTAGACGACTTTCTTTGTTAACTAAAACCCAAAATATTCAGATAAAGCGGTTCTCTATATTATAACAACTTCAACTTTCTCTCTCCCCTATCTTCTTTCCTCTTAACATAAACAAGACCTGAAAAATGTGGTATTCTATATCATGTTGGATGTGTATGGAGTCTCATTCCTGTTGCTTAAAATAGTGAATGTGTGAGTATATATTTCAAAATAAATTGTATCAATTAAAAAAAATTGTAATTGAAAACGAGAAAAACTTTACTTTAGTCCAATTATTATTATAAAATAGATAATTTAATGATTTTTTAATCATTAAATTATATTAATAAAAATAGTTAAATTGATAAAACTAATATAGTGTCATTGAAATTGAAATTAGACATAACAAAAAAAAATGAATTTGTTAAGCACATGTTTACTTAATTAAAATTAATTTAGGTCATATTTGATAATGATTTTGAATTTTTGGTTTTTTTTGAATAATTTTTGTATATTTGTTAATGATTTATGATTATAATTTTCACCTTTTTAAAGAATCGCTACTAAAACATGGGGTGATTCGTAATTTTTTTTAATTAAGTTTTTTATTTCTAATTTTTTTTATCAATAGAGAATAAATAACGTGTTATGAACTTTATAATTATTTAAATAAAATGGTTAAAAATATAAAATTTCTACATAATAATTAAAAAAATTAAGTTTTCTAGAAAAATAAAAAAAAATAAAACATAACAAACAAATTATAAGTGATTTTTTTATTTTTTTTCCTTAAAAATTATTAAGTAAATTTTTTTATTAAATATAGTGGTTGTTACAAAAAAATCATAAATTATAATAGTTATCAAACAAGACCTTAGTAATTTCAAGTTACAATAAAAAAAATTCATATGTGATAAGAAATTTAGAATCTCTTTTTATCAATGTACAAAGAAAAAAAACTTCAATTTAAAAATAACATAATTTAAGAATATTATAACTTCATTTGATACCAAAATGGTTTAAATACATTCAATATCCATGAAAAATAAAATCAAGCATCTTTCACGTGTATTTTTCTATTTTATTTAATCAAAAAATCATGATTTAGATTAATTTAATTATTTTTTAAAATTTGAAACCAATTAGGCTTAACTCAAAAATAACGGGATTAATTCAACCCCTTATCCAATTGGAAATTATAAAGTGAAAAAAAAACTTGATATTTTATAAATGTATATTTTAAGGAAATTTGTTAATATTATAAACTTGTGATATATTTTAAATGATGTATTAAAATTGTATTTGTGATATTGTTATAATGTATAATATTGATATTTTTTGAATAACAAATTTATAACTTTAAACTTGTGATATATTTTTAACTCTTGACGTTAGAAAAAAAATATTGGGCTTCGCTAGTTTGTTTCTTTGTCCAAATTTCCTATGTTTTTTCAATTTATTCTATTGAGAATGAAAAAACAAAATTGCCTTCATTGATTTGAATTTTGCTATTGACACTTTCATGCAAAATTACACGTTGATGGTATATATATAAGGCGGCTATATTTTACTTTGAAACTACATAAAAATAAGAGAATATTAATCGCATGAGATGAAACTCTTTTTCTTTTTTTTTTACACCTTATAATTTTAAATATGTATTTAAATTTATTTTTTATGCATATTTAAAAGTATAAATTTTATTAGGATTCTAAAAAATCTAACCACTAATGATTATCAAATAATTAAAACATCATGTTGCAATTCAAAAATCAATAGGTGTTAGACTATAAACACTATAATGTTTATTTTTTAATACATGAATTAATTAAGTATCAAATATGAGAAACATTGTATAAGGGAGTCAAAAATTAAAGTTGCTTGTCAATTTTTTGTGACATCTTGGCCTCTCAAGACTTTGCTAGAAGATGAATTATTCATTAATCTTAGACAAACTGATATGTTAATTTATACCAATAACATAAGAAATAGGGTATAGAAAGAGAGGACTCTTCAAATTTCTTACATATCTTTATTTTTGATTATTATTTACATTGACTAACATTTAGGTTTAGTTTAATACTAACAAGAATGGTTCTTGCTATTGTAACCAACAACAAAAAATCTTCATAGAAAAACCCCATCAGTCATAATTAATTAACCTCAAGTCAAGAGGAGTTGTGGATTAATTACTGAAGGGTTCCTTAGATACAAAGTATGCAAAAGCATGTTTAGTGCATATATTGAATAGATTAAAAATTATTGTATTGAATTAAATTGTTTTATAATTATTTTATATAATATTTGGTGATAACTTATTTCTTACATGTCTTTATTTTTCATTATTATTTATATTGACTAACATGTAGGTTTAGTTCAATACTAATAAGAATGGTTCTTGCTATTTTAACCGGAAAAAAATATCTTTCTAGATAATTAATTAACCTCAAGTCAAGAGGAGTTGTGGTTTAATTACTGAAGGGTTCCTTAGGTACAGAGTACAAAAGCATGTTTAGTGCATATTTTGAGTAGATTAAATATTATTATATTTAATTTTATTATAATTATTTTGTATAATATTTAGTTACAACCTATATAATATAATAGGATAAAATTAATGATAAATATTTTAATAGTATTTAATTTATATTTAAAATAGTATTTAATTAATATCATGTAAGTTTTTACCTATCAAAATAACATCATAATAAAAACTTATTTAAATCAATAATTAATATTTAAAAATTTAATTTGAGATGAAAAAAATCAAGACAAATAATTTTATAATTAAAGTTTCAAATTATGTAAAATGTTCACTATGGTTTAGACCTATATCCATATCTCGTACTAAATTTCTTCATAATCGACCAATTTTTATTTTATACACTACGATTTAACTTTAAAGTCGAATACATAATTGTATCAAAATTTATACAAACATATCCTAAGAATAAAATATTCTTTTAAAATAATCGTTAAGATTAATTTAAGTATATACTTGAAGTTACAATAAATAATTAAACATTTCATACGATAAAATATTTATATTTTTTTATCATTTATAATAAATACATGGAAAAACCAATTAAATATATTACAATAAATTATTTTCCATGACTTAAAAGTTTACTTGTCAAGCTTGAAAAATTCAATTAATATTGTAATTTTAACTTGTTATTGTTTTTATTTATCAAATTTAAGTTATACATTGTTAATCTAAGGGTTAAATATTATTTTTTTATTAATAATTTTAAATCTATCATATATATTGAATGTAAAATGTATATGTAGTTAAGATTTAAAATTAAAAAAAAATAAATAAAAAAACAAGTAAATGTTCTAATACTTAATCTTATGTATATATCATAAATTATAAAATGATATATTTTTGTAACACTTTTGATACTTGAGTACATATTTAGATAATATGTTATTAATTTTCTTAATACTTTAATAGCTAAGTTTATCATATCTAAAAAGTGTTTATTTATTAGGTAGCTGATTTAACTCGTGTTAATTAATCGTTAAATTATATATCGTCAAGGGTAGAGAAAAATTAAATTCTAATTATAATTGGGTAAATGTTTTATATTTTATTAAAAAAAATTATTTACTTTCAATTTATTACTTATTTTTCTATCAATTTGATAATATACATATTTTTTATTATATTAATTAGATATTTTATTGATATTTAAGTCAAATTGAAAAAAATAAGTTACAATATTGTTAGGTGAGATTAATACTTTTTGTCCAATTCAATAAAAAAAATTCCTAATTCCCAATTAAATCTCTTGAAGTGACTTATCCCATCAAGATTTAATATCAATATCAATTAAAAGTAATTATTTATCATTGATATAAAAATGACAACATAAAATATCAAATTAATAAGAAAAAAACATAAAACAAGTTAAAACTTATAGTAAATTGAAAGTAAGTTATAACATGTTATTTTTTAAATTTAGTCTAATTTTAAATATTTAATAGAAAATTGGAGATGTACATCAAATTTGTGATCAATTTTTTTAAAACATTTTTTATTAAATAAATAAAATATTATATTACTTAAATTGGAAGTTGTGTCTATAATAGTGGGAGTAGAGAGTCATTTTACTTCATCATAAACAAAACTCAAGTAAATGCCTTTCCATCCCAATTTAAACTATGGAAAATATATATATATATATATATATATATATATATATATATATATTGTTACAATTGCAGACTTATACATCCAGAAACATTAAAAAATAAATACAGATAGCAAGTATTTAGAATTTATATTAAGACCTTTATTTATATATTCTGAAGCAGAAAATCTAAAATTGATAAAATTTGTTAGAGGAAAAAAAAGAAAGAAAGAAACACCACCATATAAAATAGGACTGGTAATGAAACAAATTAAGAATTTTTTTTCTTTGAGAAATTCACAATATATAAAAAGCTTCTTTTTTTATTGAACGGTACACTTGACATAGTTTCAATGTGTGATTAAGTGAGAAAGATCATTTTAACTACAAAATTACAAAATGAACTAGAACTATAATATAGAGTGGAGATCATACATTAATTAGGGAGAGTGGTACCATCAGTCCGGCATCTAGATTATGAAAGTGGTATCTTATATTTTCTAATCCCTCAATTTTAAGAAAATAAATCAATTAAGAATAAATAATAATATTTTAATAATTTTATTATTAAAATATTATTTTTTATGTTCAAGTAATTAAAAACGCGATAAAGATATAAGCCATTAATAAGAAGAAAAGTAAAATTTAATATAAAATTATTTAAGAAAAAATCAATAATAATAAATATTCTAACAAAAAATTATTTAAATATTTATTTTTATTTTTTAAAAATTAAAATAAAATATTGATAATAATAAAATATCAAAACAAATATTTTGTGAAAATTTTCATATTAGTTATCATTTTATCATTATTAAAGAATCAAATTTTAATCGTATTTTAATTTCAATAAGAAAAAATAATATTTTAATAAAAAATTATTAAAATAATATTAATTTTCACTACAAAATAGAGAAATTAAGAAGCATCTTTTTGAATCTAGAAGACTAAACACATACTAAAAGTTAATACCACTTGAGTGATACTTCTTCCTCATTTTTAATATAACCTTTGCTGATTGGATTCTTCCTCCAAAAATAATAAAACACATAAAATTGATTTTATTTTATATATTACATTTTATTCTCATAATATATAAATTTAATTAATTTTAAAAATACTCAAAAAAATTAGAGTAATTATAATTATGCATACACATTACATGTAATAATAAAAACATGTTCAATCAATAATTATCATTTACTTTTTTAATATAATGATATCATGTACATTCTATTTGTATTAAATTTAAGCATATTTATAACTAGCTACAAACGTTTTAGACATTTTTGCAACATCACAAACACATGATTTTACTATAATATCTACAAGAAAATACATATGTATTGTGCTTGATATAACTATGTTAAAACTAAAATGTATTTATTAATTAGATATATTTTTATTATTACACATAATATTGTGGATATAATTATGACTACATCAATTTTTTGGACATTTTTTTAACTTATTTTATACATTATAGACATAAAACGTAATTAACTTGATATAACATTGTTAGGAAAAATTTGTCATCAATAATATCAAAAATTGAAGGTATTAGTAGAATAAATAACAATATTATAAATATAATCTCCATTAATGTCAACTCTATACATTATAGATGTCTAATATGAAAAATCTAATAATTAAGATTATTACCTTTAAATATATTATCTTTAAATTTAGTATTATGTTCGAAGCTGGTAGAAATTAAATCTTTCAAAAATGAAAGAGTATAAAAAGGGAGGAAAAAATCATATAAATGGATTAGGTATGTCAAAACACATCGATATCATATAAATAATTTTTATATGTGGGTTTGGCTATTCTGCTTGAGTTGTTTCTGATTTATACGCAAGTAGCTAGAACTGCTAACAACCTCTTTTGATTGGCTGAGTCGACTTTCCTGCCTGAAAACGACACTAAATTTAAAATGAATCACACCATAAGTTTTAATTGGACGTTCCCCATTGTTTGCCTAAACACAATTATACGTTCAATAAATTAAAAGGGATGGTAAAAATTTATTATATCATTATATTTTAACTATTGATATTTTTTTAAGTAATAGAATAAAGAAAATTATTTTTTAAATCTCAACTATTCAGATATAATAATATAATAAATTGTATTAATACTATCTTAAATTAAAAATAATCTTACATTACCCAAAAATTTATAAAAATATTAAACTTTTTGTAACATAATTAATCTCAAATTGTACATTTATTTTAAAAAATAACATTTTAAAAGGGACATTTTATTTAAAAATTTAATTAATTATTTAGAGAGTTCAATGTTAAACTTAATTCAATTTAATATTGTTTAATATTATTAAATTTTTATTGTTATTATTATAAATTTTAAAGATATTATTTTATATAATTTTTTAAAAATAAATATAAAAAATTAAAAATACAAACTTAACTCTTACCCAAACTAAATTGGAACAATATTTTAAAAATGAATCTTGCACTAGATTGTTTGTGATTTAAATAGATTAAATACCCATTGAACACAGAACTTTGTGTCAAATTGTCATGTCTCATAAGGAAAATTCGAAATCACATTCAGGAGAATAGGAAAAGGCACCACTTTATTATTATTAATCGAGATATGAGCTATTGATATTAACCTTATTATTTGCCGATAAATTAGTGGCTCAGTAAGACGCATTTTATATTAATATATAAAAGGTTTTGAGTTCAAATCTTAAATAACTAATATATTTAGTTAAAAATAATTTAACTGATGAATAATAATTTAAATTATAAAATCATCTCACATAGTAGATTGCATTGTATATTTTATTAAATATTCAAAATTGTATGATGAGATAGTCAATTTCAGTTATATAAATTAGGACCGACTTTTCAACTACCATATTAATAGAGAAATTTAGAGTTTTTGTTAATTTATTAGTCAATAATATAACTTAATATATTAATGCGAGTCGTCCCATTTAAGCATTTAGTTGAACTAATTCTTTTGAAATATAGTTTTTTTATAAGATATTTAAGATACTCTGGGTGATTTTTTTTAAGAGTATATGGAAGAAAAAAAAATTATCAACTAGTAGAACATGAATATGAAATGAATAAAAAAATATTAATTTTTTTTTAAATTAAATTATTTTTATCATTTAATCTCTTAAATTATAACATTTTGTTATCCTATTAGATATAATTACGTAAAGTATTATTATTTAGTAGCAAATAATCTTATATATATATATATATTCATAGCCTCGTAAAAACGAAGGTGTTATAAAACTGACAACTTGAACAAATACTTTAAAAATTTACAACCATGCGTTTAAAACTAAAATTGTATCTCATAAAAAGACAAATTTTTATCTTTTATTAATTTTTTTAAGAACTATATAACTCGTATCCCATGTTAGCCCAACTCATCAATAAGCATATATTTCATATTGTTCTAAATTTTTATTTTATTTTCCTTTAATAATAAGGTATATATTTAATTGTTTAAAAAAATCTATTTTACCTAGATGAATTTTGTGAAATACTAAAGAAGGGATGTAATATATTATATTTATATGTATCTATGTAACATGTTTTATTTATTATAATTTCAACGATCTATTAGATATAATATGATATATCTAATATATTTTTATATATAACATGTTATATTCATCGTAATTTTGATAACTTATCGGATATAATATGTTAAATCCGCTTATATTTTTATATGTAACATATTTTAAATATCTCTAGCATGGTTATTAACGGTAGTTATTAAGCTTTAATTGGATCATTGACAATAACTACCAAAGCTTCGATGGGATCACTAACAATAAACGTCAAATCATAAAAACTCTTATGAGATTATCATTTGTTTTTACTAAAATTATGATAAATATAACTTGATCTTATTTTATCAAAGTTATGAAATGAGTATATTTTGATCTTTTTATTAAATAATTACTATAATATCATAAATTTTAAGGTGAATGGTTATTAATTAATAAAAAATAATTGATTTTCAAAAAACATATTTAAGCCAAAAATTAAATGTACATAGGGGGGGGGAATGAATGACAGGAATTTGAAGCAGCATCTTTCTAAAATCACAAATGTTTTGTTAGGTCTAATTTCATATTTTTTTTATTTTTACATAATATTTTAATCGAAAGATAATAAATGTATTAAAAATTAAAAAAAAATATTTTTTTCAATTTAAAAAATTGAATCAAATAGATTATGAAAATAACAAAAAAAAACAGTGTAGCAATAACAACAATTTTTTGCATTTTTCTTACTTTAGTGGGAAAAGAAAGGGAATTTGCTAAATGTAGCATAAGTTATTACTCTAATGAATCCCTTAAAAAGATGGAGAGCTTGAAGGCCTAATCCCTAAAGGGACGATATGGGCCTTATTTAATAACTTTGCTTTTATCAATAACAAATGGGACCCATGAACCATTTTTCAGTTTCTAAATATAGTAAAATTTTAGAAAATTTTATCTTTGACTAATGCTACAATAATTTAAAGCTAGTTTTATTTTTAGAGTAATAATTATAATTGTTAAAAAAATTATTATTTAATTTTTTTAAAAATATATATAATTTACTTTAACAATAATATTTATTAATTTAAAAATAATAATTCTCTAATTCAATAATCAATTCTTCCTAAAAATTGAAAACTTGCTAAAGCATCAAGTGTCTACCGTTTATTTCTTATCATGTTTTTTGACATGGTGAGTAGCATTTTCCTAGGAGCTTTTGTTTCAGATAAGAACTACATTCAATGGGTGATTAATTACATTCAGTTTTGCCTTTTAAGTATTGGTTAAATTATTTATTATCCTTGTAGTATTCAATGGTATGTTAATTTAAATCAATAAAATATAAAATTAGTGTAACATTTTTTTAAAAGGAAAATACTAGAAAGAAAAAATAATATAATTATAAGATATATATTCTAAAAATAATAAATAATAATACATCTTCATTGTTAACCTATTTATCAAATGTATAAAGCATCATTGTGTAAAGAGAAATTATATATTAATTAGGGAGTAAGTGATATAGTATATTCTGTTAATATTATTGATTGTTGTTTAAAAATAATAATAATAATTAGTTATGTTTTTAAAAAAAACATTATTATACTCCTCTTTTATCTCATTAATCAAAATCAACACATTATTAATGATCAAAAGTCCATGTATAATTTTTATGTACGGCAATAGCAAAATAATTTGTATATCAAATTATTTGGCACAACTTATTTCTCTTGCGAATAAATAAGATCTCATATAATCATTTCTAGAGTTACGTCATAAATCTAAAAAAAATTGAGAGTAAAGACTTATTCTTATTCATATCAAATCAATTATTTAAACCATATAAATATGCTTTAATGTAAAACATATTTGTCGGAATCATTTTTTAAAGAGTTAATAATTCTTTTATTACGATTAAAATATGTTGATACAAAAATATAATTAAATTTAAACTATTACAAAATTATCATTAAATTTTAATTATTATTATATAGTTAAAAAATTGTGGAACTATTCTAATAATAATAGTACTTATTTAATTTTTTGCATTAGTTTTTGAATTTTTTTACCAAGACTTATACTATGTAATAATATCTAAAGTTCCATGATAATTTGATAACATTTTAAAAATTAATGATACTTTTATAACAATTGTTATAATTTAATTATAAAAAAATCTATTTATCCTTTTGATATTGCACGAAAGAGCAAGTAAGTAACAGGGGTTGAGAATATAAATGAATTTAGTATTATGGACTTGAATACTAGAAATAATGGAAAGGAAATAACATAAAAAATTATATTCAATTCATAATTTAAGTTCGATTTGATATAACACTCATACATTTATTTATAAGTAAATTAATAATAAGATAATTTATTTAAACTTACCGTATAAAAAATAAAATCTAAATTTAAATAAAAAGTCAAAATGATACGATTAGTAAAACTACTATTTTTGGCTACGGAAGAACTGAAGAATCAACAAAAACTTTGAAGACTAAGAGGCTTTTAGATGTACTTAAAAAAATAATGGTTTTAATTGAAGTGGTTTTTTGAAAAGTGTTTTTTAATTGGAAGCAGTTTTATAGAGTAAATTTTGTTGTTTGAAAAAGAAAACTATTTTCACTGTTTGGTAAAAAATATTAAAAATGATTGTATTTATTCTAATTATTAAAATCATCAAATATTATTTACAGGGAATCATTCGGACAAACTAAAGTGATGTAATTTATTCTATTTGTTTTTTTAAAATAAATTATTGTTAATTTTATTATTTTTATCAAAATATTATTTTATGTTATATAAATAAAATATTATTAAAACCGAGACTTTTTAAATATGATAGAAGTGATAATAAACTTGATATTATATAGTAGGAAAAATTATATATTTTAAAAAAATTAAAATATATATAAAAATTAATTTTTTTCGAATTTTAAAATAAGTGTCTATCAACATTAAAATATTCCTTAAAAATTATGTTAAATTTATCTCTTCTATTGTTAAAAAATATAATTTAATTGTATTTTAATTACTTAATACTAAAAAAAATATTTCAATCAAAAGTATTAAAATAATATACTTTGCTCAATTTTTTACAACAAATCAACTAAATAACACTAACTTTAATCAAAGAAATTGAATTACTTAATCTAAAAGACTACAATGACATTTTTCTATTATTAATACTGATGTACCAAAATAAATAAAAGTAAACAATTAATTTAGTTTTATAAAAAATAATTAAAGATATTTGTAGCAAAAAAATAATTAAAGATATAAGCAAGGATTGAAAAAATAAACCATATTGTTGATATTATAACTATTTTATACATTCTGATATCGAAACTTAATATTGATATATTTTAACTATGACATCAAAAAAATTATCAAAAAATATTATAATTTTATAGACAAAATTTCGTTATCGATAAAATATCTTTAAAAATAGTTTTATAACCAAAATATCATAGATATTATTAATATTATCATAAAATTATCAATAGAATATAAAAAAAATATAGACAAATTATTGCTTCATATTTTTATTATTTTCTAAACAATTTACCTTTAAATTTTTTATTTATATTTTTATATTTAATAAATGATTATTTATTTTTATTTAGAACAATATTTTATATATTTTTTATATATATTTTTATTATACCTCATTTTCATATTTATTTTACTAGTTATACTTATAAAAAATTTATAATTTAAATTATATTATATACCGTCTAAAATTATTCATTTATAATAATATATTGTAATTATAATCGAAATATTTATTTTAGATTTTAATTAAATGATTTATTGATTAAATTGAATATCATAATTTTTATAAATATATATTAAATAAAAAATTTATTTTAAAATATAAATAATTAATTATTTTGATATATTATAAAATTTTATAGATAAATTAAGTTTTTATAATTTTTTTAAAAGTTTTCAAAATTTACGATGAAATCTTTTATATTTTTATATGACACCTCTTTTTCCAAGGAGAAATTATTTTTAAGAAAAGCACTCGAAAAGACTTAAATGTGGGGTCATAACTCTAAAAAGTGCTTTTAATTTTATGTCAAACACAAATTAAAGCACTTTTGTCTCTAAAAGACGGTTTAATAGAGCGTCCAAACTCACTCTAATTATGATATAAAGAAATAAATAAACATATAAAATTTGGGAATAAAAATAAAAGAATGACCACAATATGAGAAATAGTTTGATTTATATAATGAAAATAATGTTGTACAGGCTGTAAAGCTAAGAACAGGATAAGTCCCCACACGAAAAAGTGGTCTGCTGTCTAGAAAATAGAACAAGCCAAAAGCATTTCAAGAATCAAAGAGATCATTTGTAGTCCGGATGGGGTTTTTCCTTAACGAGTGATGTTAGTGTAATATAAATTTAAATTTAGGTGATATATGAATGAAAGTAATAAAAGTAATAATATTTATGGTTGAAATTATTTTGGTGTTGGTGTAATTATTAATTTAAAATTAAATGTAAAATATTTTAATAATAATAATAATAATTTTTATTCTTCACATATTTTAATGAAATATTTTGAAATATTTTATTTTCTTAACATTCATATAATTATTTTTTATTTAATTTTAATTTATTTTAATATTTATTATTATTTTAATAATACTATCCAAATAAACATAAGAATAATAATATTATTTTCATTAAATTCAATTCATATTAAGTTTCTATTTTAAAAAATGGAAAACTAACTTATACTTCATACATAGCTAAATAATTTTTAAAAAGAAAAGAAAAATTTATTTTTTTAAGAAAATTTAGCTTTCACACCATAATTATAACCAAAGATCAAAATCTTCCCGAAAATATCATTTTTTATACATCTTGATACAAAAATATGATATTTATATTTTTTGATCAAATTATTACATTATTGAGAATATTACTAAAATATCACTTAAATGTTTCTTTTTTTTCTTTCTAAAATATCCTAAATATTATCGATATTATATTGTTGAAATATTACTAAAATACTAATTCTTGATTTTTTATTTTATTTTTTCTTCTTCTTCTTAAGTAATTATTTCGATTCATTTTTTTCTCATTTTTACAAAAATAATATATTCTCTTTTTTCTTGCTTGTACCATATTTGATATACATATGAAATAAATAGGTAAAATATCAATTATTATGGTTGATTGTAAATTAGATTAAAACACGTACAAATTAGTTTGCATACAAGAAACCATATCACCAATCATACAATAATACATGATTGAGACTTACTTGACTATTGTGTCTTGTTAGGTAACACTACTTCATATACAATCATTGAACAAAGAGTTTTTCATGATAATGAATTTGATGTTTAGTAATTGTTTTTTGGTTTTAGTGGATTTAATATTTAGTAATTATTGTAGTCGTTGCATGTATCTATTATTTTATATTAATGTTATAATTAAATGATAAAACTCATTATATCACTTAATTATAAATACTTTTAAAATAAATTATCAATGAAATTTATTTTTATGCTATTGAGATTTACCTATTTATAATAATTAATACAATTAAATGACCTATTTAATAATTTCAAACATTTTAACTACTGATTCAATAATATTTAATAAATATAAATATTTTTTATTATAAAATATTTTAATTAATTAGTTAATATTAATTAATATAAATATTTAAAAATATATATTAAATAAAAATTAATTTAAAATATAAGTAATTAATTATTTTGATATTTTTTAAAATTTTATAAAAAAATTATTATTTTCGTATTTTTTTTCAAAATTTTCGTTAATAATAAAAATATCTTTTAACATTTTCCTAAAAATCTCATCGTATTCGTTGACACGAAAATTTCAAACCTTCGTTATAAGTCGAGATATGGTTGTAAATTTGGATAATCTTAACATTTCTCTTTCTTTAATATTTGGGCACCTGCATTCAAAGATTTGCTGTTGAGAATCAGACACTGCTTCGCTATACAGGGTACTTTAATCAGACCCTTCTTCTAGTTCTGTTTGGAACTGTTTTCAAAAACAGTTTTCTAAATCAAGAATTTTTTTATTTTTTTTAAAAAAGGGTTTGGATACCTTAAAAACATAAGGTTGTTCTTAAAATTTTGGTGTGTTAATTAACAAGATAAAAGAAAGGAAAGAAAAATGACTCATTTTTATTCTCTTGATCACTTCCTAAAAACATGATAAGTAGGAAATAAGAATCCTATAAATTTAAGATTCATTTTCAATGATCGTGTTCCTTTTCTTTTTTGATATTGATTCATTTGTATAAATTCATGTTTCCTTATTCTTCTTCGATTATTCTTTGATTATTCTTTGATATTGATTCATTTGTATAAATTCACAAAGTACAGGTACAAAATTATTCCTTATTTTAATATTTTTTATTTTTTATTATCTTTTAAAATAATATTTAAATAAATTAATATTTTTATTCTCATTAAAAAAAATACATTTTACCCTCTCTTTTCACTCTATTTCAGTTCACATTTATTCCCATTTTAATTGATTTTCATTATTAAATACACCATCATCTATACTCTACAGCACAAAAAAGATATAAATATAAAAACTTAGTCCCTAAACATTGATCAAATTAATACGTAAATCTATAAATATAAAACTTAGTTCTTAAATTTTGATAAAATTTACACATAAAATTTTATACTTTTAAATCCTACTACCGTTAAGCT
This sequence comes from Hippophae tibetana, assembly GCA_037013495.1. NCBI lineage: Eukaryota > Viridiplantae > Streptophyta > Magnoliopsida > Rosales > Elaeagnaceae > Hippophae > Hippophae tibetana. Next base: position 24,362,013 of record CM072812.1, read on the forward strand.
TTTAAAAATTTACACATAAATCTTAAATTGTTTTAAAAAAATACATAATGATAAACCAAAATTTTAAGACATTTACAAAATTTTAAAAATTTACTTCCGAAATTTAAACATTTAAATAAAAATTTGGTTACTATTGATAACAATTTAACCCAAATGTAAACATAAAAACAAAAGAGACACCGTCAAGATTAGAGCAATGCGCAATTGCACATGGTGAACGATAAAGAGAATAAAATTCCACATAGGAAACCCTAATAATGGCTGGCCAGTCTTTGTCTCTACACTTTAATTAGATTTTTCCTTATTTAAATAAAGGATAGACAGATAGAAAAGCAAAAAAATAATATATATGTCATTGTCCAAAGACAAAAATACCCCACATTTATTCATGAACAACGTAGTTAAGCCAATCCAAAGCATATACTATTCAACGCCTGTCACAAAAATTCCACATGCCCAAATCACTAATAAATAGATTATGCAGAAACAAGTCCATCTGTCCCACAGATGACAACAGCATAACAACACGTGGGAATTCTCACATAACAATAAAATTACAGAAACGACATCAGACATGAGTGCAACCAATTGTATAACCGAATATTACGAGGTAATTATAACTCAGTTACACAGTGATGTGACAGTTGCAAAAATGTGTAACTATGTAAATATCCTAAAAAGATATTCCATTTTAACCTCTATCACATTATCATTTTAAAAAAACATTATCTATCAAACGAATATTTTAAATGTAGTAGTAAAACATGATTATATGCTTTGGATTCTGTAGGATCCAAAGACTGTAAAACATGGGCATGTGAACAAACAAGTTTAGATATCTCACTCATCCTAAATTGTGAGTTACATTCATGTTTACATTGTGATTTTGCCCTTAAAAACAAGTGTGATATTATCTACTATTCCTAATACCAAACTCTGAAATAAAAAATTGTGTAAAACAAATGAAGGAAATGGTAAATTCAAGCTTTTGATCCATCACAAAAGATCTAACAGGCACAAAAGTTCAATATGTTAAAAGTTGATCCAAAACATAAAAAAAAGAAGCCTAATAGAAGGTTCAACCATAAGCTAAATCCAATCACATCCTACAAAAATTACAAACGAGAAACGACAATAATTGAACTGGAAGGCAATGAAAAGCTACTACCTTAAGTTGAATGACACACATCAGCCACAAGACAGTAATAACAAAGATTCTCCTCTTGTTTCAGCATCTTCTTCATTGTTGCTAAACTTTAAAAACAAACTAGGACTGTACTAGGACAAGAAAAAGGGTGGAGATCCGATCCAGGGTTTTGCACGATGCTCATAGCATGCAGTCAGTTCTTGCAGGCAACCTCCTGAAAAAATTCAGTGGCACGGAAGGTAGCTTCTGGCGGAATCTCGGATGTCTCAACACATAGAAGCCGGTGAGAAGAGCCACAACTTGGAATGGTGTAACATACAGGACAATTGCAGCAACCAAACAGAAAATAACAAACAGAGCAGTAGCCCTTGGATCACGCCAGCTTAACAGAGATTGCAGCCTCTCTCCTTGAGTAGCCAAGTCACCAACCACTGTCTGAATTCTCCCAGCAATGCTCCTTAGCCGATCATATCTCATCCTTACAATATCGGAAGGACGGGAAGTTGGGAAAGTATCAAATTCTTCATCGAGCTCATCAGGATGTGCAGAATCCGCATGGGAAAGCCGAGTGTCCATGTGAGGAGGATGTCTTGGCCTCCATCTATAATACCATACTCCGATCAAGAAGAGGTAGAGAAAAATTGTAGGTAATATGAGCTCGGGATACATGACAAGTATTATAAACAAGATGTGAATCAGAACCGTTGTGATGGGATTCTTCCAGTTGCATATCTGATCAAACCATTTTCCTACAGCAATTATTCCACTCAGCACTCCCATTATCCTGAAAAAATTGGCTTTGCTTCTTCTCATACTCCACATATGCGATCCCACGTCAAGCATGTACTCCACCACTTCTTTTCTCAAGGGCGGCTCAGCCCTGCTCAACCTCATTGACACAGTCTGAGTGGCCTGGTGCCTCAAGAGATCCAGTTGAGTAACAGTTAATGGATGAATATAATGCATCTTAGGCAAGAGAGGATGTGAATACATGTGCATCATATTAAGCAAAGAAGAGCAAGTGAACCTCACAGCTAAATGAATTTCACCCATTTTCTTTACCCCATTTGGGTGTAGAACCAGAAGTGGATAAGAGTGTGTATAAACTCTATCAGTTTCGAGAGTGGAAAGCCGAATTCTCACCTTCCCAATTCTTGAATCTTTTGACCCTCCTCCAGCTTTTTCCCCTCCATGCAAATGACAGTTATCAAAAACCCCAATTGTAATGACAGTACAAGGATCAAAAACCTCCCAAGTATACTGCTCATTCCACTTGGGTGTGAAGCTGTCAATAATGGTTCTTGTTCGAACCCATTTCTGTCCATATTTCGCCACACAATAAGCATCTGTTGTTCCTCTCCCATCTTTCGTCTTCATTGGCATCAACCCTTGAGCATTCAGGATTCCAACTTCAAGAACCCCGATGCTGGACTTCCAAAGTTGTTTAGCGGTTGGACGAAGGTCACTGCTATAGTGTGTTGATTCATCAAGAACATGATAGCCACCTTCTAGACATATCCTCATATGAATCCTGCTCGCAAACTTAATTTCCTTCTTTTTCTCCCCTTCGACAACTACATGTTTATCAAGGTTGTACCACTTACTGTTTACAGGTTTATGATCTAACCTCCTATCAACATAGTGCAAAGGGATTCCACATCTACCCAGAAGTTCATCCTTGTTAGGAGCAACTCTATCTTCCACACTTAAAATCAAGGGATCTTCAAATGGTTCAGCTGCTACAAACATCAAGTCCTCATTCCACATGGGATTGATGCTCCTGCTCTGACAAATCCGAGTCTTCATGATCTGGTTTCCGAGGATAGCCTTCACATAGACCTCTGGATACCTACCCTTATCTGTAGGTTGCAAGTCCTGAGCTTCGATTACATTAACCCTCAAATACCAAAGCTTAGGGGAGAGATACACCTTCGACCTTATATTTGCAAGACCATCAGTTCCACTAACTGTTGCAGCATCCGAATGCCATGCTTCAGGGAAAGCTTCATCTGCCTGGGTCCCCATCCATACAGCCAACATTAGCTCTCCCTTAACCTTATCCCCCTTCCTATCTTCCAGTCTATACCATTGCGGTGCCAGAGGACTATCAGGTGGAACCCTCTTCGGAATCTCATTCAGGTCAAAGAAAACACGACCCATATAATCATCTTTCACAAAATCTTTATCCTTCACAGTAACCTCAAGCACAGAAGCCTGAATCCTGTCTTTCGAGAAGGCAAAAACTTGGTTCCACTCGGGGTTTGATTTCTTCTCAAAATGCCTAGTTGTACCCTTGTAGTTTCCAAGTTTAACTTCAACATACGGGTCACAACTGCCGGTAACATCTTTTGCAGGAAGATCCTTAGCTTTGACAACTCTAACATAGAGGTATTGCATTTGCTCAACAAGATCATAGGTGCTAGTGAGCTTGTCACCAGTGATCTTTCCCCCACCAAGATGGGGATTAGTCTCCTTCAAAGAGAAGTCTTCGAGCGGAGGTCTATGCATCTTCTAGGTTCAAAATCAGCAGTGCCCAGATGGCAAAAATTTGAATTTGGTTGGTTTGATAAACAGAAGCAGGAGATGAATTTGAATTAATTCAAAGGCCTTCCAGTGAACCTAAAATATCGGAAAACATAGTTAAGTAGGCGTTACATACAGCACAAGAAACTTAGGTTACCTAAATAATCGGAAAATCATAAATCAAGCCTGAGAAAACTAACGGAAATATCAAATCTCTCTATTTTCAAGCAAATATCAAGTGGGTCTTATAACTAGGTTGCGTATTAAAATTTTCAAACGACAAGAAAACTTAAGCGAAACGCAAAACATTCTCAACAGTAGCGCCGAAAAAAATGAAGCAATTTCCAATTAAACAAGTCAAACCTGAACCTACATTACATGAATACAGAGGAGGCTTAAAATAAGACGACGACCTTGAGAAATTAACACCTGAAAATTTCAATTTCCAGATCTAGACGCTATGATAACTGCAAAGAAAGAAACAATCACATATCAGGTAGTAAGTAATAAAGCATATAGGGTAAAATCCATCAAAATTGGTATTCTAGATCCAAAATGCTGAGAAAATAATGTGAATTTTAAAACCATGTTTGGTAGGCAAGAAAATGTAGGGAAGCGATAAAGGAAAATATAATCCTAGTTTCAGAATTTTATAACGAGCCATTATATACTAGAGAAAAAAAGAAACACATTTTAGAACATCATTTTCCTTTTCAAAAACTGGAAAGAATTATACATATTTTCTCTTAAAATATTCAACATTCATCTTAACCAAACATAGGCCAAGAAAAATATTTATAAAAAAAAAGCTTTATACAAAAATACTGAAGAAATGAAAGAAAATTAGAAATTTCAACTCAGAAAAAAGCGTCCAAAAACACCTAGTGAAATCGGTGCATGTTAGTAGTTAAATGCTAATAAGTTGAGTTCAAAAAAGTACCTCCAAAAACGTCAACCGACACAAGAGAAATCAGGAAATCTTCATAAGAAAAAACCCAAAAACCATTTTTCCAAAAGTAAAATGGAAATAGGTTTCAACTTACAATAACTGAGAAACAAAAGATGGAAGCAAATGGAAAATGAGTTTCAGTAAGTTATGCTTGAAGGAAGAAAGAGATAAGTGTGAAGAAAACCCTTCTAGAGATTAAAACAGAGGAAAAGAAAAGGACTAGACATAGAAAGATAGAGGAAGAGAGCTTTTGCTTTTATGTTGGGAGGGATCTGATGAATCTGGGAGAGATGCACACAAATACAGAGAGAAACAGAGGCTTACGCTTTTCTTTTTGCTTTATTTACAGTGTTTCTGGGTCAATTTTCAAGAAAATGTTTTGTACGGTGCATTACATATGTGACGTATAATTAGGGTGGTGATACTGTAACAATATAAATTGTTAGGTTAATAATCACTATTCTGCGGAACAAATTTTACATTTTTAGAAGGAAACAACTATAGTAGATAGTTTGTTTTGAAAATATTATTTATTATTTTTAAATTATTATTATATAAATAACTTATTAATAATACACAAAGTAAATTTATAAAAATATCATTAAATTAATAAATTTATCTTATTAAATTATTTTTATATAGTTTATAATATTAGATTATATAATTAAATTAATAAATTTAAATAATTAAATAATATTTATATTTATTTAATTTTTTAAAATTATCATAAATTTACTATTTAGTTATACTAGTAATTTTAAGCAATTCCAAGGATTTTTTTGTTTAATGCATGATTAACTCTATTATTTTGTGCCATCATCGTATCATTGTATATATTAGACCATCTCTAACTTTATAACTAATACAAAATTTAGTATATAGTTATTTTAATTATGTGATAAATTTTATCACTAAATTTAATAGAATGAATAAAATTATATTAAATTTGATACGACATTATTTATCATATTAAACATAATATATGTTACATCTTTTTAAATTTTTTAAAATATTATAAAATATTTTAGCACATACAAAAAATAAAATTAAATATATGATATAAAATAACTAAAATATTATTGATACAACACATAACTAAAAGTTTAATATAAACTAAAATAACGATTTAATTTTTTTTTAAATATTCGTAAAGTTTTTATTATATATAATGAATTAAAATTCGTTACAAAATACAAAATAGCTAAAAGAAATAATAAAGTTAAAAATATATACATATGTATTTTTATTTATGTTTTTTAATTAATATAATAAATATAATATTTTATTTAGTATAATTTTAATTTTTAATTAATAATAATATATAATTTTTAACAGATTAAATTCAATAATTGATAAAAAAAATAAAAAAGCATTCAATTTCATAAAAAAATATACTTTTTAATGAAATATTTTTCATTGTAGATTGAAGATAAATATAAATTTAATATAAATTTTAATATAAAATAAAATAATAGGTTATAATTACACACAATTTTATTTTTTAAATTCTTATTATATCAATCAAGTTTGAAATATGTTTTTAAAAATAAAAAAAATAGAAAAGTATAATAATTTATAAGCAAATAACGTATTTTTAACTAATTTTTTCTTAGATGTCTTTTAACATTTTATTATAGCATTAATTTTCATTTACTTTTTCGTTTTTATTTATATAATTTTTCCCAAGTTTTTTAATAAAATAATTTCCACCGTAGTTATCTATTACTAATGATATCAACAATGACATTAAATTTTTACTTAAAATCACAAATATTCTTAAAAATTTAAAAACATCCTAATTATCCCTAATTTAATAGGTATTTTTATAATAAATAATAATTGGTAAAAATAAATTTAATAAAATATAAAATTTAATATTAAATCTTAAAGAAGAAGATGAATTCAAATATTATTTGTTTCAAAAACAAGGAAACTATTTCAAATAAAATATATAGTTTATTATTGAATAAATAATAAATATATGAATATTAATATTACATATGTAAAAATAATGTATAATATACTATTAGTTGACAAATAAATTATTAAAAATTCATCAAAATTATATATATATATATTATGAAAAATCCAAATATTAATAAAATCATGTTTTTTATAAGTAATTGACACAACAATAAAACTAGTATTACAATACGATAGAATAATAAATAAAAAATATGTTTTATTATGAATAATCCATGAAATCTATGATATGAGAAATTAAAATTCACAATATATCATATGTTTGACATTAATATTAATGATAAAATTTTTAATTAAGTATTAAGTTTAGTTTATTAATTTGAAATAGAAGATTAACAAAAGAATGAAATAATTCATTTTTAATTTACCATGTAGTACTAACAAACGTTCATAATAGCTTAATATATAGGAAAATAAATTTATAAAAATAGATAACAAATTGAAAAAATAATAACCATAAATATTATCAGACTTTAAAATACATGAAGAATGAAACATAGATGTTAAAAAAACCTCTAATACTAGGGGAAAAAAGTTATATAACACATTAAATTCATAAATGATCAAATAAAATTAAGTAAACAAGAATGAAAAAAAGAAGAAGAAACAAACTAATTAAAATAATAAATTAAAAAAGTTCACAATCTTATCCATAAAATAATGGGTAAATTAACAAGAAAAATGATAAACTAATAAGTAAAAATATCTTTAAAATGTCAAAGATAGATTACAACATATAAAATTAGATAATAATGATAACCTAACAAGTATATCAATTAGTAATAAATTTATAATTGAAGTCTTGTTTTTTTTTATAAATAGAATCTTTACAAAATATAAATAAAACACAAGAATAAATACTTAAAAAAAATATAAAAAATAGTTGTGATAAGATATTAAAACTACACATTATAAAAAAAATACATTATAATGATTAAAAGAATAACCATTAACCAGATCCAATGTCCCATGATTAAAAAAATGAAGAAATATTTATATTTTTAATTTAATTAAATATAGAAATTAATTATAAGAATAATTTATGAATTATTAAAATAAGTATATATGAAAATTAGTAAGTTTGTTAAGACAAGGAATTAATAAAATATTATGAAGAAAAAATATTCTCTAATAAGAAGAATATGATATAATAGTAATTAATAAAAAAAATTAAACAAAAAAAATTAAAATTACTATGAAAAAAACAAAATAATAATACCCCTTATGCTTAAGAAAGAAATTATTGATCCTCACGTGAATCAAATGAAATGAATAGGGAAATACCAAATGAACCTAATATAATAGAAGATAACAAAAAATGAAGAATAATTATATTGGGATGTTAGAAGATTTATAACACAAAATTCAAATTTTATGAAAATAATAATAAAACTTATTATCTAGATTTAGATTATATTAAAGATAATAAAATAAGATTAAATGAACAAGTTAATGAAAATATGTGATGTGTTACGTAGATTTTTTTATATGTAAATATAATGTATATTATCATAAGATATCTAGAATACAACATCAACTTTTTTATCAAAAGTTATTAAAAAATTTATATAAAATTTTTGAAAAAAATTAAAAAAAATAAAAATATTGTAGTATTATCCTATACTTTAAAATTAAATTAAATTAAATGTTTAGATAATTCTAAGATATCGTATAAAAAGTAAATATAATTATGCTAAACAACAGTATATAAATATAAGAAGATTTTGAGATTGCATTGATAAAAATATTAATTATTAAATTATAATTATATATATATCAAAATTGTAACTCCTAAGTTCAAAGTATCAAATTTGTAACTCCTAATTTTACTAACTCGATCTTAACACTCTATGTTCTAATTAAGTTAGTACCTTATCTTTTTTGTTTAATTTTAATTTTTTGTTTTAATAGATTTTGACCACGATACATTATTATTTTTTAATTTGACATCAATTTTGTGAATTTTTGTTAGAGAAAACTTACACAAAATGACATCTACGATTAAATATTTCATTATTTAGTGTTTAAGTTTAATGATTATTGAAATATATGTGTTGTGTATGGGATTTTTTATTAATTTATCTAGCCAAAGTTTATTGAGTTAAGAGGCATAATTTATAAAGTTAAAAAAATAAGAAATAAATTCGATCAAATTAAAAATATATATATAGATAAAATGTAAGATCATAGTTTAATCCAGAAACGTTAAGAAAATCATATGAACGTATAATTTAAATATAGCGAAAATAAAATTGGATTGAAAACATACATTCTGTTATTGATCAAATTTCAACACTTATACGGAAATTTCAATGGATTTTCGATTTGATGCTCTCACTAATTTCTCACACTTATTCTCTATGTTTTGATGGTGTATCTAAATTTAGCAGTAAATAGTAAGATGACCTAATGCTTTATTAAGGTTTTTCTATCAAGAACCTCGTTTGGTTTCAGAACCGAGGTACGGTTTCGAAGAAACCGAATCGTCACCACGGTTCACCATTATGTTGCATCACTCTGATGTTACATTCTCACACTTGGTGCAAACGTTAAGCGAAATTCTCTTGAGTAACAAAATACACAAATCATAGCGATAGGTTCTCTAAGAGCGAATATTATCTTCTATGTATTACAATGTATTTAGTTTCTCAAGTATTATACTTTATGTGGTAACGAAACTTAATGAATAAATTCTATATTTATTCTTAGTCCAATAATATATATATTTTCTCAAATAAATTAAGGTGCACATGAATATGAGAAAATATCACAATATATATAAGAGTTTCATTAATAAATTGTATATATACATTTACAAAGTGGAACCAATTCCCATTTTCTCTACACGATCCTTGAATTTCGTTGGTGGTATGCCTTTAGTCAAAGGATCAACAATCATCAACTCAGTGTTTACGTGCTCAATGACCACTTTCTTTTCCTTAACACGTTCTCTTATGGCTAAGTATTTAATGTCGATGTGCTTACTACGACTACCATTTTTGTTGTTCTTAACCATAAACACAGCAGCTAAGTTGTCACAGTACAATCTTAATGGCCTAGAAATAGAGTCAACTACTCTAAGCCTGGAAATGAAACTCTTCAACCATACACCATGCGATGTGGCCTCAAAACATGACATGAACTCAACCTCTATAATGGAAGTAGTAGTTAAGGATTGTTTCGCACTCCTCCAAGACACGGCTCCATCGGAAAGCATGAAAATGTAACCAGATGTTGATTTTTGTGAATCAACACAACCAGCGAAGTCCGCAACGGAGTAACCAATTACTCCCAGTTCATCAATTCGTCTATACATGACATATAATCCTTGGTTCCTTGTAGGTACCTCATCATTTTCTTTGCAGCTTTCAAACGGTCAACACCTGGGTTACATTGATATCTCCCTAGCATCCCAACAACAAATGCAATGTCATGTCTGGTACAAACTTAAGCATACATCAAGCTTCCAACGGCTGAAGCATATGGAATGGTTTTCATCTGTTCTCTTTCAAAATCATTCTTTGGGCATTGGTCCAAATTGAACTTATCACCCTTCACAATGGGTGCAACACTTGTTGAACAATCTTTCATCCGAAATCTCTTTAAAATTTTATTGATAAAGGTTTCCTGAGATAAACCCAAGATGTCTTGAATTCTATATCTATGGATCTTAATGCCAATGACATAAGATGTCTCACCCATATACTTCATATCAAATTTTTTAGAGAGGAATTGTTTTGCCTCGTGTAGCAAACTCTTATCATTCACTGCAAGCAAAATATCATCCACATATAGCACCAAAAAGAAAATCTTACTCCCACTAACCTTCTGGTATATACATTGATCCATGACGTTCTCTTCAAAACCAAATGAAGTGATAACGTTATGGAATTTCAAATACCATTGACGGGAAGCTTGTTTTAATCCATATATGGATTTATTAAGCTTACAAACCAAATGCTCACCATCACTAGAGAAAAATCCTTCAGGTTGTTTCATATAAACCTCTTCCTCTAGGTTACCATTAAGGAAAATCAATTTCACATCCATTTGATGCAAATCCAAATCAAAATGGGCAACGAATTCCATGACCGCATGAAGTGAATCTTTCTTAGATACAAGAGAAAATGTCTCTATGTAGTCGATTCCTTCCGTTTGAGTGATTCCTTTGGCAACGAGTCTTGCCTTATGTCTCTCAATGTTACCTTGTGAGTCTTTCTTTGTTTTGAAGACATATTTACATCCAATGGCTTTCACACCATCATGCAACTTGACGAGATCCCAGACTCGGTTAGACGCCATAGAATCCATCTCTTCTTTCATGGCATTGTACGATAAGTTCGAAACCTCAAAACTCATGGCCTGTGAAAACGTCTCAGGATCATTGTTGGCTCCAACATTATAGTCACATTCTTGTAGATACACAACATAATCACTAAGAATCGTTGATTTCCTTACTCTAGTAGATCTTTTTAATGTTGCATCAACATTCTTCTAAGGAGTAGGATCGTATTGTTCAGCTGGTTGTTCAACAGCTATAGGTATCTATTGAACTTCAACATCTACTGGATCAGGATCAACAACTTATGGTACTTCCAGGACTGGTTCTTCAACATGCGTTTTACTTAAGGCGTATTTTTAACAATAACGATCAGTCCATTACTTGAAGTGGCACATTGAGCATCTGAATTATCTTTCTTATAACCAATGCCTTGGGATAGATTGCTCCCACTAATCAAGTAATTTTCAAGGAATTTTGCATTTCTTGATTCCACAAACCTAGTGTTGTGAGATGGATAGTAAAATCTATAACTCTTAGATCGTTCGACATATCCAATGAAATACTCACTAATGGTCCTTAGGTCCAGATTCTTCTCTTGTGGATTATAAATCCTCACTTCAGATGGGCATCACCAAACGCGCATTCAGATAGGCATCCCCAAATGTGCATATGTTGCAAACTTGGTTTCCAACCTTTCCATAATTCAAATGACGTTTTTCAGACAACCTTGGTTGAAACTCGGTTTAATATATACACAGTCGTCTTTAAAGCTTCAATCCATAAGAACTTAGGAAGATTGGAATTGCTAAGCATACTCCGCACCATGTCCAATAGTGTTCAACTTCTCCTTTCTGCTACACCATTCTGGTTTGGTGAACCAGGCATAGTGTATTGGACAATTATCTCATGTTCTTAAAGAAACTTAGTAAACGGACCAAACGCTTATCCATTCTTAGTGCATCTACCATAATGTTCACAACCTCTATCTGATCTCACGATCTTTATTTGCTTTCCAAATTGTTTCTCTACTTTAACTTTAAAGCTCTTGAAGGCATCTAATGCTTCACTCTTATTATGAAGCATGTAGAGATACATATATAGAGAAAATCATCAATAAAGGTGATAAAATATTTCTGACTTTGAATGTCTATGTCTGGATAACATATATTTGTATGTATGATTTCTAATATGTTTGAACTCCTATTGGCACATTTCTTTGACTTGTTAGTCTTCTTTCCCTTAATGTAGTCCATACATGTCTCAAAATCGGTAAAATCTAGAGTACTAAGTACCCCATCTTTCACTAATCTTTTAATTCTTTTTACGAAGATATGTCATAATCTCCTATGTCATAATATAGAAGAGTCCTTGTTAATAATACACCTTTTAGTGACAGCTTGAACATGCATAGTGTTATGAGTGACATTATTTCATAAATTAATTCAGTAAAGACCATCAAACAAAATACCATTCTCAACACAATCAGATTTATTAAATAAACTAAAAGATGTTTCTAAAAAGTGAAAGGAATAACCAAAAGGTACAAGTCTTGAAATTGAAATCAAGTTTCTAGATAAACTTGGAACATAAAAGGTCTTTTCTAATTATAAAATAAAACCACTACTTAAAATCATACTGCATGTCCCTATAGCCTCCGCATGTGAGCTCATCTTGTGTACCGGATAAGATGTATTGCCCACTTCCCATTGGCTTCCTTAGATTTTGCATACCCTATAAGAAGTTTGCAACATGAATTATAGATCCAGAATCAATCCATCAGGTGTTAATATTAACACTAACCATATTAGATTCGTAACGAACAAATAAGGTTGGATTACCTTTATTCTCAAGCCATTTTTGGAATCTGATACAATTCTTATTCATGTGTCTCTTCTTTTTACAAAAGAAATACTTGGATTCTTTCTTAATATCAGCCTGAGGTGGAATTATCCCTTTTTATTTATGCTTGTATTGAGATTTTCCTTTCCGGTACGTTGTAGCCAACATTGCACTTTCACCAAATTATATAACAAGCCTTCCTTCATCTTGAACACACATGGTCATTAGTTCATTGATTGACCATTTATCCTTATGTGTATTGTACGAGATTTTGAATGGCCCGTATTGATGTGGGAGAATGTTAAGGATATAGTGCACCAGGAAGGATTCTGACATCTTAACCTTGAGATGCTTAAGTTGAGTCACAATGTCTCTCATTTGCATAATGTGCTTGTGCACACTTTTCACACTGGTGGGTCTTAAAGAAGAGAACTTCATAATAAGGGTGCTTGCTAAAGCTTTATCTAAAGTGACGAATTTATCATCAATGACCTTTAGTAAGTCTTGAACATTGTTATACTGATCAACAGAATTAGATTGTTCCCATTATTCATAAAGCATGATATTCTCTAGAGTACTGATTTAAGTAATTTTAGGTGGTTCGTTTTCCCTAATAACATAATTAATATCCATCCACCCTAGTTGAAGGAGAATTCTTTCCTTCTATATTTTATAATTACCCCATTTCAGATTGGGAATGTCACAACAGATATAAGAGAAATTTACAGGTTGAGAAACTGCAATTAAAGATTATATGATTATTAAAATTTGAGACCTAAATTATAGTCATTCTTTACCAATGTAAATCATGAAAAATATGAATCTAGTGACATAAAACTTGACTGTGTGTTAAAGTTTTAATTCAATTAGATTCATCATAACTTTACGATAAAACTATCAAATTATGTTCTTTTTTCTAATCTCGGTGGGTAAATTAAAAAATATAATTTGATATTATATTCTAATTAATCACACAAAAATATAATAAAAATTTATGTGAGATACGATTTATTATATCATATATGATTGATTATAATTAATGTTTATTTTCTAAATGTGATTCTAAATAAACTTTATTATAGTTTTAATTAATTAAATATGTTATTGTTACTCTCTAATTAATTAAACTATATGAATCATTTAAATATTAATTAAATCTTTAGGCTCAATTATTGCATAAAATCATAAGCAATATTAATTTAATTTGAAACGTGCAAATATTATCTATCTTAAATTGCATATATGACAATAAATTATACAAGCAAAAATAAATAATATAAGCACTAATTAAATCCATAAAGAGTCATTAACAATTGATTCTATTATGCATAAATTATTTAACTAAATTTTATATGTATAATTAATTACAAAATTTATACATATAAATACCCAAAACAAATAATTTAAGCATAATGTATTTAAATAAATTTAATGTGCTCAAAAATTATTTAAATAAATATCACATGTATAATAATTATTCTACACATGACAAACTTAAGTTAAATAATTAATCACATTGTATTTGGAATTATTATTTTTTATTATTTTTAATAAACATTAAATACTTAATATATATAAAAAGTATTTCACATTAAACCATACATAACATGTTGTAACCCGGTCTGGGCTATTGAATTCTATGCTAGAGACTAAGGTTCAAGTCCCAATAATGTAATCTGGGTTCAAACGAAGCAAATTTTTTTTTATAAAAAAACTTCATCTTCAACCTTCAACCGGATCACCCTGATATGGTTTTGATCATAACGGATACCCGATCGTATCTTTCTATTCAGACGATGGAATTCGACGTTCTTTTTTTATCAAAATTCTCAGAATTCGATTTCCGAGTGATTTATGGTCTCAGTTTGAATAAAAAATATCATTTTAAATAAAAAGTTAATTAATGATTCAAATAAATACCCGCGATAAATTAGATTTATTTTCTTCATTGTTTTTCAAGTTTAAATTCACAGAATCACTATAAAATCAATATTAAAACCATTTATAATTTCTATATACATCAAAAACAAGCAAAATAAAAATCCCAAAATCTCAGTTCTTTGTGAAACAAAGCAAAAGAAAGATGTTTTCAAAAATGGCTCTGATACCAAATGTAAGATCACAATTCACTCCAAAAATGTTAAGAAAACCATATGAACATTTAATTTAAATACATCGAAAACAAAATTAGATTGAAAACATATCTCTTATCATTGATCAAATTTAAGCACTTACACGGGAATTTTAATGGATTTTTGATTTAATGCTCTTACTGGTTTCTCACACTTATTCTTTGTGTTTTGATGATGTATCTGAATTCAATAGTAAATAGTGAGAGGATCCGATACTTTATTAACTTCTCCCATCAAGAACCTTGTTCGGTTTCGAAATCAACGTACGGTTTCGATGAAACTAAACTGTCATCACGGTTCACCATTATGTTACACCACTTTGATGTTACATTAAAATACAAATTAAAAGACGTAATACTAGATAAGAGAGTCACAAAAATTTAAGAGTATAATAAATTTATAAAATTGGTCGAGACAGAACATAAAGAGTAACAAATTGAAATATATATTGAAATTGTAGAATTTATAATAAAATTTAAATATAAAAATGTAAAAACTCAAATACAAGTAACATATGAAATGTAAATTGATATAATTTCATAAATTTATATTTAAAATAATATGTAATTTATTTTATCTAGTTATATTATCTATTAAAATAATTTTATTATAAAAAATTGTTTAAATTAATATATAATTTATTTTATATATTTTTAACATTTTAAACATTAAAAAATATTTTTAATTTAATATGAAACAAAAAATTAAAACACATTATTTTGTTTTAAAATTTCAGAAAGATAAAGTAAAATATGTAGTACTATTTAAATTCATATTTATTATTAATATTAAATTTTTATATGTATAATATAATTTTATTTTATAATTAAATATATAACTATATAACGTAACAAGTTTTAAATTTAATTATATTCCATTTTAATATTCTTCCTATTTTTTTTTTCGACAAGTAAATACACGAGAGCTAATAGCATAATACAATGACACGTGTTATTCGAAGGTCTAGAAATCAGTGGAGGGCCCCATAACATGCTAGACACTTGGACAAGTCCTGACTCAATCATTATTAGCCAGGAACACGAATCTCCCTGAACCCAACTGCACCAAATCACAATCTTCACTCTTCACAGTTCATACTCTCTCGTTCATTTCTGGAGGATCTGTAACTCAACGAGCCTCTCTTTTTCTGAAATCCGAAGTAGAATTTATCTTTTTCTCTCTCTTCTTTGGAAAAACAATGAGCGAGCCAATTGAGCCCGCACCGTTGTCGTCTCCATCGGCACCGAGAGACCCAACCACTCTGATCCACACACGACGCCATCCATTCGAGCATGGTCTCATTCCAATCCCTAAACTCATCTTCACGGACCCAATTCAAACCCTAATCCAACTTAAGCAGAAGCTCATTGATCAATCTCAATCTAAAAGGGTCGGCTCATCTGCCATCTCCGAAGCCCTCCAGATCTCTGTTGATCAAGCTTGTCTCATCCTTGACACCCTCGCCTCTGTTCTCCACTCCGAGTCCGACCCTCTTGTTCATGCCACGCCTAGTGAAATTGACTCTATTGGTGCTGATGTGCATGATCTGTTGTTGTTCCTCTATATTCAGTCCTATAAAAGGTTGTTGCCTAGGACACACAAGGATTCGGCTTCTGTTGCTGATGTTTGGCCCTCCACTTCTGCTTTTGATGGGTACTTATCGGCTCTCTCGCCATTGCAGGTGATTTTTGTGTACTGTATTCACAATTCATTGTTTTATTGCGAGATTGTATAATGCTGGTGTTTTTTTTTAGTTTTGTTAGGATTCTGCTGGTTAAGTGGGAAGATTTGACGTGTTCTTCCGGTTTTGGTTTCTAATCCTCTAGAATTCAAATGGATTTTCTTATGCAATCTTTGATACGTTCTTTAGTGCAATCTTTTCTTGTGGCAGCTGCACATTTCTATTTGGTTCTTTTAGGCCAAGAATGAGTTATGTCTTCATAATTGATATATCATATTTCAAATTTAAGCATGACGTCTATTTTGTATCGTGGCAGCTTGTTCGTAGCAGTCGTCGGTCTGTGCCATCACAGGCTGATGAAGAAGCTCATCAGTTATCATATCTGCGAAAGCACTTGGGTAACATACTCTCCCTTTTAGCAGAACCTATGGAGGGGCAAGGTGAAGAATCTCTGGTTTGTAAACATCACGACTTACTCTCATAATGTACTTTCCCCCCCTTTTTTAAAGCTTTGTAGAGCCAAAATATCAGTACTGGAAGAATAAATGTACCAGTCTTGATTATTCTAGTTTGGTGCAATAGAAGATGGTAGTAGCAGTATTAATTAGTTATTTTGTTTTGCTGCCATTTATTATAGTAATTAATATATGATGGAAAAATTCTGATCCCACAAAGAGCCTCATCCGATCTTTCATTTCATTTGTCAGTTTGGTTGCCATCCCTTCTAAATTAGACTGTTTTGGCAGAAACTGAAAACTTATTTCACCACACCATGTTTTGAAAATCTGAGTAGTCATATCTTTAACAAAAATGTGAAAAACTAGTTTTTTGTTCTCACATGCCTTGGATATAAGAACTTTGGTTTGTTTTGTGTTTCTTCTTGTTTAAAAGTGTCAAGTCTCTTGTTTTTTTCCCCTCTTCAACTACCAATTATTAAGTATATGTTACTTCGGTTTTATTTATTCGCATTATGTTCTTGGCCTCCATCGCAGACTTTAAATTTACTACGTTAATCCTATTGTCTTAGGTATTAACTATGGATAGTTTTGAGCACCTTGGATTTCTAATCCACTTTGGTGATAAGGGATCTGAGGGAAGTCAGTTGAGCCAATCTGCTCCATTTTTTGCAAATTCAGATCCTGATATGCCTGCTGTTCCTGTTCCAGCTTCACAAGTTCATGAATGGATTCTAGAGAATATAGCTTCTACTTTGGAACACATTTCTGAAAGACTTGTTCCCAAAGATAATGGGCCATCTAATGCCTCAGATCAAGATGTTGCCATGACTGATGCCTGTGCAAGTTCTGTCAAGGCTTCAGCAAGCTCTAGAGGACCTACTTTTATTGAAGGGATCTCTAAAACATCACTTATAAAGAAAGCATCAGATCTTAAAGGCTCATCTGTGAAGGTTTGTTTACTTCAGATATTTACTTCTGACTCAAGTGCAGAATATGACATAAGTTTGATTAGAAATTTTGTTCAGATCTATGTTACTCAAACTTTTTGCGGCACTAAGAGTCGTAAATTTTTGAATACATATTCAATTGGACACCAATTTTTCTAATTATTTTTTAATTTACACAAAATTGGAGTGTCCGAGTACCCACACCCATGTCCATGACATATTACTTGGACATGGGTACTTCACAAAATATGAAGAGTCAAAGCAACATAGATTTAGATTATTGCTCAATAGATCATAAATTATAATAGATTTGTTTAGTTAGTTTGGTTACTTTGGTATCAATCATTATTTTAACATACTGTGTTCCAAATCTGATTGTTGTTGATTAAACATGGAATGGATAGACTCAATGCTTCACCATTTTACAAGAAGATTTTATTGATATGATCTCAATATAATATGTTTGATATGTACATAGATAGATCTCAATGCTTTACCAGCTTAATATGTTAGATAAGCTTATGGATAATTCTTGTTCTGGTTCCAACAATATCCCTTTCTTCATTCTGCGTGAAAGTGTGGTATTGAAATTTTAGCTGTGCCTTTGTAAGAGATATGTTGGTTTAGTGTAACATGTTTTCCGTTGCAGGTTATAAATTGCCATGATTCTGTTATATACATCTTAGCACCATTGAAATATGCCACAGTCTATGGATGCTCAGATGCTACTGTAGTTGTCGGTGCTGTGGGAAAGGTAAAATACTAATTCATTTGTTCTGTGCCCTTTTAGCGCTTCAGGGCAGTATATCTGAAGCAATCGAGGCATGCACGTTTGTTATTTTCTGTTCCAACATTAAATTCGTGGGCCTAACTTAAACATTGTAGACCAATTATTGTTCTAAATAAAAGCCCATAGAATTTAGGCCAGAAAAAAAAAACGAAAAATAAAAGATAACTCAAAACTCCAATAAGTAAATTTCTTTGTGCATTTTATTAAGTTGTTCAGTTTTTTTTTTTACTTGGTTGTCTAAGAAATTCTTATTGTCAGTCTGGTATACCTTTATAAGATCACTATAAACATCAGAAGTAATTTATTTCACATTCATCATTTGTTTCATTCCTTTGCAACCAATGTTTAGAAGTTAAAACGGGTGACCGGACAAGTCCACTAATATTTTGGAATGGATCACTTAGGTTCAATAGTGTTTTTTATTGACAGTTAAATTCACTAGCTTTTAAAAAGTGATAACACAAGTTGAAATGACCAATTTTATGTTTTTCTTCAATTTTTGTATTATTTTAAAAAATTATTTTAAAAGTGTTTCAGCAAATATTCACATTAAAACTTTGTTTAAAGAATAAAAAAAATATTTTTTTTTAAAACATAAAATTTGACCATTTAGATTAAGCTCACTTGTTAAAGCTAGTGGACTAAACTATCATGTAATAAAAGCTATTGGACCTTCTTAATGTTCTAACTGTAATAGCTAGCAGGCCTGCCTTACATTTGTCTCATATAATCAGAATTTTTTGTGCTTCTAAATGTTGGCAAATGAAGCATAGACTTTTGTTTCATATAGAGATCATGCTCATACATCTTTTTATTGCCTTCTACTGGGCATTGATGTCTATATTTATAATGGTATTAATGGAGGCTTCTTGAAAATATTTTGTAAGCTTTAATGTGCTGGTGAAGTATCTCACTAATACTATGTTATCTGCCATGTCAAGTATTCAAATTGTAATCCGGAGATATAATGCATGATGTTTTGATACTCCTATGAGTTTAAACGCTCCCATCACCTGTTTGGCAGTTGACTCAAATCTATCAATGGAATTTTCTTCACAGGCTGTAAGAGTTGAACATTGTGAGAGAGTTCATGTGATTACAGCTGCTAAACGAGTCTGTATTGCTAACTGCCGTGAATGTGTGTTCTTTCTTGGGGTGAACCAGCGACCACTTATTGTTGGTGATAACCATAAGTTGCAGGTGAGTGTCACTAGTCACTGTTAGTACTCTGTGATGCAGCTAGCCAATTGTAGTAATTTGTTTATTTGTTTTGCTAAGAAATATGCCGTTATGGCTGTTTTACTAGCTACAGTTTGAAGTTGTTGATTTTTTATCTTTATCCTTCTAAAAATAAATGATGCAAAATGATATGGTCTCCTTTTAGTTCCACCTATAATTCCCCTATTTATTCACGTGACCAATGTATTAGTTTTGTCAAGGAATTTCTACACTAATAGTTGCCTTAGACTATGTCAAGGTCAAGTGAATAGGGTTTCATACCTATGCTTTACCTGGTCAATTTACTAGGCGTCCAACTTGTATTGTATGAAATGACGGAATTTGGAGATTACTTTTGTTATGTAAACTTTTACTGGCTGTGAGCTCGTTTTATTCCCTGACAACTAGATTCTTGATTTGCTTTGCTGAGCTCTTGTTGCATTATATTCTAACATATCGACTTCTAATCTGGTAGTTCCTTTACTTTGTGTTCATCAAAATATGAAATTGAATTTATAGTAAGTTGTAGAATAAATCGGTCTGACTAGAGTTGCTAGACAGTGATATGCAAAATTCCTGAACATCACAAGACCTGGTAGGAATAAGTCTGTCTGCATATTATCATCATCTACAATGATTCTGCAGTAACAATCAGCATTAATCTCAACACTTTACGAACAAATTGAATCATCAGTAGCTCTTACTTAGAGAGGCTTCTGGCTAATAATAAAATTGGATTAGCAATTGTATTTAGGCAAAATAAATTTTTAGTTACAGATGACCACAGTGTGTAAGCAGTAGCTTTAGGCTAGTTTTCTTTCTTGTAGTCGTGCCAAATCAAGAGTTTTTTCCAAGAGTGAAGTTACATATTTTCTATTCCAAATTTTGTTTTTACAGGTAGTTTGGAGCTTTTAATACTAGTTTTTATATTTTATTTATTAACATTTTAAATCTATAGCTCATCTAGGTGAATAATTGATTCTCCATTCTTGTGACTTGAAACTAAGATGAATAGTCCTTGAAACTTGAGAGCAGTAATGCATTCCTGCATCTGTATGAAAGTGTCTCCTACATCAAACAAATAATTTTATTTTACCAACATTTATCAGGTGGCACCATACAATACACATTATTCTCAATTAGAGGAGCACATGACTGAAGTTGGCATTGATGCAACTATTAATAGATGGGATAAACCTTTAGCACTTGGAATGGTTGATCCGCACGATTCATTGTCCCATCCAGCAGGTGTCTCCGATGTCCAGTCTGAGTCTGCTGCATGCATAGACCCTGACCAGTTTACAAACTTCTTGGTACATTTTTGTGGTTATCTTAAGAGCTTACTTTCAGACAAAGGTTTCGAGATTGGAAAGGAGAGAAAAGGGGGGTTGTGTGGGTGTGGATTATGATGGTGTTAAAGTTACAAGTCTGCACTATCTTCTCTCATATTTGATTGGTTTCCTTAATGTGCAGATTCCAAATTGGTATGATGGTGAATCCCCTGGTTCCACGAAAGACAACCCATTTCCCTTACCGGAGGCGTATATGGGTTCTCAAAATAGAAATGTATTTTACAAGAACATGTTGATTACATATATACTCTTAATTTAGTTTTTAGACTGCACCTTGAAGAGTTGTCAAGCCTTGCAGTTAACCTATCTCTTGATGGTTTACTACTAATGGAAACCTTTTTTTGTTATGTTTACCAGCTAAAAATTTTAGGTGAAATAAAGCAGTTGCTGAGAGAAGCTCCCCTTGAAGAAAACCGGAGGCGAGAACTATCTTGTGCACTCCATATATATTTCAAAGACTGGTTATATGGTATGACCATCATCACTTTCTCACTCTGCTTGCAATGGACTGTATTTTATCTTTTTGACCACTTGCTCATGGTGACCACGTAGTTAGCATGTCTCTGAATTGGTTTGGTTGAAAAGTTCCTGTGCTTCTCACGTATCCATTATTTAGGATGTTTCGGGGTCATTAGCTGTCAAATATCTTCCAGGCATTAGTGATTTTTCATTTTTTTAGCTGTCCCAATTTTAAAGTGTTATATTATTGTATTATGCATTCATCGGAGGTAATGTCTAGAGTTGTTTGGTGCAGAAAAAACGTTTCTTTAGTTATTAGAAAATAGCAAATTGCATTGTGCATGACTGCAATGCATGATGCTTTGCATTCATTTTCTCTTATTTCAGTTCATCAAGGTAATATGGATTGTACTGGTTCAAGCTTTAGAAAGCTTTCAAGCCCTCTAACCTGCCTATAAGACAATTTAGGCTCCTTCAAACATAAAATACATACACTTCATTTTATATTTTTATTTAGTGTTCTTGCCAATGAATGTACATGTTAGTTCTTGACTATGTTTTAAAAATGAGTCTAATAATCTTGCTTAATTGACGTGTCAGCTTCTGGAAATATCCGCCAGCTTTACTGCCTACAGGGGGACTGATATCTAAATGATTCCGAGACAACTAAGAATGGTACAGAAGGCAAGTTTCTGTTTTTCTTCTTCCCCTCCCCTCTTTTTCAGTCCTTTCCAGGTTGATCTTTGCCATTTCTGTTGTTACCACAGGCAGCTGAGAATGGACCCTAGTATTCTGGTATAGGGCAAGCTATTTATGTATCAGCCATATAGTGGCATCATTATCACTTTCAATAATATCATTGTATTTTTTATTTATTTTTACCCTAGTTACCTTTCTGTAATATTTTCTCAGCCTAGGTTTACAGCATTGTGAAAGCTTTTTCCCTCTATTTAGAATGCTGGATTTTTAAATTTTTTAGCTGTAGTTCGTTTTATTTAAAGAATGAATAGCTTTTAGCCTGGTCCTGGACGTTGATAGTTCGGTTAAAATTAGCATGTAGTGTGGCGAATGAGATGGTTTTACAACCAATTGCGACTTGGCAATCGGAAAATGATCTTTTTGAATGCCATCTTATTTTGATCTCCCCATGACCTAAGCTCTGTTTTAGCTGTGTACTGTATCAATTTTTTTAATAGAACATTACTATGTCATCCATGAAATTTTTGCTTTGATCAAGCCAAAATCATCTTTTGTGTTTGGTTCGTGGAATGGAATCGGAATGGGAATGGAATGGAAACAATTTTGTTTTGTTTGACCACTGAAATCAAGCTCGGAATCAGGATTACAGTGTTTGGTTTGACACTGGAATGGAATAAAAAAAGCTGTAAATGATTTGAATATCCCTACATGTTGTAAAGTTCAAATAATGTAATTTAATTACTATTTTTTCGTTAGAAAAATTAAATAACAATTTTAATTTTTAATTTTTTAAGTAAAAAAAATATATTTTTTTATATCATAAAAAATTAATTATATATTAACTTTTATAGAGATGAACGATGTTATTAAGATTGTTTTTGATAGCATTTAATATATTGAAATCCTATGTGTGATTGTTTTTCTACATTGATGTTATTCATTTTTACAAAGCAATAAATTATCGATATAAACAGAATTACAAATGTGTGTTTATCCTAATACTTTCTTATCATCTATTCAATGAAGCACAAATGTTCATATTTTAGCAGTGTTCAAAATACAAGTATTGAAAACATTATATTAAAATATTGATATTAGTTTAACTAAAATAAAGTTAGATACCAAAACAAGGCTAATATAACAATAACAAACGGATATTCATATAGTAATAACACATATCCACAACTTAATATAATGCACCTTTACATCTAAGAAGTTTCTAATCCAATCATCTTTGTTGACATCAGGTATTTTAAAAAATACATTCATTCTTGCGGGTTTGTCAACAAGAAGAATTGTAGCAACATCAAGCTCATCGTTGCTAAGTGATGTGGTCCTCTTTAATTCATTGTACAACTTCTTTTGTTCTTCTTTTGTGATGGATCGACTTAAAAGGTTGTCGGCATTCTTCATCTCTTCTGCAAGTATCGAAGTTGCCCTCTCAACAGAATTTTCATATTCATTAACTCCAATTATTCTTTTTTTTAGATGAAATATTTGAGTTTTGCTAATTGGTAGCATCTATATGTTGATGTAATTGATGAGTTTCATTTACTGTCTCTTGATCCCGTTCATTATCAAGTTCTAAAACAACAACATCTGGAGTCTCTGTATCTTTTCCTGTGGCTCTGTCTTTACCAAATACAATAGCCAAGTCCTCGTAATAAGAAAATGACTTGTGTCTCCAATGAGTAGCTTCTTTGTGACTATAAAAAATATTAAAATATGTCAAATTGAAAATATTAATAATCAAATGGATTAATTTCTAAACATAAATAATGTATTTGTTATTAACAAATAAGAACAACAAAAAGATTACCTGTACATATGCATCCCAAACAGGTGTCTTACCAGCTATATGTTTATTCATTGGATCTCACCTAAATCCACTACTATTATGACCAGTTAGCATATCATGTATAGTAGTAAATTGAGTATTCAATGTTTTCAATCGAGACTCAATATGTGGTTTAGTTTTTATATTGCAATATGGTAGTTTTTGAAGTAGTGATTTCTCAATAGCATTTAAGTAGTCTGGTTTGAAACCACCATCAGCTTTATATGAACCCTGATTGTGTAACTCTACAAGACACTCAATTAATTTTTCATCTAATGTTGTTGTCCAAAATCTTTTATTCTATCCAGGGCCTCGATTTCTTGAAGTAAAACTTTGTGAAGATGACATCCTAAAATTAAAAAGTAAGTACAAAAAAATACTTACTAACTGTTTAACAAAATAGAAATAGAAAACATATTAAAGTTGACGAGCCTAGCAACCAATGAGAATAATTTTAAAATGAAAAGAATACGACCAATAGCATAATGTTTTACAAGATTACAAATAATTTCAATCAAACAATCTCTTCATTATAACCACAATCAAGCATAAATAAGAAAACACGACTTCCATTAACCTAAACAATCATTATCATCTATCCCTCTCTCATTTCCCTCCATTCATTGTACATGTTTGATGTCGTATTGTCTCTAAATACACTCCATTCATGTGTAGAGTCTACAATTCTTATTGTATCTTCCTCATCCTCATCCTCATCTCTATCTTCAAGATTTTCCCAATTTTCCTCAAATGGATCATATAACATTTCCTTTCTTATATAGTTGTGTAGCAAGTAACAAGCAATAATTATTCGATTTTGAGTTTTAATGGGATAGAATGATGGACTTCTTAGAATAGCTCATCGATTTTTTAACACACCAAAACATCTCTCGATCACATTCCTAGCCTGTGAGTGCTTCATGTTAAAAAAATCACGTGGATTACGAGGTTGTGAACCATCTCTCCATTCACTCAAATGATATGGAGCAAGAAATCCATTGGAATTTTCATATCCAGCATCCACAAGATAATAATGCCCTATATATTAAATATATTTTACAGTTCAATTTCATATTCATAGAATTTAAAAAAATTGATCAATTCACATATTACTTACCAAGTTGGACTTTAAATCCATTTTGTCTACGCATAGCTTCACGTAAGACTCTACTATCAGTTGTTGAACCCTCCCAATTGGGTAAAACATAAATAAATTGCATATCAGGAGAGCAAACCCCCAAAACATTTGTGGTAACCTCACCCTTTCGGTTTCGATACCTAGACTTATCACCTACAGGAACTCTTACCCTAATATGAGTACCATCAAGTGCTCCTAAGCAAACCTAGTACCAATAAGTCAAGTAAAATCATTTAATTATTAGAAATATTACATGGTAATAAGAAAAAAGAAAGAAATTAAACATTATATCTACCTTGAAATATTTCCACCTATCGTCATCACAATCGTCAAGAATAGGCTCAGATTTTTTCAATAACTCCTTATGCAACTGTATGATAGCATGCAAGACATTATTGAAATACTTACTAACTGTCTCTCCAGATCTTCTAAATCGATCAGTTATAACTCTATTTTTCACATAGTGTGCAATCACATGAAGAAACATGGCTACCTGCTCATCTACTAACAAATGTTTTGATTGTTTTAGCCCCCCTCTAGTTTCAAGCATTTCACACAAATTGGTAAAAGCACTCATACTCATCCTAAGTTGATTAATACAAGTAATGTCACTCACATAGCACAATCTATGCACAATTTTCCTATTTGAAAAAAAATCAAGCTCATACAATTGTCTCCTTAAAGATATTATCTTGTTTTTATCCACCACCATCTCAAAAAAGAATTTTACAATATACATTATATGCATCAAGTACACAACAATAGCATCCACCTCTTCCACATTCAAGCTATGATAATCCATTTTACCTTAAACTACAAGCAAAAACAATACTTAATTAGGAACAATAATTTACTTATAAAATTGATAAAATATACCTATTATATTAAACTGCCAAAATTAAATATTGTAGAAGATACTGATTATATCATTAACAATAGACAGTTTTTGAATAGACAACACCTCTGCAAGTATTAATAGACAATTTTTGAATTCATTAACATATCAATTAGTTTATGCAGCTCCAATGGATAGTTTAAACCAAAATTAGAGTTACTTATACACTGAAACTATAAAAATTAATCCTAACAACAATTTATGCCATTAAGTTAGAAAACTCTAGCAAATAACCAATATTGATATTGTTCGAAACAATATCAGTATCTTCTTTACGGGACGTAGAAGGAATGTTTATATCGAAGCTGTGTTTGAGTTCATGAAACCAATAAATCGATTCAAAGCAAACAACAAAGAATATGACATACCAGAATACCAGAACCGATAATAAAAATATGAATCGATTCAAAATATAAATAAATTTCAACAAAATAGAGAACAATTCCTCAGACGAACAATGTATCAGCGATTAGAACAAAGAACAAAATTAGGAATCGATTCAAAATAGAAATAAATATTTACAGAACAGGGAACAATCTCAAAGGAAAAACCCACAATATCAGGAAACAAATAATGTATTCAGAAACGAGAAGCAAAAAACAAAAAAAGAGAACAACTCGTGAAGAAATTAGGGTTGCGAGTCAGATGAGCGAGAAGACACAGATGAGGATGAGAACTCACCTCGAATGTCAGGGAAACCACCAGCTGTGGAGGACCATGTGAGGCGACGACTGAGTTCAGAGCTAGAGAAGAAATCGCGATGGTTAAGTGCAGAGCTGGAGAAGAAATTGCGACACTCGTGGGTGAGAAAAATGTGAGGCAGATTCAATCTGCTTCTTCGTTTATAAAGGAAGGGCAGTTTTGGAATTATAATTTTAGGTGAGGGGTAAAATTTGAAAGATAAATTTATATCAGGAATTGAATCATCATTCCTAAAGGGGGAGAAGGAATTATCCTTTAGTAATTTGATTTCATTCCGTCCTCCATTCCGTCCAATCGGATCCATTCATCCCAACTTGGATACAACCCATTTAATAAACTGGCCAAGATGGGTCCAAATTCATTTATGAGCCAATCTATTCAACTACAACCCAAAGACTGTCTCGAAAGACATTAAGCTTATTCTGTGTTGCTTGTTTTGATGTACATAAACACTTAAAATTGATCTAGTGCATAGTGAAAAATAATCTGGTGGCTACCGTCAGGACACTCTAATCAGGTTATCTGGTGCAATAGGGAAACACAAATTTGTGCATATTTTTTCACACTTCTAATGCATCACATGGCATAATAATTTTGAAAAATGAAAAAGTAATCATTTGTTTAGATAACTCTGCCACATTACACCACAAATTGTGTGTTTGCAAAAGTGTTCAAAATTATGTTTTTCATTTCTTTATCACATATTACCCGACATCTATTACTAGGTCGTTCCTTGTGTGTGGGAATATATATACCCCATAATGGAGTGTGGTATTATAATAATAGATTATAGAAGTAACGTAAACACATTTTACAGCGCAACTCATGCATAACAAGAACGATGCTTCTTAAAAGAGCTAAATTGTTTATATCTCGTGAATTAGGATAACAATGATAATGAGGATCAATGTTGAAAATCAATATACCATAAACAATTTCTTAATATGAACATGCTTTTATTTGCTTTGTTTCGCAGGAAATTGTCCTGGTAACATACAAAAATTGCTCTCATTCGAGAAAAACTGAGCCTAGCTTGCAGGTACCAATTGAATCAGCTTCTCTGCTTGCTCAGGGAAGAAGGTAATGAAAAGATATGCACCTGTAATTTGACACGAAAATTGTGATTACAAAATTCAAACATACTATAGCATACTCACTACGTGTTTATACTTTTTAACGCGAGCCTATTTTTTTTTATTTGCTCACTTTGCTCAATTTTACAATAAATATTAGGACAAAAAGCCGCCATAGTCCTTTAAGTTGGTCATTTATTCCGTTTAGTATGTAGTTTAGAAATATCGTTTTTTTTAATTCTTTTGCTTTCAAGAAAAATATCGAGGAATGATAAAATCAAATATTGACCATTTTTTTAATTAAATTTATCACGTCGTTTGCACATGATTTTTATTAATAGGGACTAACTGTCATTCTAATGATTCTTCGTGCCATTCAACAACCATCCCGGTAGAAATGACGTCATTTTCAACATCTTAATGCGCCATTCTCTATGTATTATTTATTTTTTTAATTTTAATTCTTATTTTACTCTCACTTAAATAATAATATTTTAATTACATGTGTCAAATAATAATATTTTATCATAGATTTTATTGAAATTTGACCTTTTGTCATTCTATCCCCTTTTGCAATTACAACGGGACAAAAAATCCATTTTCTATTCTAAAGACTAATGGACAATTGATGCCTAACCAACATTATACTCTAATTGTAGATCTGCATAATTAATTGCAAAGTTGTATAACTAAAAAGTGGGTATATAAGTCAATCACCGAGTTATTAAAAGAGGGTTAGAGAAGCACTTACAGATAAGCACAGTTCCAAGAATAGCTGAGATTTTGCCTTGGATGACCACTAAACCAGCTTTGCCAGCATCTTGCAACTCAGTGGTGCCAATATAATCAAATGTTCCTGAAGAAAAATCAGCAAAAAATAAAAAAAAGTTTCTAAAGAGGAGATAAGCCAGTTTGATCAAACATTAACAAAATTGGAGTTGAATTAAACTCTAACCTGGTTTGACCTTTTGAAGCCCTGATACAATACATGCAATGTTTTGGAATCCAGCTTGTTCTAATTTATTTGCAGCAGCTGCAGACCTTGACATTAAAAATAAACACTATCCTGTCAAATGGTTTCCCAATTAGGCAAAAATCACTTTATGAAATCTATACCAAAGTTAAAACACAATTCTAAACTAGCATGGCTTAGTTTAACAACCTACTATGTCTAACAAAAATATTTAAAAAATCCATTTTAGGTCATAGAAGCACTTTTCTGATTATGTCAGAAGCTGATATTCAGTTCATGGACTGTTCCCTAAAATTGATGTGGATTATGGCTGAATCAATCTAAACCAAGCCCATCCACAAATCACTTTTGAAAAGGTCCAATGAAAATCCCAAAGGCATTATATTATAATCACCTAAAATAAATGGACATGTAATGTCACTTGAGATTTTTCTAGATTCGAGATAAATAGCATTGTTTTAACATTAAGGGTCTGTTTGCTTTTGTCTTTGAGAGCACCTTTGACAACAAAAATTGCTTATGGATCAAATAGAAGTTTTTTTTGGTAGAAGTGCTTTCACTCTCATAAAATACATTTTGTGCTTCCTAACAAAAGTACAAACAATGTGGTTCTCCCTGAAAGTTCTTTCTTCTGAAACCATTTTTAACTATAAGCACTTTTAACGTACGCACAAACGCAAACATACTCAACAGAAACAACCTTTATTTGTAGACCTAGTTCATAAATATGCAAAGTACATATTTCATATATAGCCATAAATAAGCAAAGCATGTGAAAGAAAGAAAAAAAAAACTCACCTTAGTCCTTCTTGACACACAATTAACAATTTACTCTCAGGTGAAAACTGGTTCTTAACAGATTGCACAAATTCAGGATTTGGTTTGGTAAATGGAAGCCCAAAGAATAAACCAGAAAAGTTATTATGTAGGGTCCTCTTAACAATTGTTCCTGTACAAAATTAAAAGGCAAAATAAAAACCAAATTCATATGCAATTTCAGTCTCAGATTATCACAATAAATTCAGCAAACAACCAAACAATAAGAAATAAGACAGGAAGGAGCATTACCAAGATCGTTGTCTTGATTCTCAATGAAAAGAGGCACATGGTAACATGATTTTATATGTGCTCTATCAAATTGAGATTTGTCTCTAACATCCAGAACTTTAAAACCCTCATCTGTGGTAAGTTTCTTAGCTTCTTCACTATTTATAAAACTCACTTCTGCTTTAATTCCGAAAACTTTACGACGAATTGGTTTTGTTAAGAAAGTTCCTCTTGGATGAATATGAAATTCTAACCAAGATGTCCTGTAACTGCTGAAAACAAATGTTTTTCTTTTAACAAATAATAACCAATTTCAATGTTCATAGTAGTTGAGTCATAGGATGACTAAGTAAAACCAAGCAATTACTAGTTACTACTAGCATTGCTGTATTTGTTTAGTTTGTTGGGTTTTCAAAGAAAGATCATGTGTATTCATCAAGTAATATTGTTGCGATAACCTCTTACAATTTCAAAAGAATGATAGGGGAAAATTGCAGTTTGGGCTCTAAATCGTGCCTTTTGGAGTGTCAAATTTCTGAGTACAATTTATGCATAACTCATGTGCTGTAGGTGAGTTGTTTTGGCCAATTTTTGCTCAAACTGAAGAAAAAACTGCATTTTTGGGGCCTAAACTTGGGAAGGAAAAAAATAAAAAAAGATGTGGACTTGTCACAAGTTTCGCTTAAAAATTACCGTTCTCATATTTCTGGAAGAAAAGAAAAGAAAAAACTAATGCTACAGCTAAGAACATGAATTCAAGGTCCATCTATAATTTTTATTCGTTTATGCTTATGTTTAAAATGGTTTCAGACAAAAACGATTTCAAAAGAAAGCCATTTCGAAAAGAAAATATTACATGAGATGACCCATTCAAGGGGTGCTCCATTTTCGACCCCCTTACTACTTTTGAACACATATTTA
Organism: Hippophae tibetana; assembly: GCA_037013495.1. Lineage (NCBI taxonomy): Eukaryota > Viridiplantae > Streptophyta > Magnoliopsida > Rosales > Elaeagnaceae > Hippophae > Hippophae tibetana. The sequence continues at coordinate 24,393,058 of CM072812.1, forward strand.
GAAATATTTTAGTTTTGTACATGCATTAAGCACAAAAGTTAACAGAGCATCAACAACTCTGACAATAAACGACCATCAGAACAAAGACAAATCATGCTGTGACTCAAAGAAAATTTTTGGACTGTGAAGTTTTGAGTGTAAATTGACTAGAGGTTAAAAATGGTAGGTAGTAAACAAAAACGAAATGTGCTTTTTGAGTTCTAAAATTACTTATGATAAAAAATTTATATCTCCTCTTGAAGTGTTTTCTTGTGATGAAAAGTGCTTTTAGAGGACTCAAAAGCATAAACAAAGGACCCAAAATGCTGTTTGAGACTTGAAAAAACTTTAAACAAATTTATTTATGTTTGTTTCAAAAGAGTTTTTTCTTTCTTTCTTTCTAAGTACTTTCTCATGATCTCAAAAGCAAGCAAAAATACCCTTAATCCAGAAAGACTGATTGATAGGGAGGAACCACAAGTTATTCAATTTCAGACTCCTATATAAACATTTAAATTTATTTATTTTTCCATTTCTAACCCTAATTTTGTTTTTCGGACTTTGGAACTTGTTTGAGGGGAAGCATCAAGATTTTGATTGCCAAGTTCAGTATTCTTGAATTGAGACGCAAAATCAAATGACATTTGAAGATGCATAAGAAATAAAAATAAAAAATTAAATACCATAAAAAAAATGGAAACAAAAAAAGCTAATTACCTTGTGGAAAAGAGAGTTGAGGAACTAATGCTAATTCCTGACATTTTAGATTTATTGCTTGAACTGCTTAAGCTCAGCTCTCTGTTTGTCTCTCATTGTTTGAGCTGTGAAACACCTAAAGAAGGCAAAGCCAACAGTGGCCCGAAGAAATTTGGGACGGACAATGGGATTCTGACACGTGGTAATGCGAATTGGATATATTTGCCCTTTTTCTCATGATCGTCTTTTTACAAGCCATTTTACTAAGAAAAAAATTATGATATAGCAATAAGTTGTCCGATATATAACGATAGATTAAGAAACATTAAATTTAACTGACGTTAATAGAAAATTATCAAATCGTTATTACTGTAGAAAAACTTATTCTATTAAAATGATAATGTTATAAATTTTAATTTTTTATAACTTCAGGAAATTTTCTATAAAAATTATAATTTAGAAAAAATATGAAATTATAATATATTTCGAATATTATAAATATAATAAAATTAAAATAAATTTATCAATCAAATTGATTGTTTTCTATGTAAAATTAAAACCTTTGAACAACTAGATTATATTAGTTTTTAAAATTTCTAAATCTATTCTAGATCAACCAATCTATAAATAAAATATTAAATCTAGATTTAATCTTGAATTTGGTTAATTAGATTTTTTTGAAAAAAATGTGAATCACGTAACCACAAAATAATATTAGTTATATTTATCTCATATATTTTTTACTATTAAAAGAATTTAGATTATTATTTTATATTAAATATTATTTAAATTAAAGTTTAGATTTATTTAATATTATTTAATTTAATATCATTAGATGTTGATAATAGCTTCAATATCTTATCAAATTAATTTTTGATATATTAATATATTTATTATATATATATATATATATTTATTAATTTATATAACAAAAATATAAAATTGATTTGTAATACAAATTACATTACATGACATTACCCTTAAAAAGTAAAACTTTAATACCCTTAAAAAAATCTATTTAACAAAACATAATTAATATTATTATTAAATATTCTCTCAATTATTTTGGCATTCACAAATTTATATTCAGTTCAACATTAACCAATGAATTGATACATAACATATGACACATCAATTAATCATAAGTTTGAAACCATCTAAGAGATAGGTTTCTTTTCTCTTGCAGCTTAAATTGTAACAAAACTTACAGCAAATTTCATGATTTTTTGTGAAATTGAAGAAAAAAACATTAAAAAAAAGGCAATTACAACCTCAAAATTATTACTATATTACAATACCCTCCTCTAGATATCTTCATTTTATTTATTTTTGTAAACACTTCCCCTAAAACAGTTACTACTACAAGAGATGTAATTGTTATTTTCTTAACATGCAATAGTGTTTTTGTTATTTTAATAAAAGTAGAAGTTAGTATTTGTAATTAACCTAAATTTTATTCCTAAGAAGCTAATATCTCTTGGTTTCAGATTACATAGTGTTGAAGTCATGTAATGTAGACTAAGCAAGCAGCTTGATGATATCAATGAAGTCCAATACTCATCTATTTCTCTATTTGTCATATTGCAGTTTAGTCCCTGGACGGTGTAAATAAAGTAGCTCATGCAATAGTTAATATTTTTGTAAAGTCATTAAAGAGAGCAATAGAATTGCTATTTCTCTACTCAACTTCTCTGAATTCAGTGGAAAATTCGATGGTCTAAAATGAAAAGTTTAATCAGATCTAACATTACTCAGAAAATATTAGTAATATACTTATTTGAACATTCATTCAAGGTTATAAATCTCGAACACAAAAACATGAGTTTGAGCAAGTCTCTGCAAGTAGACTCACACAACACAAGAGCTATAAACTTCCCTTTATTAGCTCGAAAATCTTTTTTCTTCAACAGTACCAACAAATTATGAATCAATATTGGATCTTTTCTTGGTGGTGTAAGGGTAGTACTCCTTGCCAGTGTCAATTCTTGTAGTCTGACCCCCAGCATCAATGATCGAAGAAGTTACAGCCAAGGCAGCTCCAGCAGAAATCGCAGTTGAAATGCTCTTTGCTGTAAGATGGACCAAAAAAACCAATCAATTTATTTAATAATATAATTTTGAGACCAATGTCCAGCTCCATACAAAACATCAATACTAAGAAAAGAGAAAATGGTCTCTTGAAGGAAAAAAAAAGGAAGGAAAAAGGTTAAAATAGTCCCTAATCTTTTCTTCATCAAATTTACCCACTTTTTCATTTCAACAAACTCGGCCTCAAACTTTCAGATAGGAAGGTTGTTCCATTATTGATGAATAAGGTGACGTTTCTTTTATCTTTTATTTTTCATTTTTTTTATTTTTTTACCTTTTTCCCTTCGTGTTACTTAACTTTAAAGAAGGGATAATAGTGTCTTTTAATTTCCACTATTTAAACCTACAGAATTTAACTCATAAATGTCAAAATAGCAGGCCATATTTACCACATAATGGCAAGATCACGGGAACTAAAAGGATGGGAATGTAAATGTGAATAGGTAATTATATCGGATCAGGATGTCTCAACCGCAGACTCCATTCGTGCACAACCCAAGGCCTATACAAATTTCTTTGAACTTTAGGAATGAACAGGATACAGAAACTAAAACCCAAAATTATGTGCAGTCTGCATATCCTAAAACTAAATAAGATGGTAAATGAAAAGTTAGTATAAGACATGAATATAAATAATCTAGATGGACGATAACTTGGAAAAATATAAAAAATGCAAATAATTGAAACATACATGATCAATCGTCACTAGATTGTAACAAGTGGATTTGGAATTTGATATAATTATTTGATGACCGTCACAAAACTTATGAATAGTTGGATCCTTCCTATGATCTAAATTCAGCACTGAAGTAACATTTAATACAGCATGGAGGACTGTGATGACATCTTATTTTGCATTTTCCCCACTTTACATAGCAAAACAGTAAACACAATAAACGTACAATCTGCATTTGCAAACCAAATACCGTACAAACATGTAAATAATAGTACCAGTTTCATAAACGAATAACACAGCAAATTTTGCAAATAAATATCGTACTTTGACACAAACCATCTAATTAATATCATAGGTGAAATATAAATCTATAAAACTGACCCGTAGATTACCTCCCAATTTACATACAATACTGCTTATCACTTGTAGCTCATTAGTAATAGAACATATGCATTTCAAATTCAGTTGCACTGAATCTAGCATATCCATGCTAATTACCAAGAGTGAATCTCAACTCTATGATTTCTCTATCCTACGTCACAATAATTAATATGTTTGTGAATGTAAAACACTAAAACCAAGAAATTATTATATGCCAAACATTTATAAATAAGATGACAAACCCAGATCAGCCTTTGGAATGCTACAAAAGAAAATGCCATACAACCACTCGTCAGAGCAAGAATAAAAATTAATCCTAGACTAACCATACAAATAAATCATCACCTTTATAACCAAGTACAGTTGACCCAGCAACGAAGCCACCAACAGCTCCATTGATGAAATCTCGCTTCATCCTGTAATTCTGCACAAGCTGCTCAACACCAATGTAAACTCCCCCAATTGCAGCAAAAGTCACCCCATAATTACCCATCATCTTGAGAGTCCTTAGCAGCCCAGGAAGAGCAACACTTCTCTCAACACGAGGAACATCATACCAAGTAGCAACAATGGTTCCAAAAATAGTTCCAGTAACTAAACCTGTAGTTGCACCCTTGAGAGTTTTCGTAAGCGAGGTATCCTCATCCTCCAGATACCTACGTTCTGCTGGGTCCAAAGAGTCCATTGCTTTCTACTGATTTGTTACCAACTAAAGCTACAGAAAGATAATAGAAAAATGAACCCCTTGATGGGAATGTGCCAATGCTTAAACAATCTCTCAAAGTCTCAACTATACTATACAAGCCAAAATAGTAAATCACATTAATCCTTTAGCTCCATTCAGGGGAGGCCCAAGAGTGTCTTAGGCCCTGGGCTACCATTAAAAATAAGGCTCTTGATTAATTAGTATTCAATAAAATTAAAAATGAACTAACATTAAGTTTTATTAAAAATAGTAAAATATACATAAAACTGTTATAATCTAAATCTAAATATAATCTATCAAATGTAAACATCTAAACATTATTATTAAAGTACAATCCCTCTCCCTCTCACTATGATGATGATAGTACTATAATACCCCGAATTTGGATATATCAGAACCCTGCCATTATTAATTAAATTTTAATTAATGAAGACTAAAAATATTCTAATCGAATTATTTTGTGAATTTTCATTGTTATCTATTATTACTGCTTTTGACTTATCAGTTATCATTACAAGTTTTGACAATTAATTTTTAAAAACAAATTAATCGGTTAAGGAAATTGAAGAGGAAAGATTCAAATTCTCAAAAACTAATGAAGTAATATTTCAAGCATTCAATAAAATCAGGAAGAAAAAGGGGAAAAAACGCCAGAAATGTGTTGAAAAGGTCATGATAACATTTTTGAACAATTCAAAGGGTACATAAAGCATAAGTCAGATCACTGATCTAGCATCTATCAAAACCCCATACAATTTCGGAAAAATTGAGCAAGAAGAGTAAAACTGAAACAATTAAATTAAAATCTAGGTGACACAATGGAGACCAGACCAAGTACATACATTATCTACTACTAAAATCCAACCAAGCAGAATATCAAAAGCGACATGCCAATGATCCAAATATAATCTTAATCTAAATGAATCTGACAAAGGTTTTCTTTAATTTGCAAGAAACATGAAATCTATCTACAGAGCACGGTGAGGAAATCGTTTCAGACGAACAGCTAATAACTCATATTTGAGACTCACAAACTGAGTCTGAAAGAGCTATCTTACATGTTATAGAAGGAGAAGATGGGGACTATCAATGAAGCTTCGCGAACTGCAAGTGGATGATTCGTGACCAGCTAATGGTGTGTGAGAGGTAGAGAGTGTAAATGAAATTAGGTTGAGTTCAACCGAATGGATTGGGGCTTTGGGTGGGTCTGTTTTCGTAATTTGTTCTATTTTTTCTTAACGATTTTCTTTTGGTATTTTACGTTTATAAATATTCAAATGAGTATTACATTTTTCTTATTTTATATTTTGGAGTCTCTTAAATTTAATTTTTTTGGGCTAAGAATTATGTTTGGTTTTTTTAACAATTTTTTTGATAAATTATATAAAAAAAAACTTATAACTTATAATAACATAAATAATATGTAATGATATTTACACATGCAATTAAATAAAATTTAACTTTTAACGAATTTTGATAGTAGCATTTCAATTTGAATAACTTTTAAAATTAAATGATATGTTAAATTTTTTTCTAATAGTAAAAACATATTAAATGATTATAAAATATTTTATTTTTTATTTTTTTAAAATAAAAATTGTATTAAATTATTATAAAACAATAATAGATGTAAATTATAGATTAAGAAAAATTAGGTCCAATTATCTTAACCACTAATAAGTTGAAATATCAATTATTATTTTGAGTAATTTTTTTATAATTAATTTACAACAATTTGATTCATATAAAATGTTATTTTTTTAATGATGTGATCAATGTAATTTTTTATATTTTTTGATTTATTTATTTTTTAGTTAAAAGATAAATTGATCAAAATTATAAGCAAACAAAAGTAAAGCAAACTTTATAAATTAAAATTAAGAGAATCAAAAATATGATAAAATATATAAGACAATAATATTGTATTTTTTTTAAGGTAACATATTTCATTAATCAATAAAAAAACACATCATATACAAAAGTTTATAATTCGAGATGTATTAATGGTATCTGCCATTGTCAATGGTTCAAAGGAAAAAGGCAATAAATAAATAAATAATAATAATCCAAATAATCAGATCCCTAATTCCAAAAGCTTGTTTGATAGATTGTGAGCTACCTCATTATGTATTCCAGGACCGAATCTCCAATCCACACTTATGAACAAATTGTTAAAATAATAAAAACATTGAATATATATATATATTATCTATATTTATATTATATTATATTATATACAAATTTTTAAATCACGTTCAAAATAACAAAAATATTATTAATTTTAAAATATAAACATATTTTATTATTATATTTTAATTTTGAAAAAAAAGTCAAGCATCTTGAATATATATTTTTATAATGTTAATGGGTATACTTTCTTAATAAAAAAATTAGTTAATGTACTTTTAAATAGATTTTACAATAAAATGAATTTTGATTAAAAGCTCTTTAAAGAAATTATTTTCAGAATTAAAAAATTTAAATTTATATATTTTTATTTTAAATATGTTAGAAATATTAACCAAATAAAATTATAAAAAAATAAAAACAAATCAATTATAAAACACTTGTTTTTAACTTGTTATAATAAAAAGGATCATACTCATTTTAGTCATAATTCTTTCATAAGGTTATATTAACTTTTTTTTTAAGTTGGGTAAGTTTAATCCAATATTTTTAAATAAAATTAAGCTCGTTTAATTTTTTTTTAAAATAGTATTTTTCAAGAGTAAAATTATATTTATCTTAAAAATAAAATAAAAAACCAAAAAAACATCTCCTCTAATTTTTTTTATCTCTCTCACCTCAACCTATCTTCTCTCTCTCTTTCCTTTTTCTGAATCTCTTTCTATCTTTTCAATTTCTCTCATCCTATTCTATTTATCTACATTTTCATTTATATAAGGATTTTGAATTTTATTTTTAACTTTAAAGTTGATTGAATTTATAAATTATGATACATGTTTTTTTTTAATAAAGAGAAATAAAAAGACTTATGAAGTTATAAGAGAGAGTCAGAAACATTGAAATGAGATAAAAAAAAATATTTGGGAACATAAAAGAGAAGGTTTTTTTTATTTTCAAAAATATTATTTTAAAAGAAAATAGGTCTAATTTAATTCTATTTTAAAATTATTAAGTAGATTTAATTAACTTAAAATAAATAATATTAAAATAAATTTATTTAAAAAATAGATAACCAAAGAGACGTTAGCCCTGATCATAAAAAAAAAATTAAACCAAACACTAAAATGGTTTAAATAGTACATTTAAAATTATTATTTATTATTTTTAAACTGTTTATAATTATTTGTGAAAATTCATAATTTTAATAAAATTATCTAATAAATAAATTAAAATATTTTTATTTTATAACGTAAATAAAATAAGATCAAGATAATACCTTTAGTTGTTGATCTCATCAAATTGATAATTTCATGGATTATCTCGTTAGAAGAATAAGTTAAATTCAAATATAGAAATGATATAACATGTTATTTTATAGAAAATAAAAAACAATCTAACATGAATGAACTTAATCATGATATTAAAAAATATAAGACTAGCTAATAGGTGTCAAGAAATGAAACATTCCCAATTGAAATCGTTTATTGACTTTTGGTGGTAATTCTTTCAAAATGCCTACCTCTTCTCCCAAAGATGATAAGGAATGATAAATATCAAAAATATCATGTCTTACTATCATAGTAAAAGACACGCATATATATTCAAGCGTTGAGACGCATTTCACTCTCACATACAGTAGGCAGTAGTGGTAAAAGACTAAAATCAGCAAAAAAAAAAAAAACAAGAGAGCACTAATACCGGGAAATAAAATATCAACCATTATAATATAATATATATTTGTTATATATTATAATTATAAAAATTTATAGTTTGATTTAATTATTAATATAAAAAATTATAAAGATTTATAGTTGTGTTATATTTATAATATATAATATCATAAATATATCTATAATTATTAATATTTTTATAATATACAACAAGTTATAATTGTTTAATATTTTATCACTATTACCGGTATACCAACATTAGTACGCCATTATCCGAGAAAATATTTTCCTGTAAAATGCCGACTGCCGAGGACGTCCGCAATCTCCCCATCGACATCACTTTTTCTCGTCTCGGAGGTAATACAGAATCTCTATCAATTAGTCCCCGTGAATTCAATCAACTGCTAATTGATTCCCCTATTTTTGTTCGAATTATGCATTCTCCCTCTCTTTTTTTAAATCCTCCTTCGAATGTTTTGATTGATTGAACTGATGTTATTTTGGGATTTTGATTGAACTATTAGAATGGCTGGTCGATCGGAAGAGAATACCAGCTGATTGGCGGAAACGATTGGCTGCAATAAGAGCTCGAATAGCCAAGGAGTTCGCATCGCTTCCTAAGGAGATCGATCCCTATTTTCATACCTTAGACCCTGAAGGTTAGTATTCTGTATCTATGTTAATTATCACTTTGCTTGATGTTAGGTTTTCAAGACTTCTTAATGTTATATTTTGGAGTTAGAATTTGTTAAGTTCTTCATTGAACTTGACTTGAACTCAGTTATCCATAAAGTTCTTTGTTGTCCATGCGTGTGCGTGAATTTGACGTGGATCAACATACTATCCACTGCTTTTTATTGGTATTTTCTGGAATCCGATATCTTCATTCGACTGTGAAGAAAATACAAAATTAGAAAAATATAGTAGTTTCGTTTTTCTTGTTTTAGTTTCATGAAGACTGAAAAGGAGCCAGAGGACTTTTTGCGTATAATCAGTAATATAGTTAAGTCATTTTAATTATTAATACGTATTAAACATTGTAAATAAGCGACAATAAGGACTATATTTTTCCCAGTAATCTTAAGATTTATTTCAAATAACTCTCTAAGCAGTCTTAAATCAGAAGAAGAACTGCAATTTGAAAATAACTTTTATCATAATGAGGCAAGTCTAGGCCAATATTCATTAGGAGCACGTTTGGGTTTACTATAAAAAGTTGTTTTAGTATGTGTTTTAAGAAGAGGTAATTTCTTTTTCTTTTTTAAGTTAGCCCCCTTCTAAAAGAAGCACTTATAGTGTTTTAAAAGTGCACTTATAGACATTGAAAGTGCTTTCTATTTTACTGTCAACACCTACATCTCTATAAGCACTTAATCCTTAAAGAAATTATTGCAGAAACAATTTAGTGGGTCCATAAGATAATACCGTGATTGATTTCCTTGGACTTTGGAATTTAGTAGTCAATAACTAATCATGTCAAGTAATTAATATCTGTAAGAATTTAGTGGATGATCAGTTTTTACCAAGAGCAAAAATCGAGGAAATCACACTGGAGGTGGCTTTTTATCTTGTTTGGCATGTGGAGAAAACGACAATGGTAGCATATCTATAAAGGCTCAAATCTTACAATGAATACTAATTATAAATCTGCCATCCTTTTAGGCTCTTTTATTATTGAAAAGTTATAAAGTTGTGCCTTTCTTTTAACATGTAGCCTATTACTATGAAAAAATAAGAATAACTGGTTGTACAGCCCTATCATATTGACTATGAGAGCCTGTTTCATTATACTAAATTAAACTTCTTAGTGACTATAATGAGGCAATGTTGACTGATGAACTTTGGAATCCCAATATGTAGAACCACTTCAAAAATGAAGATGCTAAGGTGAACCGGTGGAACAAGTAGTTTGAAAAAGAAAACTTATGTACGAAATTGTTTTTGGTGGTTCGATCAACACTTATATGTCTGTTTAAAGGACTTCAGCTTGTCCTTTAAACAGTAGTTTGAAAATACAAACTTGTGTAAGAAATTGCTTTTGAGGATCTATCAACATTTATATGTCTGTTTAAAGGACTTCAGCTTGTCCTTTAAACAGTAGTTTGAAAATACAAACTTGTGTAAGAAACTGTTTTTGAGGATCTATCAGCATTTATATGTCTGTTTAAAAGACTTCAGCTTGTCATTGGTGGTTTCTGCTGCTTCAGCTTTTCCATTTATGTTTGGTTGTAGGGTCCAACAATGTTTGTTGTAGTTTGATCAGAAATTCTACTCCAAATGTGCTTGAGTTTTTTTTACCATTATTCTTTCTTTTGATCATTTTTATATAAAGGGTATTCTTGTAATTTCAGGTTCAATATTAATATTGTAACCAATTGTCCTTTGCTATTAGTTGTTTTCTTTAGAAGTCACGAATCCTAGGTTTTGGCATATACATATATATACGTTTTGCCTTGAACATAGTTGGAAAATAAATTGTCCAAAACTCAAAGGTAAAAGAAAATCTATCACAATGTTTTCTCACCATTTACTATTTTATTGTTACCCATTATTATTTATTTTGCAACCAAATTTGACCCGAATTTTTCTCTTCTAATGTTAATTTATAACAATCATAAGAATATATTGTTTTCAGGAATCAGTTACTTAGAAGCTATACAGATATATGATATTCTTTTCAAGTCAACTCCAGAAAGCCGGAATATATTTGGCCGGTTGTCAGGTGCTGCTGTAAGTTTTCCTCCCTCCCCCCCCTTTTCTATATGACTTTTCTTCTTCTATTCTTAAGACCATGTATCATTAACGTATCTTTTATAACTTTTTGGCAGGGTACTTGGGAGACAATTGTTCGTTCTTTTGAGAAAGATTATGTTTACCTCGGTGAGGCTGCTCAGATGATGGTCCAAAATGTAAACTATGAAATGTAAGTGTATTATTGCAGTCAGCTGCACAGTTATCATCATGCTGATGAAGTTAAATAAGGCATGTCTTTAGTTTTTAATATGTTCCAATTCATCACCGGTTTTTCTACCATGAAGCCCCTATCAAAAAAAGCAAGTTCAGAAGATTCAACAACAGCTAGCAGAACTGGAGCGCAAGGAATCTGATACTAAAAGAAATGCGGCTCTATCAGCGGCCAAGTATGCTGAAGCTTGTCAAGAGCTTGGTTTACAGGTCTTGAATAAGGAGCATCTATTGGTGGTTTGCTGACATAGTTTGATCTTTATATTCTCTGTTACAGTCGGTAATACCAAGGACCCCTTTTTGCTTAATGCAGGGAAATAATGTGAGGCTAGAACTTTTAGAGACTGCAAAATCACTTCCAAACACATTTAGCAGAATTTTGAAAGTACTTAATAATGATTCTGTCTCACGAGCCATGGAGTACTATTCCAATTTTGTCAGAGATGTTCATACAGAAAAGGACGTAAGTCCACAATGGCTACAATGTCTTGTTGAATCATACTTGCTTCATGGTTTTCATATACTAATTAATCTTGAGAGGAGAAATTTTCTTTTAACTTAATGAAGATATTGAACACTGATGCAGAAAGTCTTGACCATCATAACAAACTTGAGAGACATTCGGGAACATCCTCCATCTTTGAATGTTTCTGTGGGCTCTGAGATTGTTGATTCTTTAGATGTTCGAACAAGCCATACTGAATCGAAGAATGAGATAGACACAAACATCGATGCGAATAATATTGATTGGGACATCTCTGTGGATGGTTCTCAAATCGATTGGGATATTGGTACTGTAGAAGATACTGAAGACTACGAAATAATCAATGCCAATGAGATCTTTCAGAATTCTGCAACAAATGACAATGCAGAGTCTCATCAAAACCCATCAACTGAAGGCACCCATGACCTGCTCGCACAGATGTCTTGGGATGTTAGTGTTGAAACTCCTAAAGTTGACGTGATTGATGACGCAGGCTTGCTAAATGTAGGCTCAGACAACCAAATACATGTTTTTCAGAATTCCATGGAAACTGGAACCAAGGAAGATAGAAGTCGGCTTTTGGAGACTGAGTATAGGAATAAGATCCTTGATGATCTGTTCGAGGTACATGCTACTTTATATTGTGAAAATATCTGGTTCAATCTTTTCTTTCTTTATTCTAAGTTTATTCTTTGCAGAGAAAATATTCTGATGTGGTCCTGTGCAATGCTAATAGTTTGGTGTACATTTTATTATCATATCACATTAATACATTATTTGTTTTTAGCAAAATAAAAAACTAAGAAGAATTAATGTTGATGCATGGTCCACCTGATGTGTCATCAGATCAAATCATTTTTGAATCAGCGGATAATGGAGTTGAAGAATGAAGAAACAATATCCTTGCAACATCAAGTCCAGGCAGTTGCTCCCTTTGTGCTACAGCAATATGCTCCTGATGTCATTCAGACAATGTTGTCTGATGTTTCCTTAGCCATTTCATTGCTTACAAACAGGAAAACTCGGGATATGATCATGATTCTTAATTCCAAAAGGTAAAATTAAATATTTAGATCAGCTCCATCATGTGCTAATGTTGTCCAATTTTTCATCCTTCTAAATTTTTAGCAGAACTCATACTTTGTTTTCGTAAATAGAAAAAAACAGATCTAATGAGTTATTTCACAAAGATATACTATTTACCATATTATTTTCTGGCGTGTAACTGTTTCTCTGGTATAAGAACTAGTTAGTATAAAGCAATGTGCGTTTTTAATTTTATGTACTTTTGCCTTTTCGGAGCAGGTTTGCTATTTGGCTTGTTACATCTTTCTTGCTTCCTTTGCTTTTTCTTTTCCCATTTCCATTCTTGCAACTTTTCTTAGTTTTGCAATCTTATTATTGCTATAGCCACTTGCATTTTGATGCCTTTTTCAGATTAGCTTTTGGTATTCAGTTTCATGAACGGCTTAATTTCTCTCTTTTCTCAATTTACTGTATTGCATGCCAATGCTACAATCAGAGTATATGTTTTCTTGTTCTTCTATGTAATAATTAGTTGCGATGCTTAGGGTTTTCATACTTAGGCTTTGATAAGTTAAGATACTTATTTAACCTTGAGTACACGATAATTTCAGATTTCTAGATAGGCTTGTCAGCATGTTAGAGGAAAAAAAGCGTCATGAAATAAAGTTGAAAGAGAGTCTAAAGGACTTGGCTTCTAAGCGCATGGAGCTGCACAATTCATTATCCTCGTCCTGGCCAAAGCAGGTTATTTCTTGATTTCAATATATATTAGCTCTGACTTATACTACGTATCATCTTTTCTAGTTATTATACAATTAGAAATTAATTTTAATATCAGTTGTCATCAAGTCTTTTTTGTTTCTCCCTCCACCCTTCCCAAGTTCTTACTGATTGCAACTCCTAAACTCTGTTTGATATAGCGTTTAATTATTTATAGTTAGCTTGATGAGCATTTACACAGAGCTTCCTTATTTACTTTTCTAAAACTTTTAACATCTTTTCAATGAACTCAGTTGATTTTGTGGGAGCGTAATGAATAGTCCACCTTACGACTCTTAATCTCATTGACATTGCTAGTGTCTTTATTACAGGAAGCTGCTCTTGCAAAAACCAAGGAGCTGAAAAAGCTATGTGAAAGTACTCTTTCATCTATGTTTGATGGCAGACCTGTTAATATTATTGGGGAGATAAATACTCTCTTAACTAGTGGGCTTGGTGCATGAGATCAATGAGGAAAGCCATCCCCCCCCCCCCCCCCTCCCAAAAAAAAAAAAAAAGTCTGTTTTCGTTTTATTCCCTCCCTAAATCTGATCGATTCAAATCTAAACTGTAACATATGTTTAAGACTGGAAATGTTGACCGATGATCAAAGACACATGAATTAAGGATTTATTTTGTTGTCTTGTTCATTAAATTTATTTTTTCCCGAGCATAAGTGCATGAAATTTTAATTGGAATGTGATGAAGATTTTTCTTCGTGTGGTTCTTCTATTGTTGACTTAGGAAGCAATGGATAGATTGGGCAATTGCAAAGTATCCCGAAGAACAGAGGAAATATGATGTGAATTGCATCTCCCTTAGAACCATTGCGGTACATAGATCAAACGAGTATTTGATCGGATTAATAAGTCTTGAAGTGTGCCACATGTAGACGACAGCATTTTGGTACTAACCTTCTCTTTATGAAAGAGATGGGCACAATGGTAAAATAGGTGTATGCGTGAGAAGAGTAAGATTTACCGACACACCTATGTAAAGGAAGAGTAATAGTAAAGATACTTGCTTAATTGCTTATTTCAAAAGGCATTGGTTTTAGATTTAGACAACAAAATTAGTGAGTAGAAGTATAAGAACGAGTCTTCTTTTAGACTTCAAAACAAGGTGAGACTTCTTGGTGCTATATCACTTTCCTAGGGGCGTCAAACGGACTGGGCCCATCGGCCTGGTATGGCATGGTTCCCTATAACTTTGGCACGGCATGGCCCATGAACCTAAAAGAGTAACACGGTACTGCACGCTGCCTTTGGTCTGTTCCTAGATTCCCTTATAGCTTTTACAAATTGACAAGTTGTTAACTAACCTAAAAAAGAAAGTACCCAAATTCCCATTCTTCAGCTTTTCTTAATTCTGAAGATTGCAGGATTCATGTTCACTACATCATGGTAATTTTGAACTGCATCACTCAGTCTCTTTTTGTGCTTCTCTTAGAAATGATTTTAGTCAAAAACGATTTCCCAAGAAATTGCTTCCAAGGAAAAGCTCATAGTTTGTGCATATGCTTTTTGACTATTGAAAGCAATTCTGATAATTTTATATTTGGTTACTGAAAGTGCTTTTGCAAAATTTAAAAAGCTAAAACAAATAGACTCTAAGGCTACGGTGTGTATTTTCTTCCTCAGCTGCAAAGTGAATACAAGCAAAGCAAAGATAAATTTAAAAACGTTAATAGAGGTAGAGAGCATAGTGGTAGTAAGCTCGAAGGAAATGCTTCCAGCAAGAAGAGGGAAAAAAATCGTAAATGGTGAGAAGCCTTCTACAAAAAGATGCATCTATTCGTGGTCTCCTTTAGTTTCTTCTATTATCAAATCCTTTGTGAATTTAAATATTGACTTTCTTCCGTAATGAAGAAGTTTTTTTGTTGGTAAAGAATTTGAATTACTTCATAAAATTGGTTCCTTTAATGTTGTCGAACTAGTTGGCTCCAGAGCTGATTCATTCTTCCCAATTCTATGAAATTAGAGTTCAGTGTGCGTTGTGAAGAAAGAAAAACAAAAACAAAACAAAAAAAGAAGATAAGCGGTGGGTCTCAGATCACTTGGTAGCGATAACTATTAGGATAAATCTAAATACATTCATCAAAAGCTCCAGGTACATATTCTCCAGACACATTTGAGGGTATGTATTTTGAGGTTTAAAGGAATGTAAGTGAAGGTTGTTTTGAGAGTTTGGTAATTGGTATCTTTATTAATAAAAGTATATATTTGAATCTATATTATTAAATTAGTTTAAGAAAAGTTACAACAATTATCATATTTAAAAAAGAATATAATTTAAATATATGTAATTTTATTTTTATAAAAATATTTATTATTTTATACTCTTGTACATTTTTGTCAATTTTATTACGAAAACCATCATATCTACATCTACCATTCTTTCAACCATCAATTACAATTCACTCTTTGGTGTGGATAATTTAAAAATGTAACTTTTATCCGATGATCGTGACTATTGTCATCTCATTTCTTTTAATTTTATTGACTTTCTTATTTTTCTTGATTACCTTGTGTATAATTAAAGTCATTTTTACATTAGGTTTAATAAAATATAATGTGGTTGAAAATGAACAGATAGTAGTGACAGTAAAGAACATAAATGATATTTCAAATGAGATGGTGATAACTTAACTACATATTTAATATGAAAATATAGTTTTTTATTGTTAAGTAGTAAATAGCGAAAGTTAGTTAGTAGATAAATAAATAAAGCGATTTTGGGAGTAAGATAGAAAGCATGATGGATATTGACTATAATTGTTAAGATAGTATGAGATCTTTTGATATTAAAATGAACAAAACAAATAAAATAATGTATAAAATAATAAATATTTTGACGTAATATGAATATGGCTATTACTTCTAATCACATACGAAAAATAAATACAGTTAATGGGAATTTCAATCATGGTTGTTACTTCTAGTCATATCATAAAAGAAAAAGAAAAATTATACTAGAGGTTATTAAAGTATATTATTTAAATATTTTGATCACGACATAAATCACTCAATTTTTAAAATTAATATATTTTAGTCACATTATTTATAACTATGTAACTAAACAATAGACATTTTAGTCACATAACTATACAATTATATAACTAAAATATATTAATTTTAACAATTGAATAACTTATATGCTTTTATAAAAATTAAGTGAATAATGTGTCCTAATAACATAATAAAATGACTTGAAAAATTTGTTACCTAAAACTAAATACACAATAATTACGAGAATTGTAAATATACATTATATATATATGTTTATTAAGTATGATATTTTTTATAAATAAAGTCAATATTTAAAATTTATTTGTTTTAATTTTTATACCAAAATATATATTTTTTAACTAAACTATAAAGGTATAAATATATATATACACACTTAATTAGTTATCTATTATATTTATTTGATATTAGATATTTTTTTCTATAAATACCAAATAAAGTCAAAATAAATATATATATATATATAGATTTTTGAATTAATTTTCTTCTTTCTTTTCTCTTCACTCGTACCAATCTACCTACTAGACTTCTTTGTATTAAAAATGATTGTGTATCTACTCCAATAATACTATTATTCAAGAAGAAAATTTAATTTAATTTTTTTTGAAGATATCCATTTTCCTGTAGAGATGAATAAGATATTTCAACATAATAACATCTTGATACCGTAGAAAACAATAAACAAAACATATAAGGAATCACAAAAATTAAAAAAATGGATATATGAAATCACACATTTTATAAAATTAAAAGTACTTTTTTTTAGGATTAAGAAAAGATAATCTAAAACTTAAAATTATAAATTATATCCTTATTCTAAAACTTAGTTGTAAATTATATCCTTATCACAAAGGTGAATCAATTTGAAGAATTAATAGAATAATTATTTAATTAATTTGGATCTATTTAATATTGAATTTGAACCAAAACAAAAAAAGTTCTGGCTCATATCTCCTTTTTTTGTGTTTGTAGAATTAACCATTCCTCTTTGTTTAGAATATTTAGAAAGAAATTATGTCCACATAAATATGCAATATATATAATTAATCATTCCTCTTTGTTTAGAATATTTAGAAAGAAAGTATGTAGAGATAAATATTTACAGAAATATATATATATATATATTGCATAGTTTTAATTTCGTTGAAATTAATGCTTAAAAATTGCACGAGATACAACTTAAATTAAATTACTGATTGTTTCAAAGTCATCTCTCTCTCACACACACTACCCACATATATTGAAGCAAGTTGGGGAAGCTCTATATGGTGGAATTGCAGGTTACGACATATATAATATATAAATAATATAATACCGTATGTTTGAATACTTAATTCATATCTATATATAATTAGATGCTATATGAAACAATTGGTTTAAGATTTTCTCTTACTTGTAATTTACAGCATTAATTGATATTGTGTTTTATAAGGTTAGCTTGTGGTTTACTCACTCAAAATTTCAATTTTTTTAATCAATTTATTATTTAAATTTTTTTAAATAATAAAATTAATCATTTTAAACTTATAAGTATAAAAATAATATTCTTTATATCGAATTCATACATATTTTTACTATTAAAAAAAATATGTCATATCATCTGATTTGAATATTAAAATATTATTTTTATTATTATAAGTTTTAAGAATATTATATTTTATAATTTTTAAAAAAAATTATTCAATTTATGCTCAACTTTACTGTTTCATTTAATTTACTACTTTCAAAAATATACATTAAAATAGTATCGTAACTTACCTCGTTAAAAGAACATAGTAACCTAAATAAAATTGTAAAATTTGAGTATTAAATTAAATCAAAATTGTATATTGAATTAAATTATGAAATTTGAATATTTGGTTCATTTAGTGTCTCGTCGATGAGACTTATATTTCATTCCGTCTTAATTTATAAATTTAAATCACATAAAAATATCAATTAATTAAAAAAAAGTTAAATTACTTCTAAATGCCCAAAATTATACACCCTCATAAATGAGTTGATAAGTTTGGCATGAATTGCGGACACGACTCTAATTTATCACCTTATAATTTGTTTTACATTATAATTTTAGTTGCCATTAGACTGAAAAATAATGTCAAAGAAGAGATATTTTATTTGATATATGTTATGCTTAATTATAATTATACAAAATAATCTTATATTTATTTATATTTTTATTAACGGAAATAATTTTGAAACAATAAAAAAAACATCATTATTATAAAAAAAATATTATTACGTCTTAAAATATAATTATGACATCAAATAATTATGTTGTATAATCATTTGATGTGCCCTTTAAAACATAATCATTTACGTTTTCCACGTATATTATAATTATTCATAGACATTAAATTATATACCTACACGGCTACACTTAACCTTTTTTTATTCATTGATATATATCTTTTGAGCATAATTTGGAAAAGAAAACAAAAGTTGGATATTTACAGCTTGATATAAGTTTACAAGGTAGAGCCCCTCATCTTTGACTACTGCTTCATAGTCGTAAGTTAAAACAACTCTTACAATATATGAAACACCTTAATTGTATTCATTATCTATGATATTAAATTGATAACGTAAAATATTTAAGTAATTGCACCAGATTGATTATATTACTGCATGTGAAAGAATGCAATTACAAAAAGCATTTTCAATTATTTTATAAGACAAATACCTTTTTCAGAATAATTTAATTTATTTATTATTTTTATAATAATTCAATCTATTTATTATGAAAAATAATAAAATAAATGATTGATTTTTTTTAGTTTTATCAATTTTATTATCTATTACTAAAAATAATTTATAAAATTATTATTAAAAAGTTAATCATTTATTTTTATAGTATTACCTTTTTATTTAAAAAATATTAAATTATTACAAAATTAATTAATTTACTCTTCCTAATATAACTAAAAAAAAATTCTACGCCAACTACTCATATTTTATTATACATTGAGGATGAAAAGTGCATTTTTGACCACATCGTTTGTATTAAGAGTGTTCAAAAACCGGTATGGATTGAGTTAAATCGTAAAATTGGATTGAATTGGACTGGATCGAACGATTTTATAAATTAAACTGTCTGATCCGATTTATATTTATTAAAACCATTTTTCAAATGGTCTGATCCGGTTTAATAAATATATTAAAATTTTAACATTATTTTTCATTAAATATGTCAAAAAAAATGAATCAAACTGAAAATCGAATCAGATTGAACGGTTTTATAAATCAAACGATCCGATCCGATTTATAATAATAAAAATCATTTTAAACAGTCCAATCCAATCCAATATTTTTTTCCAAAATTAAATTAGACACCCCTCGTTCTTATTGGTGTCCTCCCATTTCATTCACAAAAAATGGAAGAAGGAAAATGTATTTAGAGAGAGTGTGTGTGTTATATGATATATATCCCGTCAGTGTATACATCATCTCAAATCTTCTACGAATTTAGCCACACAAAATTCTCAAAATGTCAATAATAGGTACATACCGTTCTCACATAAGGAATTTAAATCTGGACTCGAATAAATTAATACAATCAAAAGATTAAATAATATTTAATGAATATAAATATATATAATTTAATTTAAATGATATCTAATTTAATAACATTTAATATAAAATTATGTGATATTTTTTTTAATAATAAAATACATAAATTAGATATAAGATATATTATTTTTATTATTATAAATTATAAATTATTTCTGTTATCTTTTAATATAATTTAAAATGGAAATTTTATTAGACAAACGTACAAATGAATCATTCAATGGTATTGATGTGTGAAAATTTTGCATGTTAAGTTAATTTGAATTATCTTAAGTTATTACAGTATCAACATTAACCTAAAATAAATTTAATTTATTAATATTAACTCAAATTTAATTTAATTTATATAATAAATTATCTATCCTAACCCAATTCAAAACAAATTGGGATGGTCTAATAATTTATTTATATGTATTAACTCTAATTAAAATAAATAAATATTTTTGAATTAAAATTTATATAATTATAATTAATAATAACATAAATTATCATATTCAAACTTAAAAAATGTGAAGTAAAAACCAGGACTCGCAACTTTAACTTTGCAAGTGGTTAATGGGATGAGAACAATTTTCATAATCTCAAATCATCTTTGTCGGCATTTCTTTTCATTTTGGATTTGACTTCAAATTTTAATTCTTGTCCCAAGAAAAACCTTATCTCAGTCCCGCCAGTAAGATTCGGTTCACTAAAAAAAAAAAAAACATGAGCGCCTCTGCACGTGCCTGGTTGAACTTTGCTACACCCAAGAAATGGATTATAAAAAATAACTCCGTTACATGTAAGATTCTAATTGAATTAATAATTTATATTAAATGAAATACAAATTCTTATTATGTATAAACGTCCCTCAAATTTTAAAGAAATATTACAAGTTTTAAAATTATCACAAATATTTATTCAAATTAATAAAAATTAAAATTAACAAAATAAATAGTAATTTATACATACAAATGATAAAAATAATAAAAAATCAAGTAATATTAAAAATAAAAACAGAAAACATGTGATGATACTTTTAAAAAAAATGTTAATTAGTAATTTTTTTTGAAGAAATCCAAAAGATAAAATTAAATCTTAAGAAAAGATGATAAATTTAAAGATTCATCATTCTCAAAATAAGAAAAATATTTTCAAGAAAAAATATAATTTATTATCAAATAAATAATAAAGAAATAAACATTAATATTACAGATACAAAAAAGAATGTATAACATAATATTAATCGAAAAAAAATCATTATGAATAAACTATCAAAAATCTATCATAAGAATAAAATAAGAATTGGATATATTCATTTAGTAGAAATCTAAATATTAATAAAAGTATATTTTAGAGAATGAATTGAAACACCAATAAAACTAGCATTGTTAGATAATATAATAATATATAGGAAATATGTTTTATTAGGAATAATCCATGGGAACTTAAGATACAAGAAATTAAAATTCACAATATACCCTAAATTTTCTATTAATATCCATGATAATAATTTAAATCAACTATTAAATTTAGCTTATGAATTTGAAAGAGAAGGTTTGATGAAAGAAGAAAATCATCAATTTTCAATACACTACATTATATGATATGCATTAATAAAAATAATCATAATAATTCAATATATGTATAAAATAGGAATTCATAGAAATTGATAAAAAAAAATTCAAGAACTTGGACAAATAATAAAACTAGAAATATTAACAGATTTTAAAATGCTAGAGGAATGAAATTTAGATGTTAAGGAAAAACCTCTTGTACTAATAAGTAAAAAGAATGTATCAAGATTTACAATTATAGATCCTGAAAAATGAACATTTAACAAAGAAAGAGAAATAATAGATCTAAATCAATAAGTTGAAGTAATGAAAACATTAGTCAATGTTGTAGTGCTAAGAAGAAAATTATAACAAGATGTTTAAAAACAAAATATAAAATTAGATTTTAAAGAAAACCTAACCGTTATAACAAGAAATCAAGCAACATTAATGAGACTTTAGTTATTTTTAACAGAAAAAATGGATATAACATAAAAATTAAACATCAAACTCTTACAAGACATAAAAGAAACACAAAAAGAACCTCTAAATAAAATAAGGGAATTTGATAAAAAAAAAATTACAACAAGACATACATGAAAAATTAAAGAATTAAGAAGACATGTAAATAACACACCAAGAAATAATGAAGTTATAAGTTATAACCTTGATCCATTTGAATAATTAAAAAAAGAACTACCTAGAAGATCATATGCATTAATACCCATAAATGAAAAATGAC
This sequence comes from Hippophae tibetana, assembly GCA_037013495.1. Lineage (NCBI taxonomy): Eukaryota > Viridiplantae > Streptophyta > Magnoliopsida > Rosales > Elaeagnaceae > Hippophae > Hippophae tibetana. Next base: position 24,415,487 of record CM072812.1, read on the forward strand.
GAAAAACCCAAAGATAAAAAAAGATATAATCAAAGTTTAATAGAATACAAAAAAAAAATTAAAAAAACAATTTATGAACCCCAAGAACAAGGATATAGGAAAAAATAGTATTTTTTAAACTCTAATAGATGAAAAACTAAAAACATTATGATGAGAAATTTTTTATAAACAAAGAAGAAGATGATATGATAACAGTCAATGAAATTGAATTTGAGTCAAAAATCATTATCTTAAAAGGTCATATGAAACCAATTTCAATACTGGTTTTATCAAGAAGAAACACCGTACCCACATTAGAAAGAAGTATAGAAGGGTTAAAAGAACTAGATACTCCTTAACAACAACGCAAAATAAAATAAGGATTATATTGGAAAACTAGGAGTAATATCCCACCATAATTTAGACTCTATGAAAATTATAGATTTAATTTCTTAGATTTAGATTGTATAAGAGATAGGATAACCTTAGATGAATGGTCTAGTGGTATGAGTTTATCATACAAACTCTTTTAACCACACAATCAAATCCTTCAAATTGTAGAGTTTTAATAACTCACAAAATAATAGGAAATGTTAATGTTTGTTTTACAAATTTAACATAACAACAATATTTACTAATGTAGAAGAATACCTCACGGGTAGAGAATACCTAGATACTATAGTAAATGAAATATACAAGAAAATTTATTAGAGAAGTAAAAGAATATATATCATTGAATCTAGTGAAAATAAAATTGAGGAAAACAAATAACATCTAAAAAATATGAAAATCTATAACATGTGTTATATATATATTTCTTTATTTGTGAATATAAAATGTATTATCATAAATTAACACTCTCTATACGAGAAACTTATAAGAAAATATTTTTTCAAAAATTAGGCGAAACATTGCATAAAATCTTAATAGAATGATGAAATAAAAGAAATAGGAAAACTATACTAAACAATTTAGGAAGAAGAATAAAGAGTCTTAAAAATTAGATAATCATTAAATATAAAAAATAAGAGAAAATGATAAAAAAAAATTGTGATACAAGATATCTTAGAATGTCAGAAAAATACAAATATAGCATAAAACCTTATAAGTAAAAATATAAAACATTTAAAAGGTATAAATTTAGGAAATATAACTTTCAAAAATATAAAAAAAAAATGTATAACAAGAAACCTTTATAAGAGAAGATATTTTAGGAAAAAAATGTATAAACCATCATAAACAAAAATTATTGCCAACCAATAAAAAAATGTAGTGTTGAATTTGTAATTAGGAAGGACATATTATGCCAATTAATGCTCAAAATAAAAAAAATAAAAAAAGGAATTTCTACAAAAAAATAAATCTTAAAATAAGCTTTTAAGATGTAATTAGAACCAATAGGTGAATCAAACATATATGATGCTCATAGTATTTATGTATTAGAAGAAACTAAGAAAGAAATAACTTACTCATAATATGAATACTCCTAATAAGAAGATGAATGATTTGCATAATATTACAAATTCAACCATTTTTGCATTAAGGTATGATTGAAATTTAAAATATACACATGTTACTATTTATATGCATATGTAAAGACATTAGCTAATATGTGTAGCTAGTAAATATGTTTTTCCAAAGGAACTCTAAAAACAAGCATTAAAAGATTTAATTATTAAAATTGATAATATTACTATAATAAATCTTAATAAGATCTTAAAAGATACATATATAATAATAGAATGAGATAAATTTTGTATTCGTATCATATATCAACAAGAAACATGAGTTGTTTTATTAATAGAAAATAATTTCCTAAACTTGTACGAACTTTTTACACGATATATAAACAAAATAAATCTAATAATACTAGATGGTGAAACCATTTATATGTTAAAAAAAATTGACTGTATCAAACTCAACTTTTATGTAACAACATAAAAAGTGAAAACATGGTGAGATAGACACAAAATAGTAACAAAAACCTGATTTAGAAAATATTTTATTACATATAAAGGAAACATAAAACTCTTTTCTTAATGAAATCCTAGAAGATAAAACCTTAACATGTATTAAAAAATTATTAAAAACAATAAGCTTGAAAAATCCTTTAGACCCAAAGGTAAATAAATCCAAAATAATTACCAACATAAAGTTAAGAGACTCTAACAAAGTCATCATATTAAAATCTATTATTTATAGTTTAGAAAATATGATTGAATTTGAAAAACAAATTTAAGAATTTTTGGAATTAAAATTCATTATACCAAGTAACTCACTACACTATAGTTAAACATTCTTAATTGAAAAACAAACTAAAAAAAGAAGAGGAAAAAAAAGAATAGAAATAAATTTTAAAACATTTAATAAATAAACCATTGATGATGAATACTTTATTCCAAAGAAAGAAGAAATATTATCGTTAATAAAATGAAAAAAATACTTCTCAAGTTTTGATTGTAAAAGTGGATTTTAACAAATAAAACTAAATGAAGAATCCCAAAAACTAATGACATTTAGTTGTTTTCAAGGACAATTCTAATGAACTTTTGTATCATTTGGATTAAAATAAGTTTCAGATATCTTTTAAAGATTAGATAAAAGCTTTAAGAAAAATTGTTTGGATATTATTAAGATTCTACAACAATATAGGAAAAAATGCATTACACTTTATGAAAAGAAAACATTTATTACTCAATATAAAATTAAGTATTTGGGGTTAGAAATTGAAAATAGAAAACATAATATACAACCGCATAAACTAAATAACATTCAAGGATTTTCTAGTTAATTGAAAGATAAAAATCATCTACAAAGATTTTTAGAATGTTTAACATATGTTGAAGCATACATCACAAAACTTTTAAAAATGAAAAAATATTTACAAACAAAAATGAAAAAGATTGTGTTTGAAAATTGACAAAATACGTTACTTTGTATATGAATAAGGAAAAAGCATAGGTAAAGAATTTACCAATATTATATTACCCATGTCCAAATGACAAAATAAATTGAAATAAATATTTTACATGAATATTAAGGAGTAGTTTTAAAAGAAAAGGTAGATGACAAAGATAAATATCTTTGTAGATATACTTCAAGGATTTCTATAGACCATAATTAAATTATTAAAGCAATGAAAAATAATATTTAACTGTTAAAAAAATTATTAAAATTTTTGTAATATATATATAATAAGTTTTAGATTTATTGCCAGAACATATAATAAATTTTTTGGTTATTTTTCAAGGATTAATATTGTAGGTAATTATAAACAAAAAATATTAGTTAGATGATAAGAATGATTTAATCACTATAATTTTAATATTGAACATCTTTTAGGAAACAAAAATACTGTAACAGATGTTCTCATAAGAGAATTAACATTTTTAACTATTTTTATCTTTGCATGAGTAAAGCATCTTGATATCAAGATAAATATAAAAGAAAATGAGGTAAAAATCTTTTAAGAACAACTTGAGGTTTTATATCTAGATAAGTCTCTTATAGAGGCAGGAATTAAACAAAAAGAACTTAAGAGTTTAGAACAACCATTAGAGCCTAAAAAATCCAAAAAAGAATCCTTATTAAAGATTCATTTTAAAGAAATAAAAACATTTGGAGAAAGAATTCAAAATAAGAAGGAGTAACATGACAATTCAAAAAGTAACATCATTTTAAAGAAAAGGAAAACTCAATTAGGTTGAAAAAGTAGAAAATGAAGAACAAAAAAGATTTATGTGGTCTATAATAGACCCAAAATTAAGAATTTACAACAATTGGTTTGAATCAAGTAAAGTTATTCTAGGATATATTGGAATAACTCACATAACTTTCACTAACATAATAGAAGACGAATGCAGTTATACCAACTATAGGATGCCAAAACTAATAGCTCCAAAGAAAATAGTTAAAATTTACTCTATAACATTACAACAACAACCAGTACCACCAAACAAGTTGAAAATCCTAGGAAAAATAGTACGATCACTAGTACTATTTAGAAAAGCACATAAAACATCAAAGATAGTAAGACAAATAGTATTATTCAAAGAAACATCACTCATGAATGCATTGATCATTGAAGATGAAAAAAAAATCAATACAAAAAATTAAGTGAACCAAAATAGTTGAGTCTTTATAACTTAGGTAGAAAATCTATCAAAGAACATATTGAAGACATAAACTTCTAAGCCACATAAAACAAATTTTCTACAGAAAGTAAATTTAATCTTTTTGAAGGAGTTCCAATCTTTGTTTATGAAACTTTTCATGTAGGATCAATTGAAAATTCATATCTAGGAATTAATTTAAATGAATTAAATTATTTTCTTAAAAATTTCAAAATACCTATTAAGAACTTCAAGAAGAAGATCAGAGCAAGAGATAAGCCTATCTATCACAGATTATTACTTCATTTATGAACTTTAATGAGAAATGTTGTGTTAGTTCTTATCATTTTATCAAATTGAGTATTTCTAACACTAATAGATAAGTTTCAAAACTAAGAGCACTTCGAGAAAAGAAATTTAACACAGAAGAATTTTGATTATTAAGAGGTCAGATGTTAGGCTAAATCTATCATGAACTCAGAAAAAATGATAATTTTTTTGAGATCAAGGAAAAATTTTCAACTAATAAATTCATAGTTACTTCTCATAGTAATATGATACTTACTGAATAAGTTGATGAGAAAATCAGTAAATTTGAGTCAAATTTTAATAGTAATAATTTGAAAATTTGCTGAAAAATAAGGAAGATTATTTGTTTGTACATCAAAAAAATAACAAAGGATCATAAATACATTTACTCTAAGAAGATAAAGATGCATTGTCATTTACGTCATTAAAAGAGCTGTCGATAGAAAACGACGAAAAAATAAATATGTAAAACCATCGTTAGAAAATGACAAAAAAAATAAAGATGTATATGTTTAGTTTATATGTCATGGAAATGAAAAAAAGGAATATGAAAAGCTAAAAGTAGAAAGTTAGGTGAATTATTATGTAAGTAAAATAGTAATTTTAATATTATAACAATGATTATTTGCTCTATAAAAGTAACTTTTATTCTCATTATAAGAAAATAGTAAAAATTAAAATAATCCATTTCCTCTAAAAGATCATTCATCTAACATTTATGTATTTAAAAATTATGAGCGGTTAAAAATTTATTTAAAATTCTTAATTAACTTTTAGAATAATATGAAATATAATCACTCCTTTTTTACTTTCTAGTAATTGTAATCTAGACATTGGGTGTAAGAACACTAGACGAACAACATAAGGATAGATCGTGTTGAATTCATTAAATTCATATATGTTAATTATAATTTTAAGTTAATTAAGGATCTTAAATGTTTAAAAATTTGTTTATATAATTTATAAAAAATAGTAAAATAAGAAAATAAATATAAGAAAACTTGTGTAAGTTTATGTGAAAATAAATATAAGAAAACTTGTGTAAGTTTATGTGAAAATAAACATAAGAAAATTAAATATTTTCTACTAAATAATAATGTAAATAAAATAACAACTCGTGTTATAATATAACTAGCTATAATTTGGTATCATATGAAAGAAAAATAAAATATTTGACTAAAAATTAATGTTATTAATTATTCAAAAAAATAGTAATATTAATTCAAAGTAGAATCAAGCTAACTAAACCAAAATAAAACATGAAGAGTGTCATTGGTACTTGGAAAAAACACAAAAGAGATCAATGATAATTACCATTATATATATTCAATAATTATTCTTATTAAAATATTATTATCTCTTCCTTCATATTTTAAAAGCACGTCCTATAAATCTTTGATCTAAAAAAAATATGGAAAGAAAGAAAAAATTTCAACACTAATGATTGAATACACATCTTATTCTTATAGTTTTTAAAGAATACATTTTAAGTAAGTTTAAAGTTTTGAGAATAAAGAATACATTTTAAATAAGTTTAAATAGTAAGAACAAGAATAAGGAAACTAATGAATCTTTTTGTAACGATACATATATTTATAGAGAGTATATATTTAAGTGTACAAAGTTATTTAAGTTCAAGTAAAGTTTTGTTTAATAGAGAGGAGTAATAAATATATATTAAAAACATATTTATTGATTACTTTTACATATAATAATAGACATATTTTAATATCAATTTAATTATTTTATTATAAGAGATTAAATATTATAAGTTTATATATTTATCTAATTACATCTTCCGTCAGTGTATACATCTCAAATCCTCGTATATATATATATACCTGCATGTTACATCTTTCGTCAGTGTATACATCATCTCAAATCCTCACATAAGGAATTTAGAATCTTATAACTCAAATACATTACTACAAGCAAAGACTTGAATTTTATTTTATTGTTCTATTACAATTACTTTAAATCTAATTTAAAAGAAAAACCTTACCGACAAATGAATCACTCAATATTAACCGTATATTAAAGGAAGTGACTTGTAGAATTTCTCATATTAGATAGTGTTGTTTTATTTATTAAATTAAAAGTAATATTATTTAATCTCATACTTAAAAAAATATTAATTAAAAATAAAATATATTATTTTAATATTATTTTAGGTAATATTTTAATAAAATAAATATTAAAATAATATATTTTCTTTTCTTTTTATTTAAAAAATAAATAAATAAATAATCAAATGATAACACTTGTAATTTAAAAGATAAAATAACTCTATCGTACTTTTATATATATTATATATCAATAAATTATGTGTATTTAGTGATAATATCCACCTAATAATATCATGACTCAATGGATATAAAATTATTCATAGTTTAATAATGGTTATAAAGCACATGATATACTTATTTATCAAAAATGAGTATTTTAATCTTTAAATTTTTAAGAGATATATTGAAGATCCTTTATTTATTTTAAAAATGTATATAACTTTATTTTAATTTAATTATTTTAAATTGATTTTTATTTACATATTATTTATATAAAATTATTGAGAGTTTAAGAATGGGTCTAAAGCACATGTCTTATTTAATTTTTAAAAATGAGTATTTTAATTTCTATTTTTTTAAATACATTTAAGATCCTTTATTTATTTTAAAAATATACATAATTTTATTTTAATTTAGTTACTATTTATACATTATTTATAATGAATGAATTTTTTAATATAAAAATGTTTATTTTTTATTTAAAAATCAATAAATTTTAATAGTTTATATCGATAAAAAAATTATTTTTTATTTATGGTAATATATATAGTTTATATATATAAATTGTAACTAGATTGAAGAAATTATCCTAAAATAAATTTATTTATATTTTAAAAATAAATAAAAAATTAGGGATTAAAGTAAAGAAAAGTTAAGAAGTTGATGTGACATTTTTTTTCATTTAAAGAGGTGATATTTTTATCTAAATTAAAAAATTAAATAATATAAATTATTTAATTTAAAATATCTATATGACATTTTTATTATACTATATATCTAACAAAATCATGTATATTTGAAAATTGTACTTTAGTTTTTATTTTTTTTAAATGAATGTTGTTTATTTATTTTAAAAATATATATAGTTTTATTTTAATTTAATTACTATTTAAATATGTAAAAATCACATGATATTATTTATAATGGATAAATTTGTTAATATAACAATATTTATTTAACTTTCAAAAATTAATAACTTTTAAATATTTTTATTCTTGGAAATTTTAGCCGATACATAATATTTATGTATATAAATTGTAACTAAATTGAAAAAATATCATAAAATAAATTCATGGATGTTTTAAAAATAAAATAAAAATTATATTATATCTTTTAAAGAATCAGTGAATAAAGTGTAGAAAAAGTAAGGGGTTAATGTGCCATTTTCCCATTCAAAGATGTGAAGTAAAACTTTGACTTTAACTTCATTTGTGATGAATGGGATAACGAAAAGGACGATTTTCGGTGTTTGTTTGTGCTCCATTCTTCGACATGTTGCATATAAATTCATGTCTACTTCATTCATATTTTTTCAAACAAACAAACCAAAAATGAAGAATACATCATCCCTATTCTCAAACTCAACAATTCTCAGCACCATTCTTCTCTTCACTACCCTTCTCAACCCAACAATCTCAGAACTCTGCAACCCAAAAGACAAAAAAGTCCTTCTCCAAATCAAGCAAGCTTTCGACAACCCATATGTCTTAGCCTCATGGAATCCAAACACAGACTGTTGTGACTGGTATTGTGTCACCTGTGATCCCAAAACGAACCGCATTAACTCTCTCACAATCTTCGCCGGCCAAGTCTCCGGCCAAATCCCACCACAAGTCGGTGATCTCCCTTATCTCCAAACCCTCCAATTCCATAAACAACCAAACCTCACAGGCCCAATTCAACCCACCATTTCAAAACTCAAAAGCCTCGAACAGCTTCGTCTTAGTTGGACTAATCTCTCTGGCTCTGTTCCTAACTTTCTTAGTCAGCTTAAGAACTTAACTTTAATCGAACTCTCTTTTAACAACCTCACTGGCACAATACCCAATTCATTATCTCAACTTTCAAATTTGAATTCCATAGATTTAAGCCGTAACAAGCTGTCAGGTTCAATCCCAGATTCGTTTGGTGAATTCAAAGGCTCTGTTCCTGCTCTGTTTTTATCACATAATCAACTCTCTGGTAAAATACCGATTTCTTTGGGGAAATTGGACTTCAATTACCAAATAGATTTGTCACGTAACAAGCTCGAAGGTGATGCTTCAATATTATTTGGGTTGAATAAGACAACCCAGATTGTGGATTTGTCTAGAAACTTGTTTGAGTTTGATTTATCGAAGGTTGAGTTTTCAACGAACTTGATAGGGTTGGATCTTAATCATAATAAGATCACCGGGAGTCTTCCGGTGGGATTGACTGCACTGAATAATTTGCAATCTTTCAATGTGAGTTATAACAGGTTGTGTGGTCAAATTCCAGTTGGTGGAAAGTTACAGAGCTTCGACGACACGTCGTATTTTCATAACCGGTGCTTGTGTGGTGCTCCACTTCAAAGCTGCAAGTAGATGAAGATTATGGGCAACTGAAATATACTAAAAAATGGATTATAAATTTCTCTTGTTTAATAATCTGTTATTGAACGATTTTCATACCTGACAAATGAAATACGTACTTTGCATGTTAGTTAAATTCATGAAAATGATGTTTTAAATTTATTTATATCTATACGATATAATAAAATAAAGAATTGAGTTTTGTTTTTGCTTAAAGTTATTTATTTGACATGATTTGTTTAATATTTTTCTTAGTTATAGAATTAAAAAAGAAGGAAAGATGGTGAAAGTGAAAAAAAGGAAAATTAAAATTTTCATTTTCTTTATTTTTTTTAAATAAAACATAAAGATTTATTATTTAATAATCCTGAACAATCAGCAAAAGAATATTTTGTTTTATTTTTATTTTATTTTAGAATAATTGTCCTAAATTAAAAGTTACTTTATAATATTAACACTTTAAATTTTTTAATTTTATTTTTAATTGAACATAAATATTTATTATTTAGTAGATTTCTACCATGATAAAGAATTAATAAAAGAGTACTAGTATTAGTAACAACAAAATAAAATTATTTTCTTTTTACCCTCATTTTATTTTAAGATTTATTTTTCCTAAATATAAAGAAAAATAATTTATAAACTTTTAATAGAAAATAAAGAGTTATTATTTAACATACACATGCCATGACTAACAATTAAAAATATATTTTAGCAAAAAGAGAATAAACAATGTATTTTTTTACATCTATTTTGTCTTAGGTTTTATTTTTTTCTAAATGTAAAACATTTTTAGTACATTAATATAAAACTATTTAAATAATATTATATAATTATATTTATATAGTCATATAATACAATATTTTCAATTGAATAATAATTATAGAATGAACACATGCCCTCCACACCTAATATATATTAAACAAACTTTAAGGATATCAAAATAAAAACATTAAATGAGATCATTGATATATTTTAAAGTAATTTGTACCAAATAAGTAGTGATAAGGTTAAAAAAAACAATGACATTTCACCCCCATATGTTTAAGAATATTTGACTTCGCAGATCAAATTTAAATACAATATGTATTTTTATTACACACTAACACATCATAACCCTTAAACCAGCTCACAATGAGTCTTTATTATTGCACTAGTATATTCAACATAACGTATGAAACTCAACTACATAGCCCACATGCAGAGCCTACATTTTTGTTTTTACGAGTGCTATAGGGTTCTCTGGCAGTTAGTTTAAGGTGTAAACCTTGCCTCTAATTTTTTCAGTATACTCTATAAAACAATACTAAAATACAGCTAAGAGTGAGAAGAAAGTGAACTGCTGCAATGCATGCATGCGCTAGGGTTATTTATGTGTTTGTATCTCCCTTGAGTACTTATCCGTCGGTACTCTTAGTATATAGAGATTTTCCTCACTGAACACGAACATCGAATCCCAGCAAACTTCTTGTCTGCTAAGCTAAATATATGAAACAAATTTCAAGTTGAACATTCACAATACTCCACCATCATTGTTCCCACAATACAATCAATGTACACATTTATTTTCCCTCCCGAAACAAAGGGAGTCTTTTAAGATGATATAAATAAAGATAAATCATGAAGTAGATAATTCACATGAAACCCGGTTGATCTGTTCCTTCTTTAAGGGTTATTCCTTGTTGCTTACAAGCAATCCATTTTATAGGTGAGTTAGAGGTGAAGAAGGTAACCATGAGATTATATATTATATATTATTATATGTGCAAGTATCTTCTTCACAGGCTAACGTTATACTGTCACAATGGAGACTCTTTCCAATTTAATCTGTTAAGTCCATCGACAATGGCCCTACGGAACTCACCGTTGTGAAGAATGAAAGATGAGACGTGCCCGCCAGTAACCCATCTTACTTCTGAGCCTGGCCAAGCCTTTTCAAGCTCCAGTACTGAGTGCTTTGGTATGTACCCATCATCCTGAACCATCATTTCAATTAGACTCAAGTTATGCAGTGACTAAAAATTGCAAGGAATCCAAGTAGGCGATAACATAGTACATGAAAACATCCAGTCCAAGCAAAATATCCCAACAAGAGAAAGTCAGCTGGTTAATCAAAATGACGAGTTCGATGTTATCAGTGTGTAATAAGCAGTTAGATGTCTTAATGATGTGAACACAACTATCAGACAGGCTATTAATATAAGGATTTTCCATTTCAAAAGCATTGGTGATACCTCCAAAGTTTATCCTTTCTCATTCACCAATGTTTTAAAAGGTGTATTATATCCTTGAGGCGTTTTCCTTCTGCTTAAACTAGGCGTAAGCCTCAAATAGAATCACAAAAAGTAAAAGTACAACTTAAAAAAAAATACTAACATCAGAAAGATTATCAAAGATACCTCATTTTAATATAAACTTATTATTAAAATAAATTTAAGATGTTTCGGACTTAACTAAGTAGTTACGAAGAAAGTTCAACAAAAATTACCATAGTGGGAAAAAAAAAGCAAAATCAAGAGGCACGAACAAATATCAGATAAAGAGTGGTGTATGATTGCTTCCAGCAAAGAAGAGAAAGATGAGGAAGACTGAAGAGTTGAATATTAGAAACCAAAAAATATTGTAGGAACCGGCTAGAATTATGTACTTTCTCTATTAAGTTTCATGAGTTAGTGTAACATAATCTTGAGTTATTAGATTCTCTTTCAAACATGTATTTGAGTTTGATTGAATTCGCTATGACTATAAAATTTGTGATTGAAGATGGTTTTGAGAAAAAAATTCAAAATCTGTTATTATGTTAGTAAGAGTTTTGTGGGTACTTTGATTTAAATTTGTCCTTGAAAATAATTAAGCACACAGTAAATTTTTCTGTATTCCATTTTGCCTTTGAAGAGAAGGAATTGAATAAACTTAGTTAAGAAAAGTTTAATCTTGCTTTGCTCTAGAATCCGTTGATGGATTCTTGAGACGAAATCCTAATTGATACCAAATATTAGAGAAATGATCTAAGTAACTTTGTTTTCACAACCAAAATGTTTTCCCAACCGTCCTAATTATTACGTCATCATTGCATGTTGTATTCCCATAGTCAACTCCCTTAACCTTATTTTACATAAACCTTATTTACTCTTTTAACTACATAAATCATTCCCATTCTAAGATTGAAAATAAAAGAAAAAAAAGCACTCTATTTATTGAGTATGACAAATATATTGTCATTAGTATGAGCATATTGTCAAGAAAGAGCTATGGTGTGAATTATGTGGATATTCTTTTTATTGTTTCTTTCTACCAAGTATTTTCTCGGTTTGTTTTGATTTTCCATATCCATTTTTTTTAGCCCTCACCTAATGACCTGTTGTTACAACTTTAATTAAAGACCTATTAATCTATGATTTTGGTATTTGATTACATTAGTGGAGAGGATTTCTAAAAATTGGACTCATGGAGTTAAGTTTTGAGAGAATTCTTCTGATTTCAGTTGTTCTATTTTTATCTGAATTTGTTGGTACTTTGGAGTTAAATTGACTATTTCACAAACACACTTAAGGACCTAGCTTTAGGTTAAAGTAAATACTTAACTCTTGTTTGACAAATTGTGAAATTTTGATTGATTTTCTTGCTATCTTTGATTTAAAAAAGAGCAAGTTATTAGTGATGAAATCTAAATTCAGATCATGACTTAGTGAGTGATGGAAGTTCTCTATGGGGTCTTGTTGACACCATCTACAATTGTCTTTTATTTTCTTTTTGTTTGAGGACAAACATAATTTTAAGTTTGAGAGTGTTTGATAACTTGCATAATTTGACATAATTTATCACTTCTCAATTTTAACTTTAGTCTAATTTTATTTAATTTTTATTGATTTTAGACTTCATTATTTTTATTTAAATTTTGTTGCAGCTCAGGAACCGTAGGTGTTTAAGGACCCTCAAATTTAAATTTAATGTCAATAAATCTTCATTTAAATTTGAGGGTCCTTAAACACCTCCGGTTCCTGAGCTGGCAACAAAATTTAAATAATAATAATGAAGTTTAAAATCAATAAAAATGAAATAAAATTAGATTAAAGTTAAAAAGAGATAAATTATGTCAAATTATATAAGTTATCAATTAGGTCCTAAATTTGAATCTAGCAACAACAAATAAATGAAGCAGTGTCTCAAAAGCCTCAACACTAAGCTTCCAGGTGCAAAAAAGTCAATTACTTGAAGGATCAGAAGCATAAATCTCAAAATCTGCAGAAAAAGACTAGCCTCTAAGCGCACAACATGGGAGAAAAGCCTTGAGGCTAGCCTCGGACAGTTTTTCAAAAACAAGTTACTCCCACAACAAACATGAGTAGCATTGAACAGTCAGAATATAACAGCATTAACAGGACGAGTTTAAGATCTTGTAGATACTTACAGTGGCAGCAACAAATATTACAGCATTAGGATTTTTGGGAATGGGAAACCGTGTGACATCTGTGAGAGACAAGACACTCCTCATTCGTTCTCTAACCTCCTCAAGAGTCATTATAGCCTTCTGCGCTGCAAGATCCTGTCTCAGTGCCTCCCAAGCAGTGGCATGCTTTAGTATACCCTCACAGAATGCCACTACGGCAGAATGTGGGGAGAGAAAAGGAAGGATTGCAATGGGTGTTGGGTGCAGTGACCCAACCATAGCAGCATGTACTCCTCCTAGATTAAATAAAAGCATTAACTTTTGCACCAAAGGAAAAGGAATCAAGGCACATATTTTCTGTTTTGGAAAGTACCAATATAAAACAAAAAAAATATTTTTATTCTCATAATGTATCCAAAATATCAAAACTGTGTGAAAAATTGTCATAATATTCAAAAAATATTGTTTTGTATGATGGTTTTTAAATTTAATTAAAATTTTCAATTTTTTATAAATTTTACATAAACTTTCATTAATATCGATAATATCTTTGACACTTTCATAAAATTGAAAATGTCAATATTTTTATAGACATCGACATTCTAATACTTGAATCAAGGCTCGATTGTGATATTCTGCAATTCTAATTCTCTTTTCAAAATTTGAAATTTAAAGCAAATGCATATTTTGACTTTGAAGGAATAAATGTTTTAAGCATAGAGTGACAATCTTAACACCCTAAGTGGGAAGCATTTGTTCCTAACATCTAAAGATATAACAAGTACAGTCAGCTCTTACCCATACTTAGCCCACAAACACCCATCTTTCCAAAACCTTCTTCATTGTCTAGCCAGTGTAAAAGACTACGAGTTTCTTCAATGGTTGCCCTTCCTAATAAAAGAAGGTCACTAACGCACAAGAGTTTGGCACCATGTTGAAGCACTGGACGCCTTTGTCCATAGAAAGGACTACAATACGAATTTTAATTTACCATGAGTCTAAATGTCATGAAATATAAATATATAAGTATGTTCTTTAGAAACTATAAAACTAGAGAGGCTCACTGTGTAGAAATGATACCTCTCAAGCACCATAGTTGCAATGTTTTCCGTTAACAATGGTCCTCCAAGACGCAATCGCCTTTCAAATGTGTGGTCCCTAGTGCCTATAGAAAGAGTGGTAATCCAAAAGGAAGAGTTGTTAAGTGTCAACAAAATTCAGTTCAAATCATAAGATAACCTGTCATCAATAGACCAACTCATAAAAATTGAAATTTAAGCAACAATTACCCAGAATGTACAGAAAAGGACCGAAAGGTGGCCAATGAAAAATTGGCTCATTTCCAAGATAGAAAACCATATGCTCCTTCCAAATTCTCACATCAAGAAGCAATAATAATAAGACTAATTACACCGTTGAAGACTCACAGAAACACTCCTCAACCTGCCATCCTGGTGAATGGCACATTTACCAGCAAAATACCAAACCAATCACTTTCAAGCAATGACATACACCTAGGGATCATAGCATTTATGCATGGTTCAATCTTTCAAGGAGATAAGTAACAGTAATGCTTCCGATCAGCGTAATATTGACAATTCAACTAACTATAGAGGCCAAGTCATGAATATTAGAAGCCAACAAATAATCTGACTTTCAAAGTTAAAGGTGCATATTTTATGCGGCAAATAAACTGGAAAAAAAACTTGATTCAAACATCAATTAGAAAAACGCTTAAATGCTATGATGAATGATGGATTCCTATTAGCTAAAGAAATTCCAATCAATTTATCTACTGAAGTGAAGACCAAAACATCATCAAGTAGGAAATATTTTTTTTGAGAAACACAAACCCAATAAGAAATATCAACCAACAAATCTATTAAATCTAAATAAGTATATAATAACCTCCAATCCAAACTTTATTAGGGGAAATAAGCAAATATAAAACAAGAAAAATAAACCCATGAAATGTATTAAATCTCATTAAGCATATAATAACCACCAATCAAACCTTTATTGGGGAAAATCAGCAAAGATAATCCAACATAATATAAACTCAAACAATACAAAAACAAACCCAATCTTGATCCATGTAGAGTTCAAAGATATACCATGTCAATGTGATACCTGCAAGATGAACAACACAAGCCATGCTCTGTGGAGGCACACCTTTTGGGGTTAGAAAGGCAACTCTTACATTGTGACTCTCAGGTGGCAATGCACTAAGAAGTTCTTCATCACAAGGGGTCCTGAAGACCCCTTCTCTCAGACAAGCTGTCTTGCTTTCCCAAACTGTTTTCCAAAGGGGTTGAATCAATGTGGGTGGCCAGTTCTGGCCAACTACATCTGGAAATAACTGCTTGATCATCCTTTCAAGCAAATCAAGCTTTGTACCACCCCATCCTCTTGAAAAAAATGGTGGGCTTATCTTTGTTCTGTGCACAAATGCACCATACACATGGTCCAACACATAATGAAGCAGTCCAATATTAACCGTGACCATCTTGATATAATCCCAGGTATTCACACAAAGTCACGAAACAAGAATCACTTCTAATTTTGTAAAGCTGATCGAATTTTGAACGAATCCCAGATTTGTGATTTCACTATATAAATATAAAGATCATGAACGACAAAAACCCATTATCCAGATTCCAAAATAAAATATTATGAAGAAATCCCCATCATAAATTAACCAAATTTCTATTGAAATATCATAGAAAAAGAATAAAACTACAAAGAAATTAAAAATCAATGGTCATTGTCCCTGGCGGTTATGCAGATAAATGGAGTCAAAACAATCGGAAACGATAAGGAAGCGAACGGCTAATGTAAACAGCTTGATCGAAAATACGAGAGAGAGAGAGATCTACTATTACCCACCGAATGAAACCCATGGGCGGAAAAATAGAATAACTTGCCAACTAGAAGGACACCGTGGAGTGGGGCCCACTTACCAATAATCTTTGTCTTATCGTTATTTATTTATTTTAAGTTTTTAAGTTTCAAGTTGAAAATGTTGCTTTGACATAGAGTAATAAAAAAAATTAATACTAATATAACAGATTTCATTAGTAATAAAGTAATATTTTATTTTTAAAAAATATAAAATATTAAATTATAAGGTAGAATATTTAATTTTTTTATTTGAAAATACCAATTTTAGTAAAAAAAAAATATTAATTTATGAAAATTATACTTTATTAATTTGCATAATTACAAATGATTTGACTAATTGTGATTAGTTGATATCAAAATCGTCCGTTGTCGTCACAGCCTCACAGGTAATGAGCCAAATTAATCTTGTAAGTTGTAACCTCATATTCATTAACTTATATAAAAAAAGTTAATACTTATTCTAGGCATGTTAAGGAAGTGCTAAAATCAGTTCGGCAAAGCATATTCATTTTTTATTTTTTTTTTGCCATTGACATCTTTAAGAAGTTTACAGTATCAATGATTAGATTTTGGTGAGTAAAGATGATGATAATAAAGATATTAATTGGATATAATTGTCACCCTAAACAAAAAGAAGAAGATATTGGTAGGAAAAATATATAATTTTTTAATTAAATTGACTTGTGTTTTTTCATATTTACAATGTATTATGAACAAGAGTTTGTTATCTAACAAATTTTGATTCCT
Source organism: Hippophae tibetana (assembly GCA_037013495.1). Lineage (NCBI taxonomy): Eukaryota > Viridiplantae > Streptophyta > Magnoliopsida > Rosales > Elaeagnaceae > Hippophae > Hippophae tibetana. Next base: position 24,432,543 of record CM072812.1, read on the forward strand.
GGGATGTTAAAGCTATACAAGCTTGGTATTTAAAAATTTACTACATAAAAAAATATTATATTTATATATACTCGTGACATATTGACAATGATTTACATGTTACAATATATGTTACAATATATACAAATTATTCTATCTAATTTTTTTTATATATACTTCATAATCCAAACAATGGTTAGAACTTACCTGTATTTAATGAGCTTTCTCTTACATATGTTGTCTACAAAATTATTAAAATTTCTAAGATAATGTTAAGAATACATTTATTTAACCACAAGCTATCAATAAAATTTTTAATATTAAAAGTTATAAGAGTCATTCGGCCTTCTATTTACTTGGGACATAAAAATATATAGAGATAGATTTAAAAGGTACATATATTTTCAATTTTTTGTATTTTTATGTGAAAATTACTTAACTATACTTTTACTCTAAAAGAACTACTTTATAAAAGAAAAATAATCAACTCTCATGCTTAACCAAGTTATGGACAGGGCGTGAAATCCTTACTAACATATGTTCCTATAATGTCTATGAACACATACAGTTTGATTCGCAAGCTTTTTTATCCATTCATTTCATTTGGTTGTCAAGTCTATGAAAATGTGTTGTTATTTTAGACAAGTAAAATATAAGAACAATATTTTGATTGGAATACTCAAAAGAAATTATTGTTTTAAACAAGTAAAATATAAGAACAATATTTTGATTCAAATACTCAAGAGAAGTTATTGTTTTAAACAAGTAAAATGTAAGAACAATGCTTTGATTAAGATACTCAAACTTTTCTAATTTACTACTTATTGTTTATTAAAAATATAAGTTTGTTTGGATATTTGAACAAAATCTACTCAATCTAATCATCACCAACACACTAACCCACCCTTAGTTATCAAAAATATAGGTTTTGCACACTTTTGATAGTCATCATTGTGGAAATTTTTAAGTCTATGGGCTTGCACAAGATAATGATATCTCTTTGTATCTCTATTAATTGTAATACCTCATAAAATATATATTCAAAACAAGTTAACATTAAAATTATAAGAATATATTAAAATAAAAATATTGTATTTCGTATTGCACCTAGCAACTCACCCTTGAAGAATAAACGTTTAGCTGTTTTTTATGCATTAAACTTAGTCAAGAACTATAGCAACACCTACTTCCAATGAGTCATTCGAATATACTAATTGACTCTTTAACAAGTGTTGTTTCAATTATTACATGAGAATTGTCAAGCATAATAATTAACTTAAAGAAAAGTCTACAAGAAAGTGACTCTAAGACTTAGTCATTATTACTTGATTGGGTAACTAACTCAACTCTTATTTTTTTACCTTATTGTTAAAAGATAGGATTTAACACATTGTTGTTTTTACTTGTCTTATATATGGACATTTTCTTATTATCTAATAAAATTATTTTTTTATTGAGCAAAAATAAAAAAAGTAATCCTTTGATAAGAAAACATCAAATAATAAATTTTTTATATAATTCGAATCTGTAATTTAAAAAAATGATATTTGTTTGTAAAAAGGTGTCCAAATAATTCAACTGTAGTATTTTTGACTAACAATTTAAAGTTAAATCATACTCAAAATTATTATATTATTTGAACTAAAAAAACATACTGTTGGAAAATTACGTAAATTTTCGATAAGTTAAATTTATGAGAAAACAAGAATAAAAATAACACACAAATTTTATAACGGAATTCGGTCAATTTTGACCACATCTCCGGACTTGCTGCAGATCTTTTTACTGAAAGAAGAGAAATTATACAAGGTGTTTACAACACTTACAAACCATAACCCAATTACATCCAAGAAAATTACTCTCAATTTTCTCTTAAAAAAGTTTTTTTTTAGTTTTTCTCTCAATTGGAATGAACAATTTGGATGATCAATTTATTAAAATTACATATATATTGATAGGAAAATTCACTCCTTGAATTTCTCTTTAAATTAATGGTTCTTTAAATTGCTCTTTGAATTAAACTCATTGTTTTATTCTATAAATTGTTTTGTTCCTTAATTTACTCATTAAATTAAAGAATTTTATAGCAATCTAAACATAATTAGAGAAAGGAATGAGAGAAAAAACAATAATTTCATTTACCAAAACATCCGTAGAGTAAACCTTAAATTATGAAACTTCAAAATAAAATAATAGTTGCTTATTTTTATGATACAGACAAAGACAAAACAATATCAGTTATCACTATCATTCATTAAGCTTATTCCTCCCGCAATTCAAATCAAAAATCTGTCTATAGCAATTATAGCAGCAAATGTAGGGATCTGAAATTCCGTAGATGTGGGTAACACCAAGTAATAACCGAACGGATTAGACTTTAAATGATAAATTTTAGATTGATTTTTAGTTAAATTATACTTTTCTTTATTTAAAATTTTGGGATCGAAAATGATAATCCAATCCCAATATCTAAAATTATAAAAATTTATATTTTATTAAATATTATATTATATATATATATATATAAATAAAAATACTTTTAAGTATAAACAAAGTATTATTATTTTAAATTTTATAAATATTCTTTTTTGTTAAATTTAATATTTTTAAACTATTTTAAATACAAGGAATATTACATTTTAGTTTTAAAATTTCAAACAAATAATCATTATCCAATGATCTTTTTCCAATTTATACCCTATTATAATCCTATTTCACCCGTTAACATTCCAAAACAAATGCAATAAATATTAGAGTAAATGCTTCATCATCAACACACATAAAAATAATATTTATCGGTAATGTTTGAAATATATTCCATAATAATTAAATTAATTAATTTAATAATAAATTATTGAGTATTTGTGTTTTCAAAAATAATAATACATTAATTTTACATTTTATTAGATTAAAATACAACATCATCACAATGAAAATAATAAATAATTACTCCATTATGACCGAAAGAAAAAAAAACTAAATTGCAAAGAAAAAAAAACTAAATTGCGAAGTAGTTGAAATGAATACTTGGTCTTTATGTACATTCCAACAAAATACCCGTTACTATTAGTCCTATTAAAAACCATCAAAGAATGATGGTAATAGGAAGCAAGTAGATTCTCCTACAAATAGACCTTACAACACAGCAAAGTCACAATTAGTACTATACAAAGACTTCAAGTAGAAATTGATTGCAAACAAATATAGGGAAATTACTGTAATGGGCTCTTTTAATGTTCAAAATCCTGTTAGATAATCCTTCCTGTTAATAAGGTTCCTTGACCTGTTTAAAGTTTCAACGCATTGACATCAAAGTTCTTACTCTTTTTTGTCTCTCGGCCTTCTTAGCAGTTGGGGTCCTCTTCAGTTTCTGCAATTCCTCCATAACAGCTTTCTCAACAGTGTCAATAGAATTCAAGAGCTTCTTCTGGGGTGTCAGACAATCTTCTCCATTATTCTGGTTAGTGATGCCAAGCAAAATTTTTGGAACTTCTCCTACAGAAGGTGGGCAATGCTTGGTTTTGACAATTGAACTTGGGGTCTTCAATGGAGTATCACGTTCGAGCTGAGCAACAGATGCTGAAAGCAATGGATCAGTAACAGCTTCATCTTGAGGGGCAAGAATGTCAATTTGTGAGCCTTCATCTCTCAAGCGAGCTCTTCTCCTTTCAATTGCCTAAAAATAAAATAAAAATTTAATTAGACTTGCATGCATATTGAACTCCAAATAAAAATCAAATAGAACAATGTTTTAAAAAGAAATGCATGTAATGGGTAACAGGGTATGTTTGTTTATTTGGACATATATCAAGTAATGCATTGGGGTCAAAATAAGAGGTCAAAAATTCATGGCTTTCATAACCAAAAGGTATAAGTTCATATCAAGAAGAATTTGTTCAACAGTTTTGATTTCATGATAAACAGAGAAGCTGTAGAGCATTATTAATATTCAACCAAGTTTAAATATAATCCATTGTTTAATTGTTACTATTTACCAACATGATCTTGTTCAGTTAGATAAGGATAGAAACTACTATTAATATGTCATGAACTGTTACATACAACAATTCAAAGGGTGAACGATAACAAAGCATAACGAAGATAAAATAGGTGGATTTAGAAAGAAACCAAAGTTTCCAGTCCTTCGACGGGCAGGAGACGACCAATGAATGGAAAGAACAAACAAAAAAAAGTCCAATTGAAACATCCTAAAGTGGTATGCAGTCTAAATTAAATACATAACCTTTCCATATTTTGGAACCCTACATCCCCACATTTTCACATAACATGTTTAATATTGAATAATAACATGTTAACATCATAAATTTAAAAAAAATTATCAAACGGAGATGCAGGTTTTGAACAAGGCTATTGCCTAAAGAGATGTCAATTCTTTACTAGCTTTACTAGAAGCATCTGTTTATAGTACATTAATATTCAAGAATTTAAGGGGGTGATGAAAAAAAAAGGTGAGCAAAAACAGGATGCTAAAAACCACATATCCTTAAATGCAACCCAACGATTTTATGTTAAATATACATTACTATCATAGAAGACAACTCAACAGTTTCATTGACTTTAGCAAATCACTAAAAATCACTCAGTCATTTGGTTCATTGAATTTAGCAAATCACCAAAATTCATTCTTTCATTTGGTTAACTAATAAAATTGAAATGAAAATGAAATAATTATGTTTGGTTTAAACAATGTAATCAAAAAAAGAATCAAAATTAAAATGTTTTGTTTACAACTGAAATAAAACGAAAAACATTATATATTACTTTAATATCATTATATTCAATAAAATATTAAAAAATATCATTTAATTATTATTTTTTCGTCAGATAAAATACATTATTGAAATCACATTTTTCTAAATAATTATTACTTAAAAATAAAATATATTATTTTTCTAACTAGGATTTAGGGTTTTAAGGTTTGGGATTTGGGGTTATCTTTGTAAGTTAAGGTTTAGGGTTATATTTATGGGTTAATGTTTAGGGTTAAAATTATTATTTTTCTAAATAGGGTTTTGGGTTTTAGGGTTTAGGATTATATTTGTGGGTTAAAATTTAGGATTAAATTATTATTTTTCTAAATAGGGTTTTGGGATTTAAGGTTATATTTGCATGTTAAAGTTTAGGGTTAAAATTATTATTTTTCTAAATAGAGTTTTGAGATTTGTGGTTTTGAGTTATATTTGTGGGTTAAGGTTTAGGATTAAAATTATTATTTTTCTAAATAAGTTTTAAGGTTTTGCGATTTAGTGTTATATTTATAAGTTAAGATTTAGGGTTAAAATTATTATTTTTCTCAATAGGATTTAGGGTTTTAGGATTTAAGATTTAGGGTTATATTTATGGATTAAAGTTATTATTTTTCTAAATAAGATTTAGAGTTTTGGGATTAAGGTTATATTTAGGGTTGGGGTAAAATTAAAAAAAAATTAAGATAGAAATAGAATCATGATTCTTTAAAAGGGGAGAAGGAATTATGATTCATTTTCTTTTAGAAATCGATTATATTTCATTACTCACTTTTAAACCCAACAAACATATAATTGAAACTAATTAATTCTAATTTAATTACATTTTAGACAACCAAACATGGACTAAAATTCAAAATTTATTACCGATGTAATAAACTAGAGCCCATTTTATTTTATGCACGAGGCAAAGAATCATTTCATCAATTATTTTACATACATGCGTTTAGTTACATATAAAAATCTCGTGTTAATGTAAATATTAAATTACATTCTTTAAATTATCAAGTTACACTAATTAATGAAGCTAAACTTATGCAAAAGTTATTTAAAGAAGAGACGACAACACATTATATTCCAAATGAACAGTGCTTCAAATTTCATGCATTAATTTTAGATTCTCATATCACTTTTGGCGGTGGATAAATGCTAGGTATACACACTTTAACCCTCATTTTTTTCACTCAGTCCAATTTATGCAAATGATGAAGTAAATAAAAATAAATGCGATAAATAAAATCCAAATAGGATCAATTCATACCCTCAAAACCACAGTGATATCACCAAGAGGTCTTCTCGGGTACCAATAAGGCAACACACTATCAGTAGCACGGCCTCTGCGCCTTCTAGCAATGCCCACCGGCATATTTTCCGTTCCCACTGACAGTGTTCCGTTCACATTCCTGGTAAGCAAATTTCCGAAACTGCCCCTGCCGATTGTACCAGTTCGTGTAGCTCCAAGTCCAAGAGAGGTCGACGGTGTGGCCCTCTGAGCGCGTGGGGTCCCAAATAGATCCGAACCAGTGGTGGCTGAATCGCCAAGAATGCCCAGAATACCAGCTCGCCGGCGAGCGAAAACTGCTGCAACATCAACTGGCCTTGGTAGTCTGTCTCTTGCTTCTGACATAGCTATTCTCTTCAACTACAAAACCAGAACCAATATCGAAACTAAAATTACTAAACAAAAAAAATTGAAAAAGACTGATAGAAGTGTTCCAAGAAATATAAAACGACCCATTTTGTTATCGATAGTTTTGATTCCGTAACCACACAAATACAGCAAAAGAACGAGATAATAGAACTGACCCAAATCATAAAATGCTGTATATCAACAACCCATTTGCGATTTTACATTGATAATCTACTAATATCAAGAAACCCAAACGAACATAAGATTACCCAAATTAAGAAATACAAATTAACATAGTAGGAAGAAATATTAGCATATTGGATTTTAGTACCTTGAAAACTCTCAGCTACGGTCTTTGACGGTTTCTCGACGGCATGAGATGAGGTTTCACTCTCTCGCGCTTCCTCTCCGTGTAATAATAATAAAGAAAAGGGGGGTGAGACTTGAGCAAGAGAGCTTCAGTTGAATTGTCAAACTTTTCAAAATGAAAATTGGGCGGTATTTGATCAAAATGTCAACACGTGTCTTCTTTTTTTAAATATTTCGCTGGTTCAAATTTCAAACCTTTCCAAATAGCAGCAGATGGGATTATTTATTTTATTTCTAACCTCTAAAAAATTATAAAAACAATCGATATTAAAATTTATAATAATAAAAATAATAAAATTTGATTGAATATATATAAATAATAATAATTTAATTTAAATAATATTTAATTATATCGTATTTAATATTAAATGATACGAAAAAATAGTAAAAATATATGTAATATTAATTAATAATTAATCTTATTTTTGTTATTTTTCACAAAAATTAACTAATTTTTATATTTTATTTTATCTTGTTTTTTTACTTTATTTAGTGTACCTTACTCTATTTAAAATAAATTAAGTTTAAATTAATTAACCTATTTTCATTAATTTATTAATATTATTAAAAAGCTTCAAACGTGCCTACTAATTCATAACAATAAAAATGAAAGTAAAAATCTTAGCTGTCATATCTTTTTATTCTAAACCCTTTTTGTGACCGACTTTTATTTTCAATATATATAATAAATAACTAGCGAGATGGCTCTCTTATAGGAGAATTTGCTCTCTTTGTTGGATTCATTCATTTGCTATTTTTTATATTTAATAAAATGAATATGATGTGGGATGATTTTTGCCTAAATCTTAATTTAAGTGATCTTATTTATAATATATGCTTATTATTATACAATTTTTTGACATATTTTTTAATATATATATATACAGATTAGATTTGTTATTTTTTTTATTCGTGTTGATTATTATCTTAGAGACTACTTAATTATATTAATTTTTCTGGTGAGAAATGACTAGTTAATTGAATACATAAAAATACTCAATAGAAGAAATCAGATACATCTCTTCGTAAGGTGTAAAATTATAAATTGAATACAAAATGGCAATTCATAGAAAGCTTGGTATATTCTCGTATACATAAACTTTATTTTAATATTAGTCCAAAAATGTCCAATTCATTCTTGATGGAGTCTTAATGTTCGGGGTATTTATAAACCGAATCGAATTGAATAATTTTATAAATTAAATGATTCGATTTGATTTATATTAATTTTTAAACTGATCGATTTAATAATATATATATTAAAAAATTTATATTATTTCTTATTAGAGTTATTCAAAAATCGTATTAAATTGAAAAATTGAATTAGATCGGATCAAATTGAACGGTTTTATAAAAGATCTAATCCGATCCAATCTAGTTAAAGAAAATCTAAAATTAAACTGGTGGACACCGAACATTTATGATAGATCAAAAATAAAATAGTTTTTAAAAACTCTAACTTAAATCAAGACTTACTACTCAAAATACTCACAAAAGTGTAGAAGAATTCACTAATCTATTATTAAATTAAAAAATGAAGGTGTGTCCAGTTATAAAGGTGTAAAAGCTACGGTTATCCCCAACAATTAGCAGCCTTCATCTTTAAATACAATAAAAACAAATTTTGACTATGGATGGAGAAGCAAGGTAGGGGTTTATAATAACTAATAATCACGATGGAGCAATCTATATTAAGAATGGAACCATGATAATAATCATAAACATTCTGGATTAATTTCTAACACATTCAATTAATAATCATAAGTTATAAGTTTGTAACAATTTTTTCATAATTTAATCATGTTTTTTTATTTTTTAACATTTATTTAAAAATATATTTAATTTTAAAAAACTAAATGTTAATTTAATTCTTAATTTAATATGTTATGTAAAATATTGATACTAATTTTCATTTTTTTAACTATTTATTACATATTTTTAAATAAAATAAAAAATATGAATAAAAAACTTTAACATAATTATACAAAATATTATATATTTTTTTATGTAATTATATGTATTTAAAATAATAATATTAATATATGTTCGATTTCGTTTACCTATAATTTCGATATTATAATTATCATTTCATCACATGTCTTTTTATAATTACCATTTCATCACATGTCTTTTTATAATTACCATTTCATCATATGTCTTTCTAAATACGGTTATTTTAGTAAAAAAATTATAAAAATTGTAACAATAATAATATTTTCAATTATTAACGGTTAAAATGACTATATACTGTTAATTCGGTCATCAATATAACACCTTAGTCGAATAAGCATATTATGCAACCATCTTTGAAGTGTTCAAATATTTGCTTCAATAGAACGATATAACCTTATTTTGATGATTGAAAGGCGTGAGGACTCAGCATAATGATTTGATTCGATTTGATAGTAGAAAAAGCTGGGATGGAGACATAGTTATTGATTTCTTTCCTTCTCATATTGTGGTTGGAATCTCCAATAAGCTTTTGTCTATTTTCTCTTAGGAAAAAAAATCAAGACAAACAAATCAGCCCATGAAAGAGATGCTTATTAATGTTAACATTATCATTAGAACACGAAGAATAATGTTTATGTATTATATATTTAATTTGTGTCTTGTAATTAGATTCTATTATGTAATACAGTTTTAATAAAATAAAGCAAATTTCGTGTTTTTCAAATACAATTTAACAATTTTTTCTTTTATTAAATAGTTTTACTTTCTATGATGATGATTGATGAGGACTCAGCATTTAACTTGTAACCACAGCAACCAAATACATCAAGATTACAATAATTGACATTTAAGCAGGATTAGTTGGACCAATATTAGTTCTTAATTTATTTTCCTTACTGAATATTTTGCACAATTTACAATTTTCCTCTACAAAATCAAATACACTGTCCATTTATTATATAAGTTTATTATGCATTTTATTTATGTAAATATTTCATCAATGCCATCCGCTCCCACTCACCTCTTGATAAACAATTTTTTTTATATAATATTTATGAAATTGTAGGTCAATTATATAAATAAAATTAAATAAAATCCTCTAAAATTTAAAGTTTGCTTTTAACATTTAATAACTAATTATAAATTAATATATTTAAATTAAAATATATACATATTAGTTATATTTTCAATTCAAAATAAGTGGGTATTGAAAAGTTAATTTTTTTCTAATATTTATACGATATTCGTCTTAAATTCAAACCCTAAATCTATCATTGCCTAAACACACATTCAAACAATGTTCACATGAATCATACGCAATATCACCACAAATCATATTTTTTTCATAGCATAATGTTTTTTTCCTCCCCATTTTAATTTTTAATCATTTTTTTAATATATATGTACACATTCTCCAATAATTTAAGAACTCTCGTTATATGAAAAGTAAAAGTTATTGTAATTTATCAAGTACTAAACCAAGAAAAAATCGTATCACACATTTTAGTTTTATGTGTGATTTTATGTGTAGCCAATAAAGTATAATACATATACAATTTAATCTTCATTTTCTCCATTTTTTATAACACTTGTTTTTCGATTATTAGTGGCTTGCACAAGGGTGTTAATTGTATTATGTTGTGCATATTTGTGTTTTGTTTATTCATATTATGCGTATTTATATTTTTTTTTCAAATTTACATATTTTTAATGTTATAAAAAATTAATTTATTTTTAATTTAATTATTTATTTATCTTGATAAGAAAATTTAATATCATAACTTTTTTTTAGGGAAAATATAAATATAAAAAATTAATAGTTAATTATAACAAAAATTAATTAATCTTATGAGTTGTAATCTGAATAATGACATACTAAATAACATATAAGAAAGTGAGAATTTACCCGCACAAAAAAACATGTAATGTATTAGTGCAAAGAAACAAAGATCCCTAAAAAGCATGACACAAATATTGTTCTATACTTATGCCCTAAATAAAAATCCCTAAGAAGCTTTACATCTTGTAGTGTTGTTTTTTGTTCTTGTCGTGGGTAGATATTTTTTTTAATCTAAATTCACGTATTTTTAACATTAAAAAGACTAAAATATTTTTAATTAAGTTATTTATTTATAATAATAATAATAATAAAACTTAATATCTTTACGACATAATAAAGCAATAATTAATATTTTGAGCTGAGGAGACACACTAAATAGCATATGAATTTTGACTGAAAAAACATGTAAAGTACTTATTGTGAATAAACAAAAATTCCTAAGAATTAAGCTTTATACAAATGTCCTATATTCGCTTACTAAACAAAGAGATGTATTATTTTTAACAAATGATCATCTTCAAAGAATTAAGTTTGAACCCTTGGAAACATTATACTCACAAAACAACATAAAATTGATGTATATATCACGTTACAAAACATATAAATCAAATTATACGAAGTTATTTATCTTTAAGCATAATACTATCTGAACAATTCTCCACCTCTTGATAGTTTAGTTGATAAAGTTACGATAACTTTCATTAAAAGTTCAAGATTTAATTTTATAATCCTATTTTCATTACCAAAAATCGGTGTTATTTGTCGTTTGAAATTAATAAATAAAAAAAATCTTAAAAATAACACATTTTATATGTAAGAAAAATTTGAGATTCTTAAATAAAAAGAAGAAATACATAATAATATCTTTAATTAATGAACAAATGCTCACGTTTTGAATTAATAAATAAAAAAATCTTAAAAGTAACACATTTTATATGTAAAGAAAATTTGAGATTCTTAAATAAAAAGAAAAAATACATAATAATATCTTTAATTAATGAACAAATGTTCACGTCTTGAATTAATAAATAAAAAATCCTAAAAATAACACATTAAAGAAAATTTGAGATTCTTAAATAATAAAAAAATTAATAATAATATCTTTGATAGTCTAGTTGGTCAGGTTGTATTATAATTAGTTAAAAGTCCAAAATTTAATTCTCAAACGCCATTTCCCAATATCTAATATGGGTGTTTATGGTTTCAATTAAAAAAAACAAAACAAAACAAATATCCTAAAAAAGTAACACAATTTCTAAGCATGTAAAATTTGAGATTCTTAATTAAAAAAAAATAGTACTCAAAAATAAATTAAGAAGCTGCAAAACAACAACCTTTCCTTCCACCAGAATCAGTAGGAGCAGGAACAATAATTCTAGTTCCTTTCAAAAGTGATTGAGTCCCATTAGCATCTTGTTCGTCACCAATAGCCAAACTTTTCTTACTAATAATCCTATAAGTCTCTGTTAAGATTGTGAAAAAAGCAGTTTCAACATTTGTAGAATCTAAAGCTGATGTCTCCATAAAAAACAAGTTCTCTCTTTGTGCAAATTCTTGAGCATCTTCTGTTGGTACAGCTCTAAGACTTCCTAAGTCACATTTATTGCCAATGAGCATAATAACAATGTTCTTATCAGCATGCCCTCTCAATTCCTCTAACCACCTTGCCATGTGATCAAATGATTGACGTTTTGTCATGTCATATACTAACATTGCCCCAACTGCTCCTCTATAGTATGCACTTGTCACTGCCCTATATCTGAAGAGATCAAAATAAATACTCAAGAAGGCAAACGTCTAATATTGCTAAACTTTAAAAGCGCGTCTGACAGTAAAAAAAAAAAATTGTTATTTTGACATGAGTGTTTTCAATGTTGCTTAAAAAAAAAATGTGTTTCCTAATAGTAGCACAAATCAATGTGTTTATTCATGAAAATACTTTATTCTAAAATAACTTTTGAAAAAAATTACTTTAAACATAAGCACAAGAAAAAGAACGTTTATATATACTCGAGATCTTATGGATTTAAACCATAGTTTTATTGAACGTAATGCTTTGGCAAATTTTTTTATCAATCTAGCTGTCTATAATGTGTGATGTTCACCTATTTACAAATTTTAAGGGAATTTTCTTAGGGTATAAATCAAAAGATTGTAAAAAAGCTAGCATATGTTTATGTATCACACATAATAGCATACATTAAAAGAGAATGTCATACATGTCATGTAATATTTTGTGTTTATGTTTTCTAGCTCAAATTTCATATATTTTTTGATATTGTAGAACATAAAAATTATTTATCCTAATATTTAATCATAGTAAATAAAAATCAATATATTTATAAACATAAACTAATTAATAGTTACTAAAAACAATTTTTTTCCGTGTAATGACCTAAATTACTTAAATACATGTGTTTTTTTCCGGGTAAACGATCAAGGTCATGTTTACAAAACACTGAATTCTAAAAATGACGTGATCTTATTTTTATGCTCATAAATTATCGATGCATCTTAATATTTTTCTTCTAATCAAAATCATCCAATAAAATAAAATAAATAAAAATCTCAATTTGTAAAGAATATATAGAATTTCAAACGTTTATCAAATATATAAAACATGATATTTTATATATGATCTACTTATATATCTACATGATTTTACTTTTCAGCTCCTTAAAGAAATATGTTATTTATGTTATGAAGAAAATATATAATAAACAATATATGTTTATTTTGCGAAAAGAAACGTATATTCTTTTATTAAATGAAACTTCATATATATATATATATATATATAAACAGGTTATAAAATGTAATTAAACATGCGTATCAAACAAGATCAAAAAAATTTGACAATGACATACCTTTCTTGACCAGCAGTATCCCAAATTTGTGCCTTGACAGTTTTTGAATCAATAACCAAAGTTTTTGTTTGAAATTCAACTCCAATAGTAGCTTTTGAATCCACACTAAATTCATTCCTAGAAAACCTTGCCAACAATTGAGTTTTACCAACTGCTGAATCTCCAATCAAAACAACTTTGAATACATAATCAATTTTTTTATTGAAATCTCCATACAAATTTGACATTTCTCACACCTAGCAATTTTGATCCTGTATATCAAACCCTAAACCTAAATTCCACAAATTAATTGAACAAAAGAACATATAATTAATGATATATAATCTAATAAGAGTCACAAATCTACATATTTATTTGAAAAGAAATTAATGATCATAACACTTAATTTCATGTTATGTATGTAGATCTGACAAGGAATAGTTCATCAAGATCAAGGGTTTGAGAAATTAAATATGGATGTTTGGAACTAATAATGGAATTGTAAGAAATTAAATTAGAATTAGGCTTCAAAAAAGGAAGAAAATCTGAATTGGAGATGATTAATGAATTTGTTTCAACATGTGTGGAGAAGAGAGAATGAGTGGAGTTAGGGGATGACCAACGACTACTACGGTATCTCTCAACGGTTTTAAGGGTATATATGAAGCGTATTACTTAATTAACAATTTTTTTTTTTTTGAGAAAAACTTCATTTTTATTATTCTTTCTATAATACAAATTGATATAACAAACTGTTTTAATAAATTATTTTCAACCATTTAATTTATTTGAGTTGATTAATAATGAATATATATTTTTATTTAATTTATTTTTTTCTTTAATTTAGTAGTTATTTATTAAATTTAAATTTTAAAATAGGATATAATCTAATTAATTAATTTAAATTATTGTTAAGATAATTTATTAATAATATTATTATTATTATATATATATATATATATATATAATCAAGCTATTAGTTTATTTATTGATTTATAAAAAATAATATAAAATAATAATCCTAGAAAATATCTTTTTATGTTATTAAGATAAATTTGTCAATATTTTAACTACTATCAATTTATTAAATAATTTACATGATTTAATTAAAAAAATAAGACAAGATCATGGACCAAAAAATGATAATTTTTTATATTATTTAAGATAAATAAAATTGTATAAAAATAAATCACTGAAAACAAAATATTATATATATATATATACATAAATCACTGAATAATACATAAAATAGTGGATGTATTTTACAGTAAGATAAAAATTTATCTATAGTTATACTATGAAAACAAAATATTATAAACTTTCAAAATAAAAATAAATCTTCAAATAATATATTGCGGTCACATTACAAAGGATAACAATATAATACATATAGCAATAATATACGAGTATTTTTGTTGAGAATTTTAAAATATCATTCAAATTTTTATATAAATTATACATTATAGATATAATAGATTCTACGTACATAATGAATTAGAAAACAATCTCTAAATAATTTATAACAATCACAAAAAACAATAATTGTCATATTATTAACACATACGGGTATTTTTGTCAGAAATTTTTGAAGTATGATTCGTACTTTATATATTATAGATTTGAGTAAATATTGTACATTGAATTTATTTAAAATTATATATATATATATATATATAATTTTAATTCACTCCATAAATACCCATTTTTAGGATTTTCAATTTACTTATACCATTTTTTGCTTTGCAAGTGTGTATGACATCGATACACAGTGAACATTGGCCAAAAGAACTCACCTTTGTACAAGAAGTCACTTTTGGTGTAAATAGTAAATATTTGGATAAAAAAATTCCACTTATTAAACCAATTTACCCACTTTTAAAATATATTTATGATCTTTTAAGTGTATGATAAATATTAGTGACATATACAATATTACAACAAAAATAATATATGAAAATTGAATTTATAAAACTAGAATATATTTAACCAACAAAATTACTACATATTCTTCTACAGAATTATACCAATAACAAATTTATAAATAAAATTTAGTGACTAAAACTTATTGAATGTATAAATTATACCATACAATTATAATCCTTTATATATCTTTATTAGACAGTTACCCAATATACATGAGATTCAATTGTACTATACCATTTTTGTTTGTCACAACATGCATTATCAATTCACAAGATAGAGATGAGCAAAACTTGTTTAAAATGGTAGGCACACAAAGTCAAAATTTTATCACTCTATTTACTAATTATTTATAAAATATAACGTGTTATATCATATATGTGATATGAGGTAGTTAGCAAGATATAAAATAAAAAATCAATAATATACAAATTTTTAGCAAATAAGTTATGTCTCAACGAGGTAAAACTTATTTGAATATGTAAAATATTTGGAGTTACGAAAGTGTGGTTATTGTACATGTTGTGTTTTCTGGCTTATGCTTTTCAGCACCCATCTCACATTGGATGTATTGGGATCTAAAAATATTTAGTGGTGTATGTATAGGAAAATCTTGGATGCTCCAATAGCAAAATATTGGAAAGAAAAAATACGTCGAAGTTGGACCTGTTTCCATTCAATAGTTGAGAATTCTTAACTTAATCGAGCTTAAACACAATGTTCTTCCTGAATACCTCGATTTAGTGCAAAAGAATTTCCTATTACTATCGTGTAGTATTCATTTCTATTTGGCGATAGATAAAGTATCCATATTTTTTTTGAGTTTTCAAAAGTTTCATAACTAGAGACCCCAAATGACCAATCCCTACATGAATTACTAAATATCTAATAAGTTCAACATTGATTTATTTGGATGTGTCAATAGGAAAAATGCATCCATAATGACTATGATGGATATCTCATATCCAAAAACTAGCAATTCGTCTGGTCAACCCTTTAGAGCTCAAACAACTCAATTTTGCCCCATGATCTATTTGTGTCAATGGATCAATTTGATCCAAAACTTGAGATAACGGGTGTAATGCTAAGAAAGATCCATAATTGGTTGTTAATGCAATTAAAGTTACCAAATTCTGAGGAGTCGGTATCAATTTATGCCTAGTTACTCCACTTATAGTTCATCTAACCATATTTTCTAAACGAACCAAGGCCAATCTGAATTGATCTTGAAATAGATCCACTACAAAATGAATAGGTTTATTTTTCAAATGATTCATATAATCAAATGTACCACATTCCTAATTTCATTCCAATCAAATGATTTTCTACTGTTAAAATATCTTGTGGTAACTCTAAGGTATATCACGATTAAGTCTATAGTTGATATTTTGTCGACCAATCCTTCCTAATTCACACCTTTGTTGAAAGAATTTCTTTTGTAATTCCTTAAATAAGGATTCGAAAAATACCAGATCATTGCTTACCTAAGCAAGTTTTTGGTAAAACTCTAAAATGACATTTTTTTCACTTAATTATCATTCAAAAAAGACGAGAAATTTTCAGGATAACAAACATTCTCTAAAAATTCTCTTAGATTCAAACCTATAGTCAATGATAGAACAAGAATAGATATTTTCTGTTTCCTACTCATGATAGCCTATATCACTATTTTTCAATCAATCTCTAACTCTAATCTTCCTCCCCGATTTGATATTATGGTGCTCATATAGACCAAAATTTTGTTATGGTAATATTTGATTGATCACAATTCTGTATATTCCATTTACTATAGAAGTTCTCAAGGAATTTATAAGAGGAATGTTTCTAATAAAAATGGTTTGTTTCTACATATCCTTACTTGTTTTCCAAATTAATCACACATATACATATAATTTAGAAGAATATGTGTGATTCATATCCAATGTCTCTTTCTTTTATCAACAATTCTACTAATTGATATGCTTTCACAAATAATTGTAGACATTTCTTCATTCCCACCTCTAAGCATTTTTTGTTTTCTCATTTATAGAAATAAAATCTCATTCCATTATTTGCTCAATCTTCATCAAATAATATGGATCGATATGACAATGATGGAACATCTATCCTGACTGAATCACATGAAATTGTATCCGTACTCACTTCATATAATATTAGGAATGTATGAAATACGAAAGAATAAAGGGGATTTTATATTTAAATTGGAATTTGATTTGCAACAGATACAAATGTAACGAAATTAATAAATTCCACTTAACTTATGAAGTTTTGTATATACTATCAAAATTCAATTTCTACCATTATTATGATATTCATATTCCAATTGGTTGCCATAAATGGAAATGGATTCAGGATTTTATTTGTTCAATAAGATAATTAGATAAAGATATAAATATTCAAAAAAATATAGAATTGATTTTTAAGTATTTAATCTTTTCATGGATTTCATTCTTTAAAAAGTAATTCGTAGAGAAGGGATATATTTTTACTTATTTAGTGAAATTCATAGAATATGATTAAAATGTGTCAAAAAATTGCATTAAACATACCCATATATAACTAGATATCTTAAATATATTATATTATAATTAAATATAGATTATAAGTAGGATTCGAACCTACGACCAGTCAGTTAATAGCCGATTGTTCTACCACTGAGCTACTAAGGAACAACATGAGATTAGATCCCATGGAGTTCAATTCTCGTTCTCAACCCATGATCAATATGAGCTCGAAGTTTCCTTTGTAACTCATAGAACTTATTCGTAGTGGTTCCGTTTCATGCTACATTTCATAGGAAACCTCAAAGTGACTCTATTTCATTATATTTCATCCATACCCCAAATCCATTCATTTAATGGCCATATGATGTAGACTATGGGTCTCTCTTATTTTTTTTATATTATAGCTTTATTCGGGACAAGTACCTATCATGCTCTATCAAAATTTCGATTTTCTATATTCAATTTGTTTTATTGAATGGAATTATAAATTTTAAAAATTGAAGCATGAAAATTTTCTATATCTAATATATGAGTAACAATTTATATTTATGTTATGGAGTTTACATAAACCCATAAATTATGTTATAATTTAAATTGAGAAGAGTTTTTTACTGATAAAAAATCAAAATTGATTAGTTACGTATTAATTTTGATTTTCTTAAATCATTAGGGAAATTCAAATTCAAGAATCATTTGTGAAGTCTTAGTAAATAATTAATGGTTCAAATTTGTACTCATTTTTCCTTCATTTGTTTCCTTCAAGTTTTGATATATTGTGTGTTTTAAGATACTATACAATTAGTAGTGTATCCAAACAAAAAAAACTTTCTTTCATACAAGGTATTAAGGAAATCGTGAATCAAAATAGAATCTAAGTACAATAAAAAAGGGTAAAGAGAAGTTTTTCATATATTTTGTATCATTTTGGTGGAATAGTCGAGCGATAAGGTGGGGGACTACAAATTCTCTTCCCTAGTTCAAATTTGGGCGTCGCCTAATCAATAAAAGAATCAAAATATCTTATCCTATTTTTATGATATAACTTGACAATTTATTTCCACCAAAAATAAATGGAAGAAAATGACTCTTTATATTTGCTTGATTATAAGCATTTGAGGTTCTCTAAAATGCTATAAATACTTGCACTAGGATTTTCAGTAGTAGTGAAAAAAAAACTAATCAATATTAATACAAAAGCCTTTCTCCTACTAATGGAGTGTCACAAATGATTGGATAGCTAGATAAATAATCTAATTAAATTAAAATCTCTCTTGCATAGGGGACAAGAGATGCTTTGTATACATACTCCTCGTAGTCTTTGAATAGTCCATCATGAAATTTGTCTTTTACTTATTTCATTTCTATTCAACTTAATTCTTATTTTATTTATATAGTTTTTTATATATTATTCAAAATAATTTTTCTAAATTAGATATTTAGTAATAAAATTAATTTTGATCTTTCAGTAACTTTGAATGAAGAACGTAATAGAACACCTTCGATTTTTTCATAATAGATCTAATCGAAGACTATGATCAAATGGAAAAATTGAAAAGAAATAAGGGTGTGTGACAGATAGTGATTCATTTTGGATTCTATATTTTTATACCCTTTCCTTGATGAAGGGCAACAAAAAAATGGGTCTTATTATTCCTACATGTTAGTATCATTCCTTTGATATTTCAAAAGCAACCCTCCTAAATTTTACGAGACATTTAAGTCATATAAGTAAATAGATCTATTTATTGATAAGAAAACGAAAAAATGTGAATGGTGATTGGATTGATGATAAAATATAATTCTGGGTCTCAAACAGTGTTATAAGAACCTGTAAGAATTGGATTCTTTCATCAATGATGTTGAGTCAGAATTCCCTTTTGACTCTGTGCCAGTTATTTTACTATTATTAATGAACAATAATTGAATAATTTCCCTATATTAATATACATATAGGACACAATTTACATGAATATAATAAGTTTCGCTTAGGCTAATTTAATGATAATCTTTACATTTTCCTTTTCACTCGTATAGGAAGAAGTGAGCTCTAAAAGTCATATTAATTGAGTTAAGGAATCAAATCGTATCAATTTTTTTATAAACCATTTATTAAGCCTTTTTTAATTTAACTAATTTTCAATTTCAAAATGGAAATTGAAAAAATCTTCATTTCAAAATTTTATTGGATTCGAGTGGAGTAATATATTCTATGAATATTATATGAACTCTTTCAATCAAACAAATATTTCAATTATTTTCATGGTTGTATTTTGAAAGTAAAAGGAATACATGTGGTAGGAAACTTCTTCCGATTGCATTTGTCATAAATTCAAAATTCTAAAATTTCTTATTTCAATGACCATACTCTTCCTGAAGTTATATATAGACAATGAGAAAGAATGGAGCTCTTATTTTATTTTACTTTTATTTCTTTTTAATTTTGAATGTTAAAAGAAAAAGATGCTAACAAAAAGATTATTTGAATTTCTTTTAATATAGCTTTGTTTTTTCATTGAATTTTTTTAATGGATATCGAGATTCATATTTAAAAAAAAGAATAAATTCAAAAAAATTAAATAGAATCAAATAGAAATAGACATAGACGAAGCAAAGAAATAAAATTAGAATTCTATGTACATTATATATTTAATTTATATCTATATATATGAAGATAATAATGTAAATTGACTAATACGAAATTAACTTATATCTTCATATAGTAAACCTTATAAGTACAATAAATATACTAGACAGTATGGTCTAATATTGTAGAAAGAAAATGATTTTTCTTTCTATAATACTAAAATCTCTTATGGAATGCTACTCTAATAACATACTATTAATTATGGTTCACTCATTTCGTTTAATACGCAAAATTGGAACCTTTTTCTTTTTTTTATTCAATCATTGATAAGAACAAAAGGTTAAAGTTTAATCCAAATTAATCACTTTAACTTTGACTTACTATTTTTACATATATATATATATATATATATATATATATATATATATATAAGTAAAAATGTAGTAGGGAGTAGAATGCACGTTACAGTAACAATAAATGCAAGAACGTTTACTTTATTTGGGATTTAATCCCATAGAGATGATAAAGATATTCAATGGGATGAATTAGATCTCGATGTAATCAAACCACATCAATGTCATAAATAAAAATATCTAAGCTATCAAATTGATTCATCATGAAGAATTAAATGGAATAAAATAGGAAGACCTTTTACCTATAACGAATTCAAAAGTGGATTCTAGATCTAATCAAAAATGACTTTTATTTATATTTTATATTATTTTATACAACCTACCACCTTATTTGTACAATCATTTGGTGAAGTATCATCTAAGTATTTTCCATTCCATTGATTCTAAACAACGACAAAGAAATAATCCAAATTTCAAATGAAAAAAAAAGATTTCCATTGGAAATGAAATTTTGCTATTTGTACACCTTCACATAAAAATGGAGAGATGAATTAATGTATTTTTTATTGGATCTGTTGGGATTGATGGGGCTCAAACTTATAACTTCCTCTTTGATAGGGCGGTGCTCTGACCAATTGAACTACAATTCCTCATAAATAAAATTTGAATATTATATATTCTTCTTATTTTATTCAAAGACTTTCAATTTTAAATTTGAATTGTCGTGTTGTAACAGAGAAGCAAATGATATATCCATATAGATATGCACTTTAGCAAAAGTTGTCTGAATTACTAATAATTTTTTCATTATTTTAAAATCAATCCTTTAATGAATAATAAAAAGTCTTTTTTACTCTTTTTCTTAGACCTTTACACTTACAGATCTTGATCTAAATCTAGATCATTAGTAAGATCATAATTTATTGTAAAAAATGAATAAGGTATAGGTCGAGTTGGATTTGAACCAACGTAGATATATTGCCAAAAAAATTATAGTCCGTCCCCATTAAACGCTTGGGGCATCGACCTAAGAGGAATCAATTTCGAGCTTATTAATAATCCTTGATTAACTTCCTTTTGTAGCACCTTACCCTTAGGGGAAGTCGAATTCATATTGCCTCTTTGAAAGAGAGATGTCCTGAACTACTAGACGGTATGGACATACTTGCCTGATAGGCATCATACTATGTTTATAGTATGAACAATTTTTGGAAATTGTCAACATAATGAAATGGTATAACTTCGTACAAAATATTTTTTTACCTTCCACGATTTTATATAATTTTGATCCCTCATTAATATTCATGAAGTGCTTATTCTAATCACCATTCTAGAATTCCCTAACATTTTTATTTAGTTATTTTCATATGAAAATATGAATTTAGAGAATTTCAATAATTCTAATTATTAAGGATATTAAAATGAATTAATATTTAATAAATAAATAAATAAAGATTCATTTGGAAATATGAGAAGCGGCATTAGGGATCAATAAGTTATTTTATTAAATCTTTGAATTATGTTCAAATGATAAGGATAATCTATTTCTTAATATTTCGATGAACTATTTTAGATTTATGTTAAATTGATAGGTACATGTATGAATTAAATGAATTTTTTTATGTTATAATAGTAATTGTCCCAGGTTTGAAAACAATTCATTGCATTGGTATTGATCAAATCTTATATTCAAAAATCATTTTATTTTAACTATACTTAAACTATAGGCATATCCTATATATTCACTCGATAAATCTAATTTATTGTCAATAATAAAGACACTAATGCCTATAAGTTTATTGTGTATACTTAGAATTTTATTATTCAATATATAGAATATATGTAAAAAAAGACATCTTAGACACATATTGATTGATTCATTCAAAAATTGAAACAAATAAGCCCTTTTTAACTCAGTGGTTGAGTAATGTCATGGTAAGGCGTAAGACATTGGTTCAAATCCGATAAGGGCTTTGGTTTTTTCATAAAATCCTTGCGGTAGGATTCGTATTTGAAAAAAAGACTAGAAATATTGATGATATTTATAATAATAAAGGTCAAAAACCACCTAATTCAATAGAATTTTAGAAATTATATTTTTTAATTCAAATTACAATAAAATTATTTATAAAGTTGAACATTTATCTATTATTATAAAGAATATCATTAAAATAAATAATGAGAAATTATCTACTTGACTTTGACAATATTCAAAACAGTATAATGATCAAATAGAAATTATCAAAAGAAAAAGTAAATGGACCTAACCCATTGAATCATATTTGTATCTACTATTCTGATATTAAAATTATATATAGATTAAATTGGAACAATGAATTTTCTTTTCATTTTTCTATTTCTTTAAGTTGCGTGAGAATCTATCGATATTTTCAATTAAATCTTCTTGTTTTTGAATTCCACCGCACAAGACAAGATCAATTTATATCTTATTCTATATATCTTAAATAGATATGGTTTTATGTATTAACTATTTCTATCTCTATAGATACATATGTTATTGATTTTTCTTCCGAGAATGTGATGGAAAATAGAATGAAAAATTCATCTTTTTAGGAAATTTTGAGAATAAGAATATAATTAATTGATAGAATGACAAGAATATGTCTAGGGTTTATTATTAGCGTGAAAAGAAAAGATATTACTTGTTTCTTGAACATTTCTTTTAAAAAATACATCTATTTGATTGACGAGTCATGAGATAATTCATGGTTCATGTGGTTATTAAAAATAGAAAAAATAATATAATTAAATTAATGAAATTAAAGGTTAGGTTACAGATCAATAAATATGTTTTTTATTCGAAACCCATTCGAAATATAGGCCAATGGATGTAGGATAAATTAATAAATAAATTATAGGGACCTTTAACACTCTAAAAATGCTATGAGGTACTAAAAAATGGTTGAAATAATTGAATAAGAGGATCATTAAGATTATAGCCCTTTGTAAATTTACCAAATATGAAAATGATGTATTTGATATTATGGATGATTAGTTACGGAGGGATCATTTTGTTTTTATAGGTTGGTCCGATCTATTACACTTTCCTTGTACTATTTTGCTTTAGGGGTTGGTTCATCAATACAACCTCTGTAACTTCATGGTATACCCATGGATTAGGAAGTTCCTATTTAAAAGGATGCAAATTCTTAACCATTGTAGTTTCTACTTCTGTTAATAGTTTGGGACACTCTTTGTTGTTATCATATGATTTTGAAGCCCAAGGAGATTTTACTCGTTGGTGTCAATTAAGAAACTTATGGAATTTTGTTGCTCTCCACGACACTTTTAGACTAATAAATTTCATGTTACGTCAATTTAAAATTGCCTAATCTATTCAATTATGACCTTATAATGCAATCACATTCTCTGACCCAATTTCTATTTATGTTTATGTATTCCTCATTTACCCGCTAGGTCATTCTGGTTGGTTCGTTGCGCCTAGTTTTGGTGTAAGCTATATTTTAATTCATCCTCTTTTCCCAAGGGTTTCATAATTAGACATTGAACCCATTTCATATGATAGGAGTTGTTGGAGTATTGGGTGCTAGTTTGTTATGCGTTGTTCATGGTGCTACCATAGAAAATACTTTATTTGAGGATGGTGATGGTGCAAACACATTCTGTGCTTTTAACCCAACTTAAACAGAAGAAATTTACTCAATGTTTACCACTAACTGCTTTTGCTCTCAAATCTTTGGGGTTTCTTTTTCGTTGGTTACATTTATTTATGTTATTTGTACCAGTAACTGATTTATGGATGAGTGCTCTTGGAGTAGTCGGTTGCCCTAAATTTACTCGCCTATGACTTTGTTTCTTAGGAAATTCATGCATCAAAAGATTTTGAATTTGAGACTTTATACACCAAAAATATTCTCTTAGATGAACGTATTTGTGCTTGGATGGTGACTCAATATCAAGCTCATGAAAACCTTGTATTCCTCGAGAAGGTTCTACGACGTGGAAACACTCTTTAATGGAACTTTTAACTTTAGCTAGTCGTGACCAAGAAACCACTAGTTTTTCTTGGTGAGTTGAGAATACCTGACTTATCAGTTTATTTGGTAAACTACTAGGGGCTCTTGTAGCCCATGCCAAAACTAATCGTATTTTGGGCTGAAATAATGAACCTATTTGAAGTGGCTCATTTCATACCACCTAAGAAGCCTATGTATGAACAAGGTTTAATTTTACTTTCCTACCTAACTATTTTAGGTTCGGGGGTAGGTCCTAAGGAGGAAGTTCTAGACAGCTTTTCATACTTTGTGTCTAGAGTACTTCACTTAATTTCCTTTGCAATAATGGGCTTTGGTGGTATGTATCATGCACTCATGGGACCCATAACTCTTGAAGAATCTTTTCCATTTTTTGATTATGTATAGAAGGATAGAAATAAAATGACTACAATTTTAGGTATTCATCTAATCTTGTTAGGTATAGGTGCTTTTCTTTGAGTGTTCAAGGCTCTTTATTTTAGGGGTGTATGTGATACCTAGGCTTCGAAAGGGGAAAATGTAAGAAAAATTACCAACTTGACCCTTAGCCAGAGTATTATATTTGGTTATTTTCCAAAATCCCTCTTTGGAGGAGAATGGTGGATAGTTAGTGTGTTTAAAAGATATAATTTGAGGGCATGTATGGTTAGGTTCCATTGATACGTGGACTCATCGTATACTTGTATGGTCTATATAGGTCTACTTGTCTTATAGTGTAGTCGCTTTATCTATTTTTGGCTTTATTGCTTGTTGCTTTGTCTGGTTCAATAACATCGCTTATCTTAGTGAGTTTTATGGGCCCATTGGACTATAAGCTTTTCAAGCTCAAACATTTACTTTTCTAGTTAGAGATCAACATCTTGTGGCTAACATAGAGTCTATTCAATGACCTTCCAGTTTAGGTAAATATTTAATGCATTTTTTGACTAGTGAAGTTATTTTTGAAAGAGAAACTATGCATTTTTAGGATGTACGCATTCCCTTGTTGGAGCCTTTAAGGGGTCCTAATGGTTTAGACTTAAGGTGACTAAAAAAAGACATACATCCTTGACAAGAACGACGTTCTGTGGAATATATGACTCATGCCCCTTTGGGTTTTTTAAATTTCGTGGATGGTGTAGCTATCGAGATCAATGTAGTCAATTATGTCTTTTCAAAAAGTTGGTTAGTTAACATTCATTTTGTTCAGTATTTTTCTTATTCATAGGGCATTTATGGCACATTGGAAGGACTCGGGCAGCTACAATAGGATTTGAAAAAGGAATTGATTGTGATTTTGAACCTGTTATTTCCATGACTCTTTTTAATTGATAACTGAGACAATGGATCAAATGCTTAAAGTAGGGATCAAATTAAAAGGTATTCTATTTTCCTTTCTTTTCAACTCATTTATTTATTTATATTAATTATATTAATAATTCTAATTTTCTATTTTTCACTCAACTATCCAACTTAGCCAAGTCATTTCCCTCTATCATATTAAAGCAAAAGCAATAAAATGAAGAAAGGCAATAAATATATTCACATAGAAAAGAAAAATAAAAAGGAGAGAGGGATTCGAACCCTCGATAGTTCTTTGTTTCAAAGTATATCACTTTTCAAGACCAGAGTTATCCACCATTGAGCCATCTCTTTGAAAGATAATTTCTATCTTTTTTTTATATCGAATATAACATGGCCTAAGAGTTGATACTATTTCTATTTATATAAAGATATTGATGACTCTATGAAAATAGAATCATTAATGCACTTTTTTACTTAATATTTACTTGTTTTATTTAATAAATAGTATTTTTATGATAAAAAAAATTAAAATATAAATTTTTAGTGAAAGGGGGTGAAAATATAATTTTAAATTTTTTTAATGCAGGACCAATCAAAAGTTGCCACATGTCATGCCACACAAGCAAAGGAACTGACTGGCAAGCATGTGGATGCCACACAAGCACAAAGAGCGAATCATGTCGCTCCGCGTGGGAGGAGGACGAAAAACAAGCAATGTGTCAGCACGACTCACCCCGAGTTTGAAAATCGGTCAATGTGTCATGCCACGTGTCACCATGCCATTGCTCCGTGTGTTTCACCCGTGTGTCACGCCATCCATTCCCACGAATCACGTCACATGTTGTTGACTCGGCGAGCGTTGACTCTGATCGGTCTCTCCTGCCGTGCGTCACTCCCTGATTCACCCAATGAATTCTAATGCCACATGTCGCGCTATGATTGGCTAAAACTGTCAGTTTTTCTTGTTTTGATCGTAGCCCTTGATCTGAAGGTGATCAGACGGTCCAAATCACACCTGAGCTTTATTTAAGTTCATAATAACTCCATAAACCCTGATTTGCCTAAATTAGCAAAAAAATTGTTAGTTTTTAGAGCTAAAAAAAGAGAAAAATATAGAAAAATCTAAGAGAAGACACAATTTTGGTGGAGATTTAAGAGGAAATTAATTCTACCATTCAAGATATTGATTTTATTTCTTTTTCTACTATTTTCTTTATCAATTTTATTTCTTTATGAAAAAATATGAGTTTTATGAACACAATTATGTGTAATTAATTTATTATTCTAGGGATCTTATGAACCCAATTTTCAGCATGTGATGATCTAATATTTTTCCTAATTATAATATTAGTTTCAATGATACAAGTTGAATCCTAGACATAGAAATATAAGAAGGCAGATACCCATTTCCATCGAAAGAAATGATATTATCAAGGATATAAAACATAAAATAAAGAATTAACCAAATTTTATTGATGTAGAGGCAATCAAGAAAGCCGCTTAAGTGAATATATAACCTACAAAAAAGTGGGATAACCTCACCAATATTGCTTGTACAATGGAAAGAGCCACCATTTATCTATCCATCAAATCAAATTAGCCAAAGGTGTTTGTTCATGAGCCCATGCTAAAGTTTCAATAAGTTCCTGCTCATATCTATGTTAGGAAATTAAGAATATAAATCCAGTAGCCAAAACAAGATGTCCAAATAAGAACATCCACGCCCACACCGATAAACTATTCATACCAAAAAGGTTATATCCAATGATAGGTTATAAAGAATTTAACCATAGATAATCTCTTAACCATTCCAAATAAGTGGAAGACTCGTTAAACTATGAAAATGTTCCTCAACCATAATATGATGTGTTTCCAATGCCAATAAAAAGTCACTCATCCAATGGTATTTAACATCCACAAAACTACCAAATAAAATACTTCCTAAGCCAAAATATCAAAAGTACTTCCTCATCCCCAGACCATTGCAAGGAAAAATATAACCAAAATCTTTTTTATCTGGCATTAGCCACATGCATCTAAGGCCTCTTTTACCAAAATCAATATAGTTGTATGTGAAACTAAAGCAATAACATGATGAACCAAGAAATCTCTAGGTCCTATTGTTAAGAATATTGAATTACTATTCTCATTAACATCATTTAACTAACTTGGCAACCATATATTTTGACCTGCATTGAACGCCAGACCATTTATTGAAGATAAAAGTACATTGAACTCATATGAATTTTTAACATAAGAAGATTGTATCCATTGGACAAATATAGGTTCAATAAAAAATTGTTTCTCAAGAGTACAAAAAGCAAGCATGATATTATTATGAACATAAATTCCTAAAGTATGGAACCCAAAAAGAGGCTAACCTAACTTAAATGGGATATGATAGCTTCTTTATGGTCCAACATTATTGCTAATACATTATCCTCATTATGTTTCATATTGTAATCTCTAATAAAAAAATATAACTTCATGAGCAAAAGCTCTTATCATGACGAATCCTATGATGTATTAGTGGTGATCGAGTATATAAAGTAACTTGAGTAGTAAAGTCTTATGCTATGAATGCATAAGCAAGTAAAGAGTACATGTATTGAGAGATCGAGAAAGTAATAACCCCTAAAGAGGCCAGAGTAGGGCTTAATTGAAATGAATCAAATTATTGATTGTGTCATAAAAGGCCCTTATATCCATGCCCCAATTACCTTGGGTGGAAAATGCACTTCTAAAAGATTTTTTATATTGTGCCTAATCCCGAAATTAGTTCTATACATATGACCAATAATAAGAAAAAGCAATGCAATAGCTAAATGATGATGAGCAATATCAGTAAACCATTTTCTTTGCATTTGTAGATGGAATCTCCCAAAAAGGGTTAGAATGGCAATTCCTGTTCCTTGTGAGATCCTAAATAATTGACTGCTTGAATCAAGGTTTTGAGTATAAAGACTCCACTGATTTATAAAAAAAGGCCATAATCTTTAAGGATCCAATAATACATCAAAGAAATTATTCCATCGAATGTATTCCCCCTGAATGTAGGCATAACAAAATGAACTAAATGTTATGTCCAAGCCAATAAGCTTACTTTGAATAGTCTTGATAGATGATGATTGAGATGAGATTCAGCATTTTTAAACCACGAAATACTCAATTTTTATTTCAATTATAGGTGTAACCAACTTGTTATTAAAGATATGGCTCCAGTATAAAGATTCCCAATAGTACATAAATTGATTGTACACCACCACTGATAAACACTAGAAGAAACAATATTCACTAGGTCAAGAGCACTTCTTACCCCTGAATAAAAGCTTCCACTCTCGATTGACCAAAATGAGGATCCCAAATTGCATGAGCAATAGGTCTTATGTGTAAAGGATCATGTACCCATGCCTTAAAGTTTCCTTGTCAAGCTACATGAAATCTTTTTCCAAAAGTCCATAGCTACGTGAAACAAATTTCCAAAAGTCTATAGAAAAATTAGTGCTAATTAACCAAAGTGAGAAGCAAAAATATTATGATAAAGACATTCCTCCTTAATATCATTATGACTCTTGTAGTCATGTGAGGTAGTATTACCAAACCAAATATGATGAGTAATAGGGTCTTGAGCTAAGCCTTGGTTAAACCTGGAAATCTTAATGCCATAATGCCTTTCAAATCCTCTTATCCATTATCCTATTGTAATAATTCTTGCTAAAAAGAACACCCATATTGTGGAAATTCTACTTAAAAGGTAATGAGTTACTCTTATAGCATGTCCTTGGACAATGCTCAAGGATCTAGGCTAGGTAACAAGAGTAACTTTTAATTTAATATCAGACCAAACGATAGATTCAATAAGTTCTTGCTAATAACCACGCCCATTGAAAAGAAACATTAGACTAAAAGCCATACAAAATAATCACTTAGGAAAAAAATGTCAGATATAGATAATAAAGAGCCATAGGACTGAATTACCTAGGATTCCTATGCCCATAATAAATCGTAGAGCCATTCATTAATAGTAATGGAACTTTGTGCAAATTTTCTTCCCATGATATGAGTTACCACCCTCTAATCACTTATATTACTACAAACATTTTACTACATTTTTCAAATGAAATCGCATTATACATCCAAAATAGCCCAAAGAAGACATGATCTCAAGAGGATACTTGACACATCCTTCTCCTCTAGGTCCATCATAAGAGAAATGAAAATTAAGATTTGCTTTATTTGGTACCAAACACAAGCTACGAGCAAATAGAATGCATTTTAGAAGTATCAACATCGTCACATGAATTGTAAATGCATGAATGTGATGTACCAAAAAATTTGTGGTTCCTAATGGAATATATAATAAAGCAACCTTGCCACATACTATCACTAAATCACCATCTCCGCAAGTCAAACTAATGCTTGTTGTACATTAGAAGTCATTGCATCAGGTGCTAAAGTATGGGTGTATCCATTGAGCTAAGGCATGTTGTAATTGTATAGAAACATCTAAGATGTGATATGATTGCTTCATGATGTCTAAGGACATGATCTAATAGATCATTGTATCAAGTGGTTGGATTATAGTATCTTACCATAAAAATAATTGCATGCGTAGCAGTACCAACTATGAGAAATCTTGCAATTCACATATGATGTATGAACAATGAAAGTTGTGTACCATAGTCAATAGCTAGATATGGGTAAAATGGCATCACATACATATGGTGAGCTACAACAATGGTTAAAGAGTCCAACATAGTTAGGTTAATAGATAATTAAGCATGTCATGATGTTGTTAGGATCTTATATAGGCCTTTATGACCCTAGCTAGTAAATAAGCCTTTATGAGCTATGAAATATCTTTTATACCATGAAAAATGCCCTTGTTAGTCCTATACATGTGACCCTACTACCATGAAAAGAATTGCAATAGCTAAATGATGGTATGCTATATCAATTAGCCATAAACCCCCAGTTATTGGATCTAATGCTCTATGAAAAGTAAAAAAAATATACATGTTTTGACCAATTCAAGGTGAAAAGTGGGGTTGCTCTTTCAACAAAACTGTGATAAAGTTGAGCCAAAAGATTCTATTCAAGATAAATTCATAAGAAAGTGGAATATTTTTAGGATCTACTCCAGCATTTAGAAATTAATTAATCGGTAAAGATACATGTACTTTGTGTCCCACCTAAGAGAGAGACCCAAGTCCTAATAACAACTCTAAATAGTGATTCACATAGATTCTACATTTTAGAGCCCAACCAATTTGAGAGTGGCTTTGTAATAATAGAACCAACTAGCAAAAATCATTAAAGCTGCCAAAAACTAATGTACCAATTGTAGTACAATAGATTTGTAATTTACTAGTTATTCCAGATGTTACCAAAGATGAAAAAACCAAAGGTTATTTGTATTCCTCGAAAACCCTATCCTACATCACCATTTAATATTTCTTGACCCACTATTGGCGAAACCACCTGGGCATTAGGTCCAGTGCGAGTAGGAGCACTTTGCAATGCTTTATAATTGAAAAAACTAGTACCGTGAAAATACATACCACTCAGCCAAAGAAAAACGATAGAGAGTTGATCGAAATAAGCACTAAATAATTTTCAAGAGAAATCCTCCAAATCACTAGTATGACTATTGAAATCATAAGCATCTGCGTATAGGTTCCAAATATAAGTGGTAGTATCAAGCCCCTTAGCTATTACTCTTGAAAAATGACTTAATTTGGCCCATTCCTCGAAAGGAGTTTTTACGGGATTCCTATATACCAAAATTTCAACTTATTTTTTTGGTGAATGAATAATCATTGAGTCCTCATCTTTTCGAACAACACATACAAAAAAACCTGTCAATAGTTAAGTAAATGGTGAACCTATAAGAGATGTTTAAACTTAGTTTTTTTTATCTTTTATCTCCCACTTATCTCTTTTCTTTAGTTAGTCACTAGAGAAATTATGATATGAAAATTGATCTGAGGAAAGTGTTCAGATCTATTATGACATAACCATGGGGCACTTAATAGACCTTTTTAATCTAATAAATCTTTTTTTGAGCTTTGAATTGACGCGATGTAGCCTAGCATATTCATATCTCAAACTAGAAGTTTCTAAATGAATCTACTTTATATCTTACATAGAACATATTATTTTTATTATATTTCAAATTGCACAAGCAATCATTGTTAAAAGAGACCCACATATTTCTATTTAGTCAATTAAAGGTATTTTTTTGTTTAATTATTCTTTACTTTATCTATATGTAATTTATTCCTATGAAAATACCAGACAAAATAAAAGATCCTAGATGGGATATAATGAAATTTGAGGTTGGTTCTTACCGAATAAATGATCTGTTTTATTTTGTTGAGAGAGATAACAATTAATTTTAATAAATAATTGATTATAACAAAAATTCTAAAAAATCAATTGAAATTGAAACTAAATAAAAAGAAATAAAAATATAAAATTCAACGAAAATATAAAAAAAATGTTCTTATTTGAAACACCTTGTGATCTTCAAACAATTTTGCACTTCAATATAATTACCAAGAGTAAGCATTATAACATGTTTCCAATACTCAACATTATAGCCTATTTCCAATACTTGATAGCTAGATCGAACCAAACCTTCGTAATTTCAGAATCACCTTATCGAATGGCTTGTTCTCTCTCATCAGAATAGGGGTAAATTATTTTCCTTAGAATTGTTCTCGAGAGTTTCCAACCTCATACAACTTAGCAGTCAAATTCTTTTAACATTGTCCCTTTTTTCCTATAATTAACCAAAAGAAGAGATATTATGAGTTTTAAAACGAAAATTTGCTTAATAATTCAATCATTTTTATCTTTTTTCCCATCTTCCTAAAGTATAGACATTTATACTATAAGTAGAATTTTATGAAAGATAACTATCTAAGTTTCATATATAACTTTATATATAATTTTTGAAAAAGACTTTTCTTTATAAGAAGGAAAAAACTTACTATCTTTAGGATCCGATGCTATCCAGTTGCGCAATATCTTAGAGGATTAATTCTATTACATAAGTTAATTCCTAAATTTTATCTCATGATATGAGATAAGTAAGTAGTTCTTATTATATTAGCCCACAACCTCACGAATTGATCTTTACGATGCTCTCTTTAATTAGACCATTTATCCATAGAATAAAGTATATAGGCATACTTATTTCTTCATATTCTTATTCATATTTTGGTTTCTATAAAATGAAAATGAAGTTTATTTATTTACTACAATAAAAAATCGTTGTTTTGGACGATACATATGTAAAAAACCCATTTTTTGTTTTTTTCCTAGTATTTACTATTTCCTTGGTTTCTTGACCATAATCATTATGCAGGAGAGATGGTCGAGTGGTTGTAGGCGTAGCACTAAAACCGCTATGTAAGATTTTGTGTATAGATGGTTTGAATCCCTATCTTTTCGCATACTTTATGTAATTTACCAACGTTATTGACCACAATATATTAAGTAAATATTGATACCATTAGTCCAATGATTTGACCTTTCTCTGATATAGATTATCTATTCATAATCCAAATATTCTATGGTATGGAAAATATTAGAAAAGAATGGACAAAGAATGAAAATTATCCACCAATTTATGATACATGAATGTGAGAAAAATATCTAGAACCCAAACCTTTACCTCAGAGCTTTTCCCATAGGCGAAGGAGAAAACAAAATTGTTCGAACATTTGTTTGTTATTTTTCTTAGTTTTAAGTCTGACAAGAATAATATTCTACAACCATCAATTCATTTATTTTCAACCAATCCATTGACTATCTATTATTTGATTAATTAATCCTTTATATTGAAAAGGGTAAAAGGTCAAATGATTTCGCAATTCCTCTTGGGAAATTGAATCAAGATAATTTTGAACCAAAACCTTGGATTTTTGTTCATCATTCATTGTAATAATATATTGAAGTTTGCAACAATTACTTGTTATATCTATTATACAACCATTAACGAAAATATGTCTAGGGTTAACCAATTGTTTAATGAAAATATGTCTACTATACAACAATATGGTCGAAACCATACCTAATCAAAAAAGAATGTTATCGAAACATATTTCAAGTAATTGTAGTAAAACCGACCTATTGATCCTTTGGTTTTTTCAACAATACAAAAATATTTAAGTAATTTTTGTTTTGTAAGATCATAATGAAAGTTCAATTTTTGCTTTTCTATAAACGAATATGATATTGAATTTTTTTACTAAGACGTGATTAATTTTTAAGATTGTTTACGATTTTAGGTTTTTTATTAGTTATTCTCGCTGTAACCTCAAACGATGTATTTTTTTAAAACGAGATCATCTATAACGCGACATAAAAATTCCTTATTTTATTGAAATTTTATAAACCTAAATTCAAATTAAAAAAATCAAAATTTAATAAAGTATTATACTACAAAGAGTAATTATCTTATTATTCTTATATATATGTATCTATTATTTATTAATATATATATTTATAAATTTTTGAATATTTTTATTGTATATATATATTATCTAATTTACTTATATTATTATATTAATTTATTAGATAATTTTATTTGAATATATTAATAAATTAAATTTGAATAATCTATTTAAATAATATAGTAATATATTAAGAATATAATAATATATATATATAGATTTAAATTAATTACATATCATTAAATGAATTTCAATAAAAAAAATAAAAAAATATTAAAAAAACATTAAAATCTAAAATAAAAAATATTAAATAAAACTATTAAAAGTTAACAATAAAATTCAAAAACGAAAATAGAATTAAAAAAATTAATTTTTTTTCGTGGTCGATTTGTTTTACATAGAAAATTAAGTTCATTATTTTTAATATTCAATTTTATAATATATAAGTACAACAATATAAATTTATTACCTTGAAAATAAAATTTTATAACATTTTTTATAAAATTATCTCACCTAATAATTACCTCTACAAATTGCATTTTTTTAGACGGACAGTTCATACTTGTTTAAAGATGGAATAGTAATAACCTTACCATTTTTATATTCCAAAATCCCTATTTCTATTTCAGTCCTCTGTATAAGCCGGCGGTAAAGGGACCTCCATTGCTTCTGTTCGCTGAACCAATAGTCTTCACAGTCTGCTCTCTTGCCGTTCGCCGTTCTTTAGTGCATCTCCCTCCTCTTCTTTAATATGTAAGATTCATTTCTTTCCCTCAGTTTGTGTTTCTCAAATTTGCTTCATTATTTGGTCGATTCCAGCGATTTCTTCGTCGTTCTTTGATAATCGGTTTCACGATTCTAACGAATCAGTGGAAAACTTCTCAGTTTCAATTAGGGTTTTTAATTATTGAGCATCTATAATATGAATTTGATAGTTTTATGCTTCTTCTTTTTTGCTACATATTTTATGCTTGTAAGTATAAAGAATAAGTTTTATGCTTATTTTTTTGATAGACTGGATTATTATATTTTATCAAAAATAAAAAAGATAGACTGGATTATCATAGATTTCTGATTTACGAGTTTAATTGGTTTCCCTATTGTTGTTTTTGTATGAATACAATCAGTGACGGACTCAATAGTATTGTTCAGAGGGGGCAACATTTAAATTACAAGTGGAACAAGAAAATATGCTCGTAGTTAACTAGTACGAAATTTATAAAAAAAGTTGAGCAAGAATAAATAATGTCAAATCTATATTTTTGTCAAAAATTATAAATTCATGAACAAATATATAAATAAAAATATAAAATACTTACATTGTATTGGAAAATAATAAAGGAGTCAAATACAATTGAATTTAGTATAAAATATTCCCTATAAGTCACAAATTTGAATGAAAATAGAGCATATCGGAAGAAGAAAATATTAAAAGATTTAAAAAAAAAAATTTGTTGCTTTGAATACTTATTTATCAAACAACAATTTGAGAGATGATTCAAATCAGGCTAATTTCTAAGATTAAACTTCGAACATTTAAAATTTAAACACCTAAATGAAATTTTTCTTTAAAATGATAAAAATGAATGGAAAATTTTGCAATTTTATTGGATCTTATGTGTAAATGTATAAAATCTAAATACATATTTTGATAAAATGTCATAAAAATTTGTCAAAATTTAAAAATTATCACATGTTTAAAATGAAAATAATTCTTCAAAGGGGACACTAATCAAATTATACACATATATTACAAACAAAATTCACATTTAAAAAGTTAAGCCCATATGTCCTCCTGGGCTGCACTTGCCTCTGCCCTAAATACAATAAATATTTATAATTTTAAGCTTATTTGTCATAGACTGGTATGATAGATTTCAAATGTGATGTAATGAGGTTAATTTGTTTGATGGTTCCCTGTCTCTTAGTAAAAAATAACCGATCACTTTATTTACCACTTCCATTTTTGGTTTCAAACTTTCCAGGTAGAGAAAAAAATTTGCTACAAGTTTCATGTTTATTTTTGGTATCTTATGTTTGTAAAAAGCTTCTTAGTTTGATATTTTTCATCCTGTAAATGCGATAAAATTAAATGTGTAGCACATGAAACAAGAATAGCTATTCCCATAGTTGGAGAATTCACCTTAAGTTTGTCTTATTTTTCTTCCTTCAAAGTATCGTTTTCATCATTTCCCACTCCTTTCTGTGTCCTCTGTAGTACAACTACATAGTTCTTTTCTAATTTATAAAATACTCAATTTTTTCATTCATGTGAATTCTGTCTGCATCTGGATCTTGCCATTAAATATCACCTACTCCATGAAAGAAATGTTTGTTCTGTTAACATGTATCTGTTTGTTTGTAATTTGTTTGCTTGATAGAGAACCAGGCAATTATAAATTCAACTTGAGGAGGTACAGCTAGAGTAAAATCATGGCGAATCTCCCCCAATCACTCTCAATGAATGTACCATTTGGAAATCCAAGTATGTATGCACCAAACATGGCCGGATCTCAAGCAAACAAGGACAGGAAAATTGCAACAGCTGAGCAGTTGGTGCTTGACCTTAGTAACCCTGATCTGCGAGAGAATGCTCTTCTGGAACTCTCTAAGGTAACTGTGTAACTAATTCATTTCTAACGCTAAATATTTTACTCATAATTCTGTCTTTTGATGTTTTGCATTTTCCTTTTCATTTAGGATTTGAACTGTCATAGATGGAACGTCTGATATGTTTTGGCATTATGAAATTTATGTTCACTTGCATACTTGGCTTATTTTGCTCAGTCTTTGTGTGGTTGAGGAAAACGTGGTGAAAACAAAGGCTAGTCTCCCCCCTTTTATTGGTGAACTTTCATTCAAGTTTTTTTGTCAGACCCTAGTATGTGCCCATTGTATGTGTTACTTCTTCTCCCCTATACAGAAAAAGGGAAAAAAAACTATAATTTAATGCTTGATTAGGTAAAGCAATATTTGGTATGCATCAAGCATATTATTAGAACTTCCTACAATTTTATGAAAAAATACCCCTGCTAGCCTAGTTGTATTATTTGCGTTTTGTTTTACTGTATTGACTGATTTTGCAATTTGCATCAATACAAATAATTCCTCTTTGATCTAAAATTATTTATTTGTCATTTTTCCTTATATATCAAAGTTGCTCAAGTAGTTGGTGCATTCTGTTTTTGATATTAATGCTGCACTAGGTTGGTTTGATGAAGCTTTATTTTGTTTCTCCTTTTATTATAGAGGAGAGACCTATTTCAAGATTTGGCTCCTTTACTGTGGAATTCTTTTGGTACTATTGCTGCACTCTTACAGGTATGTTCTTAAGGACTGCTATTATTTTAATTTAGTTTTTATTCGTACTATTTCTCCGTTAGAATATTGTCTTTGTAGTTGTGAGCTTTCTATGCTTTATTTCGTTCCATAGCCCTGAGAAGAAGGTTTCATTTAGTGGTTCAATTATGTTAGAGTGGGGAAAAAGGTAGAACCCCCTTTAGTTATGTGTGGGTTTTAGGCCAATTTTTAGGTGCTATGGACAGGTCAGAATAGAATGATCTTTAGAGATAGAGAGCAAATGCAGTATTCTGTGCAACACTGTCTTAATTTTCATTTTCTCTCTGTTTCAATTGTGATGTATGTCTAGTTTAACTTTAAATGAAGACTAAGATGCAACTTAGACTCTTGGACCATTTTCTGTATTTCATTGATATATTATCTGCATCGATAGTACTTATGATCTAGTAATAAAATATTGGGCTGACTTGTGCAATATTTTCTGCTATCTATTGGTTTAATGTGTATGGAATACTTTTGATGGTTCGTCAATTAATTATCTATCCTGTGTATTACTTTTGGTGGAACTTTCTCTGTGCATGATAGAGCTGTATATAAGAGGGCTTGTTCACTTATTTTAATAGCATTTTTATGTGCAGGAGATAGTATCAATATACCCTGTTCTATCTCCACCAAATCTTACTGCTGCGCAGTCAAATAGAGTTTGTAATGCTCTTGCTCTTCTTCAGGTCACATGTTTCCCCTTTCTGCTCCTTATCTTTTTCAGGCTTATTTTTACCACTTACTGTTTTTCATTTTTAGGTTATATTTATTGTTGAATCAATTAAGAAGCACTTTAGCTTGTTTAAATTTTAAACAAAGTAGCATATGTTGGTTTTGGTACTTTTTGTAACTGTTGACCAAGGAGGCATGGAGACTCATAATGTTGGTTGCCCTAAGAAATGGTTCGCTTCTTGTTGTTAATTGTCACTGAACCATTTTATTTATTGATTGAAGGATAGAAAAATTTATCTAATTTACGTTAGAAGTATAGTGAAAAAGCTTAGAATATTGAAACAGTGAACAACAAAGGGATGAAGGTGAAAATAATTGGATGAAAGGAAATATGGCTACCTTTTCCCCTATTTTGTGCACACAGACACAATCAAGGATCCTTTTAATCGATTCTATTATGCTTTTCTGCCATTTGTAATTTTATGAATGATTACTCAACATAATGGTTGACTCATTAAAATTTTATTTTACTGGGGAACTGGCTCTGCTTGTTTATACTATTTTCATGTTAGATGAGCAATATGAGGCACTTGTAAGTTGATTTTGTAACTAATTGGAACCAGGTTACACTTACTACTTGTATTTTTTTTTTGGCAGTGTGTAGCATCTCATCCAGACACAAGAATGCTATTCCTTAAAGGTAATATTTGTTGATTGCTAACATGTTTTATTTGTTTTGTTTATTACTGTATTTTTGTGGTGTTAGAGTACAAAAGATAAAGAGGCATTTTGGACACTCTCAAGTAGTGTTTATTAGTATCTCGAATCGCACCACCCATTAGATGGTCTTTTGGGGCTCGCCATGTAACATTGGACTCTACAAAGTTGTAGTTGTTGCTTTGGACTACAAAGTTATAGATGCTATCTGACCTCTAAGTTTTATAGATTCAAACCTGTGGTCTTCTCCAAAAAAAAAGTTTAAATCATATGGGTCTTGAAAAAAAATAAGCGATCTGAAGCAAACACCCAAGTAGTTGGACCTTGCCAAATGAAAGAAGGGTATCCAACTGGAGAAAAAAATGAATTAATAAATAAATTTTTTGGCCTTTGTAAACACTAAGGGCCTAAGATTTAGGGGTTGTTGGAGTAGAACTAGTAAGGAGTCTCACATTGACTTCAATGACTCTCCTTATAAGTACCATGGGCCTTGCTAGTTGCCACCTATTTGTTACGTCCCGCTCGAATTGTCCCTCAAAATCCAAATAGATGGTGCTTGCCTAAAGGATCTAGACTTTTCTACATGAGAAGGTTCTAGAGTGGCTTAGAGATGTCTAGAATAAGCTAGAGTTGGATGGATTCAACTCAAGCTTTGAAGACCCTAGAATGTTCTAGAGCACGTTGGAGGATGCTAGAATGGGCTAGAATATTCTAGAACATGCTGGATGGTTCATGAAGGATGTAGAAGCCGTTGGAAGCTTATGGAACATCCTAGAACTTGCATGAAGGAGGTAGTCAAACCTAGAAGACTCTAGAGTTGGCTAAAAGGTCCTAGAACCTTGTGACATATTGTACATAAAACTAGAACACTTTTGTATATTCTAGAACTAGAAGGATCTAGAAAGATGTGGCATAGTCTTAAGCTTGGTGCCACACTATAAATAGACCTATTGGTCTTCATTTGTATTCATCCTTGGGAATTCTTAGCATTTTGTAAGATAAACTCTCTCTAGAGCAATACAAAGTATTCTTTACAAAGCATTCTTTCTAGTCTCTTTGGAGTTTCATTCGGATTCAAAGGCAGGCTTAATGCAACGGATGGTGCTAAGTGCTCTACGATTGCTACTTGAAAAATAAGGTCGTGACAGTTGGTATCAGAGCTTTCGGTTGAAGCATTTCTACCCTTGGCATAATGAAGAACGTTGCTCCATCTACACCAAGCGTTGATGTTCCATCTATGGAACGTGGGCGTGAGGAAGTTTGGAAACCATCAAAAGAATCTTGAGCCAAGTCGAAAGACATGTTTTCTAGCTTAGAAACACGAGTTGGGAGTGCGCAGGACAGCTTAGGGGAGCTGTTCAACCGGGTGGACAACTTAGAGGAACGTTGCAATGACTTGGAGAAAGAGGATGTGGAGATCCATGCAGTGGATAAGATGTCCCTCAACGAGCTAGACGGTGGGTTAAGACAAGAGATTGAAGGGTTGAAGGCCGAACTTGCCAAGGTAAGGGATCTCATCCAAAGAGAAGTTGCTAATGTCTTGCTTAGAGTGGAGGATATGGGTGGTGATCTGGCTCTATGTAAGCGGGCTATGGCCGCAAGAATTAGCACAACTACCGTCATTGAGGCTACGAGGGTGGATGTTCCCAAGCCTAAGACCTTCAATGGTGTTAGGAATGCTAGGGAAGTTGAGAACTTCCTATGGGGGCTTGAACAATACTTTGAGGCTACTGGCATAACGGACCATGCCAGTAAGATTCGGACTGCTGCCATGTATTTGTCTGACATTGCTATGTTGTGGTGGAGACGGAGGCATGGAGATGTGCAACGAGGGGTTTGCACAATTGATACCTTTGAAGATTTCAAAAGGGAGTTCAAAATACAGTTCTTCCTCGTAAATGCTGAAGAGGAGGCAAAAAACTGATTGCGACGGTTAAAGCAAACAGGTAGCATAAGGGATTATGTGAAGGAATTCACAACCTTGTTACTTGAAGTCCCCGACACATCAGACAAGGATGTCTTATTCTTATTCATGGATGGTCTCCAATCGTGGGCTAACCTCGAGCTCAAGCGACGTGATGTCCAAGACTTGTCTTTGGCCATTGCGATTGCAGAAAGCTTTATCGATTACTCCACAAACAAAGAGAGCTCAAAAGCCACAGATAAAAAGTTTGGTGGAGGAAAGAGTGGTGGAGGCCAAGCCAAAAGTCAGGGCTCCAAAAATCATAGAGATGGCTCCTCATTCAAATCACGAGATAAGGGAAAGGAGAAGGAGGATCGTGGTGTCTCGAAGTCCCGTTTGACATGTTTCATTTGCGACGGACCGCATTGGGCACGTGAATGTCCGAAAAGAAAGGCATTGAGTGCCTTAGTTGCTTCTACTAATGACCAGGATAGAGGTGAGTCGGACGGAGGTGTAAAGATGGGTTCTTTGCGCCTACTTGGTGCATTGCAGAGCGCCCCACAGACCCCCAAGGGCTTGATGTACGTAGATGCAACCATCAACGGAAAGGTCGTCAAAGCTTTGGTGGACACA
The DNA here is from genome assembly GCA_037013495.1 of Hippophae tibetana. Taxonomy (NCBI): domain Eukaryota; kingdom Viridiplantae; phylum Streptophyta; class Magnoliopsida; order Rosales; family Elaeagnaceae; genus Hippophae; species Hippophae tibetana. Next base: position 24,474,316 of record CM072812.1, read on the forward strand.
AGTGCATCTTATAACTTTGTTTCAATAAAGGAAGCAAAGAGACTCGGCCTGAAGGTAGTCCATGGAGGGGGATCTCTCAAAGCAGTTAACTCGGCAGCACTACCATTGCATGGAGTTGCTCGTGGAGTTAAGGTCAGTCTTGGTGCTTGGACTGGCCAAGTGGACTTATCAGTGGCACCTATGGATGACTACTCAATAGTATTCGGCATGGAGTTCTTGGACTAGGTTAGAGCTTTCTTGGTGCCATGTTCAAACTCTATATGTATCATGGATGGACCAAAGGTTTGCGTGGTTCTGACGGGCAGAACCACCAAACGTACGACCTAAGTTCTCTCGGTACTTCAATTCAAGAAGGGATTGGAGAGAGAAAAAGAGTTACCTTACCATCTCAAAAGAATACGACGAGGAGGAGGAGTCGCCAAAGCCAAGCTTGCCAACGGACGTGCAAGTTGTCTCAGATAAGTCCCATGATGTGATGCTTGAAGCATTGCCCAAACGGTTGCCTCTAAGGAGGGAGGTGGACCACAAAATTGAGTTGGATCTTGACACAAGACCACCAACAATAAACCCTTATCAGGTGGAAAAATCAAAGTGGCGTAGCGAAAGCATGGTGGCTGATGCGTTGAGTCGAAAGACGATGTTAGCAGCCTTGAGTAGGTCAAGTAGTCCTTTGTTGGATAGGATCAAAGAAGGGTTGGAGCATGATGCCCTTGCTCAAAACCTCCTTGCCCTCATCAAGGAAGGAAAGACGAGGCGATTTTGGTTGAGTGACAGACTACTCTATGCCAAGCAGAATCACATCTTTGTATCGAAATGGGGGAGCTTAAGGAAGGAGCTTATCAAGGAGTGCCATGATTCGTTATGGGCTGGACACCCAGGAATGAGGTGCACCCTTGCTTTGATCAAGTCAGTCTACTACTGGCCTCAACTACAGGATGATGTTGAAGCCTATGTGAGGACTTGTCTTGTGTGCCAACAGGACAAGATAGAGCTGCATGCATCCGGGGGTTTGCTAGAGCCGCTGCCTATTCCAGAGAGACCATGGGAGAGTGTCTCTATGGATTTCATCACTTGCTTGCCAAAATCAGAGGGCTTTGGCAGCATAATTGTAGTAATCGACCGCTTCAGCAAGTATGCGACATTCATACCTGTCAACGGATTGCACGGCAGATGAGACGGCACGGTTGTTCCTCAAAAATGTTGTAAAGCATTGGGGAATTCCATCCAATATCGTGAGTGATCGAGACTCATGATTCACCGGGAAATTTTGGACGGAATTATTCAAGTTATTGGGATCAGACTTGAACTTCTCTAAAAGCTTTCATCCTCAAAGCGATGGACAAACAAAGTGTGCCAACGCATTGCTAGAGTTGTATCTTAGGCACTTTGTTAGTGCCAATCAACATGATTGGGCGAAATTGTTGGATGTAGCCCAATTTTCTTATAATTTACAAAGGAGCGAGTCTACCGCGAAGAGTCCCTTCCAGATTGTCATAGGGCAGCAACCCATGACTCCTCGTGCCTTGGCCACGAGTTATGAAGGGAAGAGTCCTACTGCCTTCAAATTTGCCAAGACGTGGCACGAACAAGCTGAGTTGGCCCGAGCCTATTTGAACAAGGCGTCTAAAAAGATGAAGAAATGGGCTGACAAGAAAAGGAGGATGGTGAAATTTCAAGAAGGAGATTTGGTCCTTGTCAAACTATTGCCCCAACAGTTCAAGTCCTTGCGAAAGGTTCATAAGGGGTTGGTGCGGAAGTATGAAGGACAATTTTCAGTCCTCAAGCAAGTCGGTAAGGTGTCCTACAAGCTACAACTCCCTCCAAAGCTTAAAATATATCCTGTTTTTCATGTAAGCATGCTAAAATCTTATCATGGAGACAAGGAAGACATGAGTCGAGGAGAATCCAAGAGGGCGCCTACCGCAGTAGTAACCTCCTTTGACAGAGAAGTGGACTCAATTTTGGCAGACCGCCTAATCCGACGCAGGGGCGTACCAAGTTATAGGGAATACTTGATCAAGTGGAAGAATGCCCCAGACATAGAAGCAAGCTGGGAACTTGAGGATTCTTTGTGGCAATTCAAAGGTGACATAGAGAGGTTCAAGCTTGAAGGCGTGACGAGGGCGTCACGAACTTGAGTGGGGGAGGGTGTTACGTCCCGCTCGAAATGCCCCTCAAAATCCAAATAGATGGTGCTTGCCTAAAGGATCTAGACTTTTCTACATGAGAAGGTTCTAGAGTGGCCTAGAGATGTCTAGAATAAGCTAGAGTTGGATGGACTCAACTCAAGTTTTGAAGACCCTAGAATGTTCTAGACCACGTTGAGGATGCTAGAATAGGCTGGAATATTCTAGAACATGCCAGATGGTTCATGAAGGATGTAGAAGCCGCTGAAAACTTACGGAACATCCTAGAACTTGCATGAAGGAGCTAGACAAACCTAGAAGACTAGAGTTGGCTAGAAGGTCCTAGAACCTTGTGGCATATTGTACATAAAACTAGAACACTCTTGTATATTCTAGAACTAGAAGGATCTAGAAAGATGTGGCATAGTTTTAAGCTTAATGTCACACTATAAATAGACCTATTGGTCTTCATTTGTATTCATCCTTAGGAATTCTTAGCATCTTGTAAGATAAACTCTCTCTAGAGCAATACAAAGTATTCTTTACAAAGCATTCTTTCTAGTCTCTTTGGAGTTTCATTCGGATTCAAAGGCAGTCTTAATGCAACGGATGGTGCTAAGTGTCGCACGATCACTATTTAAAAAATAAGGTAGTGACATATTGCTAGCTTGATTTTTTGTAATTGAGCAAGTCTGGGAACTTTGGACCCTACAAAATTGACCACCTAGTTTAATTACATACTGTCGTAGAAGTATACTTATCATCTTGAATGTGTTTTCAATATGTTTTCCGTTTTTTTCCTTTTGAATATGCAAATTCAATGTTAGGAAGAATCTACTAACTAATAGAATGCAAGTAGGGACCAGTTACTATCAAAGAGTGATGGATCTAGTTCATAAGGTGAAATTAAGAACTATTTATCTCCTCTATTTTGATGTTCTTGCATTATCAACCTATCAAATAAAGTATTATCTTCTCTGATCCTTACTGCCAGATTATTTATATCGGTTTTCGCTCCTATATCTTGGATGTAACTGTGGATGCAAGTGATGATAGAACAGATGATTTTGCATGGAAGTAGAATAGGATGCCTGACAATTGTCAATTTGTCATGATGCAGAAATGTGTACTATGGGTACTATTGTCTTGAATTTTTTGGGAGTGTTGTGTATGAATCACCTAATGCTATATTCTCAAGGGATAATTTAACGATGCAACTTGCAAGTTTCCCTTTTCTATGCATTATTCCACATGTTTGGAAACTTTCTTATGTTACTAATTTTTCATTTTATACTGAAGAATGTTCTTTTAGATTAGAAACGCATATGAGACTAGGACAGTGTTGGTCATAATCCCTCCTTTACCCTTAGATACTTCCTCGATTCTCTTTAAAATCTAAAACTAATATTATGCCTTATGTATTTCTGCTGCTTGGGTACTTAATTGCATGATCATAATTTTTTTTTTGAATTCAATTGTTTATCTCTACGTAGTCAATGTTAACAAGAACAGTTCCTGGATGCATGGAGTGATGGAGGTGCATTTTTTTGCATTATTTTCCAATGCTAAATAAATTATTCAATTTTGTTTACAGCTCATATACCTTTATATCTGTATCCTTTCCTCAATACATCGAGCAGGACCAGACCTTTTGAGTATCTAAGGCTTACTAGTTTAGGTGTCATTGGTGCTCTGGTGAAGGTATTTATCCTGAAACATTCTATTGTATGGTTCACTGGTATTTTTTCCCTTTTAATTTAATTGCTAGTCTGTTTCCCTTCTTTTGACTTAAGCTTATTTATATTTATATATACAGCATAGTAAATGATTACTGTAGCTAGAAGGTTTAGAATTTGTATTCTAGAATGCACGTGTGATTTGAGATAAGAACATGACATTTCTGGTCTAGTGGTTCTCTAATAATGTTATATTGTGTTATTGAAAGTATCCCAATTCTCTCCTTGAAGTTTCTGGAATAATCTTCACCCAAGTATGTACTTTTGAAGTTCTGCTGGGTGTAGGGTTCCTGTTATATTGTTGAGAGCTTGACATGTTTTGCATGTGTTTAGTGTCTATATACCCCAGCATTTTTTATTAGTTTTATTTGTTAGGCGCACACATTATAGGGTTACTTTCTCTTGCTCCAACTTTTTCTGGGGCCTAAAAGTTTGGACAGCTGGCCTTTTGCATGTAAGTTTCCCTCCCTTTTGCACCTTTCATGCACAGTCAAGAATAAAGAGACAATGCTGGGTGCACTTTCTAATTAAATTGTTTTGAATTATTTCTTTTTCACATGTATTCCTAATCAACTCGTTTCTTTTTCTTTTTACCAGGTTGATGATACAAATGTCATTAATTTCCTTCTCCAAACAGAAATTATTCCCTTGTGCCTTCGCACTATGGAAATGGGCAGCGAATTGTCAAAAACGGTTCACTTCCTTGATTTCATTACTCTTTTATGTTCATGTGTTCACCATTCATGCGTGTATTTTTTGTTGTGTGTGTAGTATGCACGTGTAAGTACTTAAATAGTGAAATGATACAATGTTCTCGTTGTTCCTGAATTACAAGTTATTGCTTTTGAAATTGTTTCTGTTGCACTTGGTATGAGTTGAATGAAATGATACAATGTTCCTGTCGCCTCATTTGGTTGCCTTTAGATGCTCTTGGTTGATTAGACACTGAAAACAGCTCTCATGCTGCCATTATGGGTGATTTTGTTCCCAGAATTGTTTCTTGTAATAGTTTCTGTGCTTTGTTAGTTTGGCTTCTTTTAGTTTTGTTGTCTACATGACCATAAATGCACAGGGAAATAACTTTTTAATAATTTAGCAAACATATTATAAATTAAAATGATCAAATCTGCATAAACACTGTTCAAAATGGCCTAAATTCTGATTGCAGAATTGTTCTTTTGACTTTGTTCTTTGGAAACTTTGTAAGGCATTGTCCTGTTTCTTCTGGATTTGATGCTCTTGATTATCTGACTTTTTCCTTTGTTCTGTTAGGTTGCGACATTTATAGTCCAAAAGATTTTGTTGGATGAAGTTGGCTTGAACTATATTTGTACCAAGCCAGAGCGGTTTTTTGCAGTAGGTCGAATTTTGGGAAACATGGTAACGCAACTTGCAGAGCAACCGTCATCACGTCTACTTAAGCATATAATTAGATGTTACCTTCGGTTGTCAGATAATTCTAGGTTGGTTGAAACTTCAAGTATACAATGTTTCCCAACTGTGGCAACTCATTCTATCTAGCATTCTGATGGATTATGTCTTTTAATCATCATTATGTAGTGCATGTGAAGCATTAAGAAATTGCCTCCCTGACGTGCTAAGAGATGCTACATTCAGTAGTTGCCTGCATGTAAGTATTTCAATATACTGTGTTTACTTTTAATTCTTCTGGGTTATCAGTTGAGTGCGGTCTTCATAAGTTTAAAACCTTCGGTGGTATACGTTATTGATGTGATCATTGTTGCTGCAATTTTAGATATTTTTTGGTCCTTACTTCTAGGGATACTTTATTGTTGTTAACATATTAGGACAAATTTATCCGGAAAAAAATAAATATTAGGACTGATGGCTATGATTAAAGGATAAATTATAAAACATGGAGCTTTTGTAACAAGTTATTTTTTGTTCTCATGCCTTATGTTGCTTGTGTATGATGAGCAGATTTCTGAGGCTCTCCTGCGAAGCAACCGTTTGATTAATATTGTAACGCAATGTGTATAGATTTTTGTCTCACACCAATATATATAGGATATATATTCCAAAAATGGCTATGATTGGATTGCTTGAGGAACGATTGAATTTCCTTGAAATTTTTTATAGGGTATATATTCCAAAAATGGATTGAATTTTTGACAGTTCATGATTCCATTTTCTGGATTTCATTTGTTAACCTGGATACAACTATCGAACCTAAGTTCTATAATTTTTATAGCGGTTTAATTGCATAGTTTAACTCCACTTCATAGACGGAATGTGGTGCAATTTTTTTTTAACGTAAAAAATATATGTTTTTCGTATGTTAAAAATGTAATGCATATATTTTTTATTTTTATAATGTAAAAAACATGTTTTGATAGGGGATTAAAAGTAAAACTATTTAAATAACTAAGTCATATAAAAACTTTGTAAATATTTATGGCTTCAAAAACAATTGTGTAGATATTTTTTGGCTTGAATTGAATCGTCCATTTTGTCATTGTCTTTACAGGAAGATCCAACCACTAAAAGGTGGCTGCAACAATTACTGCACAATGTCGGAGTAACTCGCATTCCACAACTTCAAGGTGGTGGAGGGTACGATCATTTGCTATTTAAATAGGTTAAATATATGTTCCTAGTCAAAAAAGAAACAAAAAGTTATTTATTTACCGTTTTGTAACGTTTCTTGGGGTGCTATTTTATCATCGTCCAGATTAATCAGCACAGGCCTTGTGTAAATGTTTTTGTATGTCCAATTTAGTGTTATGTTTAAATTGATTACAATCTGCGTTGATTGTTGATCGCTATCTTTTTTAATTTACAATCTGCGTTGATTGTAGAGCACTTAATTTTTCAGTTTTGTGATGATGTTAATGTGCATTATCTACAATCATAGAGTATGGCACCGTATTCTAAATGTGATGATATTGTAGTAACTTAATTTGCTATTGCTACTATAATGGTTCATGAATTGTGTATTTTATCCATGTAATTAATTGAGCTTTAATGTCTGACTAGTTTGGATTGTCTATGTTACCCAATTTTAAGGGAAAATCATGTATATCTTAACTTGATGTATACATTAATTAGCATTCCATAATGTAATTGGTTTTATATAAATGTTTTTACAATTACTTTAATGTTCAGCTTCCCAAATGACAAATCATAATTGCTATGGTATGGGAAACAACCAAAAAGAAAAAGAAAAAAAAAAGATTATTTAGATTCTTTCGATGTTGAAAATTATCTGATTGGATTCTATTTAAAATTATTGAGGTTGTATTTTTGTTATAAGTTTTTAAGTATGTTATTTAATTTAATTTAAAATAAAATAAAAAGATCAATATGCTCATTTCCATTACTTTAATATATTTTCCATTTATGTCTGGCTTACATTATACTATTAAGGAAGATTTGACATCTGAACCTTTTATTCACTGGCCAACTCAGAAATTAGTAAAAAGAGCATGCATGACAATTTTGAATTATTGGTTGAAATGGGGCACGTATATACTGGACAAAAAAAAAGGGAAACAAATGCAAATGTCAAATTTCTAAATCTGAAAAACTTTGGAAAATAAAAAAACCAAATCTCAAGAGCAATGGCCAGATTGGCAATCGATTAGCAATGCTCCTACAGAAGAAAATTGCGAAATTTAATGCTTTTTATCAAATAATCAAAATAGGAAAAATGCACTAGAGAAATGAGATTGGTTAATAAGAGGATTAGAACCAAAATTGAAATTTTGCTTTTTCAAAACCATGTGCCTTTTGTGTGAATTATTTTACTTTTAAAAAATATTTGTTTTTTTTAATTTTACAGCATGTTTGAAATTTAAGTGATACAATAATAAATAAATATACGAATATTAAATAAATTGTACGATAATTAAGAAGCTAAGGACAATCATAATCATTGATAATTTATCCAAAAACTTGTAAAATGTGAATTAAATTTTTATATATATAGTAAATAGATTGTTGATATAAAAGCGTGTGTCCATTGTTGCTGCACAACCCTTAACACCTGAAACCAAGAACTTGAACCCCAGACTTTCAACAAACTCAAAATCATGTAGTTGATAAAAATCATCCGATTAATCAGAGAGACTAACTCCTCTCTCTTCTCTGATTTACTCTGCAATTGGATTTAAAGGTCAACTCTTGTACGTGTGTATAAATCAAACAAATTCACATATGAGAATGGTACAATATAAGCCACCACTGAGGAAGAATATACTTCAACTCGTCAGCTAGTTCCTTTTACTGATCTGGTAAGTACTATAACACTCTAGCAACAATTTAAAGTTAAAATAAAATAAAATTGTAATGTTATAATTTTTGAATATTAATTTCATTGATTTATAGAATGGATCTTGTAAATAGAAATGTGTATAAAATCATAAAAACTATAATTGATTTACAAATGATAAAGAAAAAGGATAAACAGAGAACATACAAAGAGTTGATGGAGCAGTAGCAAAAATGAGTATCATCCAAGTTCAAGATATGAAAACATGCAAGTCCAATAAGGTATTATAATAGCCCTTCTCAATTTCCTCATCTTTAACCTTATGAAGTAGGAGTAATTCAATAACTAAATCTTCCCAGTCAAGATCATTAACATGTGATCTTTTCCCCTTCTTCATAGGGTTTATATGGTCTGATGAAGAAACAATACTGCTATTATCTGGAACAATGCTTGATGGATGCATTACTTTACAGATCCGATGTTTTGCAGCATTTATCTTCTCTCTCCTTCTGTTGTAAGTCAAGCAACCAGAAATGAAGGATGGAGGCATTGTATCCAACCCAACATCCTTCTCTACTATTTGCTTAAGTAGAAGCTTTTTGCTCATTTCTGATTTCCCACTCCACCACTCAACACAGGACTCGAGCACAAAATTCCTCCCCAATCTGTTATGAAGCTCTTCACTCCCTTCGGGAAGTTTTACACTATCCGCCTCATTTACAAATTTTGTATAGATCATGGATAAGCATTCAGGGGAAAGTTTCATGCTATCCATATCTTCACCATCCATCAATCCATACTTATTATAATCTACATTAAAGTATTTGGACTCATCTTCTGCACAAATCATATAGATCCCATAATTTAACTCTTTGCTCAAACATTGACTAACCACATCTTCCAAATCAAACCCAGTATGCTCTAAACCCTTTCTCTTTCCATTAGGCTTTGACATTGACTTCATCTCCATATACTGAATCACAAGTGGTGCATTCTTAATTATGTTTTTCACAGTAACATTCTTTCCCCAAGGCAATGCTTGAGCAACCTTCACAAGCGCTTCTAAGAGCTCCTTATATCTCCGCCTACTTGTTGAAACCACGGCATGAACTTCCTTAGCTACATCCTCAATCCTGACCTCAATCTGATTCACTTCTGCCACAAGAACCAACACAGCTGCCACAACAGGCAGTGGTGTCCGTCCGGTGGTCAAGAACCACTTTACAGCACACTGAATCAAAAACATGCCCTGCTTACAAATCCTCTGCTTTATATCATCCATAAGACCAGCAAAACTACTCAAATCACCCAAATTCATTATTACCCGCTCAAAAGCCACCACTATATCAAATTCCGGGAAATCAGCCTCCTTTAAATTCAAGAATTGCACAACACGAGTAATCATTCTGCCTAACTCATGTACATCACAAGTGACATCTGCAGCCACCCGAGCAATAGGAAATAATTTATTCTCTCTCCTCATAACAATATAAGCACAAGCACCAACCAGAATAGTTAGCCAGCGACCTTGACCATATTCACCTTCTGTAACGGCATTTACCATGGTTTCAACATTGTCGTATTTGTTTGAAAGTCCTAATCGAAACAAAATCTCCTCGATTGATTTCTTGGCACCGTAGATTTTCCTCTCCTTGTACGTGGAAGCAATTCCATCCCCGCATCTAACATTTGTGCCTTGAGGTCCATTAAGACCGCCCAATTGGGCATCAAAGTTATCAAATTCTTGAACAAAGCCACAGACCTCACATACCAGATTGCCGCTTGCTTCCTCACGAACAAAGGATTTGGCTTTGCAATTTGTGCAGCAGCCAGAGGACATTTTTACAAATCGTATTTCTAAGCTTAGGAAATGTCGGGGAAGTTTATCGCTTGTTCAATTACCTAGGCTATATTGTAGGTGAGAAAATCGATATTTCAATTTTTGTGCAACAGAGATTTCAAAGTTAAAAAGGTTTTTCCTATTTGATTGAGCCTGTTAGCAACCAGTTCCTGAAAAAGATGATGTCTGGTGAGTAGAAAAGCAAAAGGAAAAGCCCGAATTAAAAGCAGGGTAGCCACTGTAAGAGAACAGATTGAGAAGCTACAAGATCACTGAATTACAAAAATAGTAGATAACTTAAAATCAATTTACCGAATGCTTGAGCCTTAAGTAGTCAAGATGGGGTGATGGAACCTAACGGTATCGAGACTATAGAAGGGTAGAGGTAGGCAGGTAGCAGGCAGGAGGCTAACAGTAATGAAAACTTGCGATGATAGAGGAAGATGAAAATACAGTGAGTGAGAAAGTGGGTGAGAGAGGAAAAGAATGAAAATATGCTCAATTGAGAACTTCTCAGTTTTGAGATATATAGTTAGGTAATAAGCTAATGGTTTTCTTGGCTATAATGAAGGGATATTTGACTATTATTAATAATATGAAACGTATTAAGCACAATGGTTAAATATTTATGTAAAAGTAAAAAATGTATAAATATAAAAATAGGTTTCCAGACCAGGTTCAAGGTATCTTCCTATCCCGACCTTTTCAACCAACCAGAAACCGATACCTACCCTAGGCAATGTCTAACACGATACAAACAGAACACCGATAAAAAAAAATTAAAATTGATCAATAACTTTTTTTATGTATTTAAATGTCTTGTTATTTCTTATTATTATAAACAAAAAAATAAGTAAATTTTTTCATCTGTAAACTAACACGCCAAAATCAATTCCAAAATACGATACGATAACAAATTACGGACACAACATGATTGCCACCCCTAACAAATATCCCCACCAAACCATAACCGCTAAGGTATTACCTGCGATTACACAAACCGAAGGAATTTCTTAACATCTCTAACCAGAGAAAGGCCACACAGTTTAATCATCTAAAATTAAAAATAACAGCTTTTTTTTATCAGCAATGGTGAAATATAGCACCGTGCGTAAATAAATTTTTTATCCATGTACAAGAAGAAGATATAAAAACACTAAAACTGTGGAAGAAGAGAAAAATTACCAAGTGATGGAATAATCTCAAACAATGAACAGTTCTACTGGTTCTCCAACCAAATAGCCAAAAGCTCAGTGATTAAGAATTGAAAAATGAAACCAATATAAGGCAGCAATTAAGACTTGACGGGCAAGAGACTGGGGGGGGGGGGGGGAGAACTGTGAAATAGAACATTGGTCGGCGGCAATGGAAGTGGAGGATACTTGACGAACAGCGTAGGTGTGGGAAAGGAAGAGAATGAAATTAGGGTAAGTGAATCGAATGTATACATTGGGCTTTTGCGGTTTTGTATTTTCATTTGTTTTCTCTTTTAAACGATTTTTTTTTTTTGAATAAAACAATATAATCTTGTATACTAATTTTTTGAGAATTAGATATTATGATAAATATTATCATTACGAGACAAAATAAAAATTTCAATATCTCAAAAATCAAAATAACAATTTTTTGAAAAAGTAAAATTTTTGGTAGTGTTTATTGGGAATATATTACAATTATTTTATAATTTAAAATTGTATTTTTATATATGACAACTATATTATAATTAAAATAACCTGACATATTTTTATTAAATATATCTATGTGTGTTTAAATATACTTAATAATAATATTATATTATAATATATATGATTTATCATGAATTTTAACAATTATACTTTTCTTTAAATTATGTTTTTTTTTTGCAATATATCATTTTTAAATTTAATAGAACAAAAATATAATGCCAAATTTAAGTTAGATTGAAAAATATTTGTATCACATATTTATTAAATTTATTATTTTTTGTTAATAATTTGTAAAATTTTCGTATAGAATATATAATTTAAACTTTTAAATTATCTTAATTAGATTTTACATATTGTTATTACTTTTGCATCACTTTTGATAGGTAAAAGTGATGTCCTATATGATCTTGGATATAAGTTTATATATATTCAAAATAAATTATATGGATTTAAAAAGACACCTATTGTTTTCTTTCTTCCTTTCCCTTATTAATGAATTTCTTTCCCAAACTACCTTGATGTAATGTCTTCTTGCTCTCAATAGTCCTATTAACCATCGAACTAATCGACAATTTATATTAATTGATCGTTAGCTTATTTATTATCTTCCTTTATTAATAAATTAGGCACGCATTTTATTGAAATATTAAAAATAATTATTATTAAATTTTATTTTAAGTAAAATTATAATATTGTTATAATTATCTATGAAAAAAATCAAGTATACAACTAATATTTTAAATATAAATAGTTTATTATTTAATTTATAAAAAAAATAAGAATTTTAAATAAATCATATAATAACTAAGACTAAGAGAAATGGTTGATGTCATCTAAAAAAATTAAACATATAATTAATATTTTAAATGTTCTTTAAGATAAGTATGAGTATTTTAAATATTAATAATTTATTATTTAATTAATAATAAGAATTATAAATAAATTATATAATAATTTAAGTCTAAAGGCAATGATAATTATTATTTTAAAACATATAGATAATTTTCTAATTTTTTTTATAAAATTCGATTTAAACTATAAATTATTAAATCTAGTACCTTATTTATACTAATATTCTCTTATAATGAAAATATAAAGTTTTGAAAAAATGAAAAAAAAAATAGAAAGTTTTAGCTTTACAAAATTATTTATATTTTTGATAAATATATAAAAATATTTTGTCATTATTCTATTAGTTTAGGATTTTAAAAGAGTTAATTTTTTAACAATTTTTAACTTAAGGTTGTATATTCAAGACTTAACAATCTAAATTATTAATTGTAAATGTTTGATATGTAGGTGCATAGAATTAATATTTACCAGAGATTAATAAATATATAAATATATATTTCAAAGTTCACCTATTAACTTAAGTTTTTAAAGTAATTAATTTTCAAAGAATTTTAACAATTTGTTTGAAAATTAATCAAATTTTAGGTAAGTGATTAATATTATTTTAATTTTCAAAGTAAGTTGATAATTTACTAAATCTAATGGAGGTTGGTGATAAGTATTTTTATACCTTAGTGAAATATAATAATTATATAAAGGAAAATATTTTCGCATCAAATTCAGATGTTATAAATTTAAGTGGTAGAATATAAATTGATGAAACAGATCAATGTCATCTAATTATCTTATAGCTTTTAAATTGTGAAGGCATTGCGACTTAAAAATAATAATTCTTGTACAAATCCTCGCTCTATTTGCTCATTCAAAAGGATTTCATTCTTCAAACTCAGCCATTAATCAAATTACTGAATAACTTGAAGTGTTCCTATTTTGTAAAAAATAATTTGCCTATGAGACATTTGAGTTTGTTAGTCTATAAGTTCCAATTGATATTTGTTATCAACTTGCGGGTGCTTATAAAAGTATTGCAACATAGGCATTCAAGAAATAAAATAGCAAAAATAATGATAATAATAACGTGAATAAAATGAACGATAGATTTTCAAAAAATTAATAAAATTTATACATAAATCTTTAAGTTTTTAGAATATAACATTTGTTATTAAAACTTTAAAAATTTTACACCATATTCTTAAATTTTTAAATCCTCAAACTTCAATTTAAAATTTTTTATTTATAAATATTTATTTTAATGATTAAGTTAAAATACATGTGTGAAAATTTAAAAAATTAATAACTAAATTCTAAAATTTAAATACAAATAATTTATATCACGATTCGAGCTTTCTTCCTTTATTTTTTCAATTCTTTAAATATGTATGATTTTTTTTATTAATAGGGTGGCAAATCTTGAATTCAACTTAGTTGTTTATGTTTTAAGATCTTCACATTTTAAATTACAAAAATATCTAAATGAAAAATATAAGATCTTGATCTAAATAATAAAATAGATCAAAATATAATAGAATATGCCTAAAATCATCACTAGATCTAAATCTAAGTATAATATATAAATAATAATATGTGTTTATTAAAACAAACTAAATAAAATGAATAATCTATTTGAGGAATAGAGGAATATAATATACAAATAATAATATGTGTTTATTAAAACAAACTAAATAAAATGAATAATCTATTTGAGGAATAGTTTCCTCTAATAAAGAGAGATTTTATAATAAAAAAATCAAAATAATAAACAGTTATATTTTACAAATAAAAGAAAACGAGAAACGGCTCCCTAAATTCTTGTAAGAGATTGTACTCTACCTTACATGCTAAGATTAAGCGAGTAGTGAGTACCCCCAAATTGTAATAATTTTATTTCTCATTCCATACATAATAGGAAAATGGTACAAATTCTTTAAGAGTGTTAGCCTCTTGGGTCCCAAATATTGTGCATGATAAATGCCGTCAGAGTCAAATGCTGATTAGAAAATTAAGTGAAGTACTTCATAACCAAAGTATGAAAGGTAGAAGAAAATAATTCTGTAATTTTCATGAAATACTTCTACTTGAAAGTGATTTTTAAACTCAAAGTACTTGTTAAAATGTTAGACAATCTTAAAAAACAAATGGTTTCAAAATTTTGATAAACATTATTAATACTTTTTAGAGATTTGATCCTTGAACTTAACAGTATATAATGAATCCTCTATAGGCAAATTTATCTCACTCTAATTGAAAATGACATATATTAGGGGGGGAAAGGAAAAGAAAAGAAATTACAAAATGCATTATTAAGAAAATTGCTATTCAATTCTCATTTATTGTTACAGTTATAATGTTACTAAAACATTTGTTAGCCAATGAATAGGAGTGCAGGAGATTAATATGGTTTCTAAACAAATCAAATAACCTGATTTTGAACAGCCTTCTGCATACGTAAACATTTGCACTTTGCTCTAATGTCATTAAGAGACTGCAAAATAAATCAATTAAGTTCATGAAATGAGAATATATGAGAAACTTTCAACTATTTGTTAGTCCACATTATCTTGATTGTGTTTCAATACACTACTTTTAAAAGCTATTTTAGCAGTGGCAGTTTAAAACAAGTGTTAAAGTACTTGCATGGATGTGTTTCTTTTAAAAGTAGTTTCAAGAGAAATGATTTGAAATGAAGTGATTTCAAGAAAAGTATAATTTTGTAAAAAGTGATCCGAGTAAATAACGAATGAGAGTATGTACCCAAAATTTCTTTTTTTTCTTTTCAAAAAGTACTTCTGATTGACAAACACTACTAGAATTGCCTTAGTTCATTTAGAAACACCTTTAATCAAAAGGAAAAGTAGTTTCAAACGAACCCTAAGAAGGTTGGAAAGGAAATGAATGCGCTTTCTATTGTGTTGTCAAAAAGCACTTCCCAACCATGGATCCCAATACACACACACACAAAATGTCAATTTTTAAAAATGCATACCTCAAACTGTTCCTGGAGGTCTTTAATGTACTCAACAGCTAAGTCCAACATATCTGCTGTGTTTGTTTGCTGACAAAGAACACAAGTGTCCTGAGTTTCCAGACACAATTACAGAAAATAAGTTTGGAAACTGAAATTATCGTACCTTGTCCATGTTTGGCACAAGGTCTTGCAGTTTCCTCATTCGTTCACTGATCCGAGTTCGTCTAACCTGAAAGAAACCAGATGAGAACTTGACGAACTTAACCAATATCAACTCAATAAAATCTCATAATATCGAGCCAAACAAATGATGAAACATATATGGTGATACTTGAGAATCTAGATAGCAATTATCTGATCGACGAAGCTATTTTGAGGTTCATTTAAAACTGTTTCTCTTTTGACTAAAAGTACTTTAAGAGAATTGTTTTTATAATTTTGATAAGCACTAAATAGCACTTATTTTTGGAAGAAGTAGTTTTAGATGCATACTTTCACTTTAAAACTACTTAAGTGTTACTACCGACCACTTTGAATAGTTCTATGACAAACCCCTAAATGCTTCGTTTGAAATCATTTTTGATTAAATCATTTCATTTCAAAAAATAAAAAAACACATCCAAATAAGAGATATAAACTTTGAGATTACAACAAATTTACAATCTAGTTTTCAGAGTTAGTTATATCGGAGATTGTTATAAAGCTCCTTAATTTAATGAACAAATTAAGGAACAAATTAAGGAGCAAAACATAGAACAAAACAAAGAGTAAAACATGGAGTTTAATTCAAGGAGAAATTCAAGGAACCATTAATTTAAGGAGTAATTCAAGGAATGAATTTTCCTATAAATGGATGTGTAATTGTAATGAATTAATCATCCAAAGTGTTCATTCCAATTGAGAGAAAAACTTAGAGAGAAAAGTTTTTGTGAGAGAAAATTGAGAGTAATTTTCTTGGGTGCAATTGGGTCATGTGTTGTGAGTTGTGAGTGTTGTAAACACCTTGTATAATTTCTCCCCTTTCATTAAAAAGATCTGCAGTAGGTTCGGAGACGTAAGCAAGATTGGCCGAACTCCATTATCAAAATTGTGTGTTATTTTTATTCTTACTTTCTCATAAATTTGGCTGATCGAGAATTTGCGTAATTTCCCAACAACTGGTATCAGAGCTATTGGTGGTGATTTATGTCAATTTTTTACAAGGTTACTATTTACGTGAATAGTGACATTTTATCGACGATAATTGTTCGTTAACAGAGGTGTTCTAATACACGGTGGTTTACAGAAATAGTCAAAAATGATCAAGAAGAAGTCAAATTTGAGTGGGAGCAATGGCCGCAGATGAAGGAAGGGTGAAACTCGAGAAATTTGATGGCACAGATTTCGGGTTTTGGAAAATGCAGATAAAGGATTATCTGTATCAAAGAAATCTATATCAACCTCTCTCAGGGAAGAAACCAGAGGCTATGAAGGAAGAAGATTGGAATCTTCTAGACAGACAAGCCCTCGGAGTTATTCGATTGACGTTATCCCGTAATGTTGCTTTCAACATAGCAAAGGAAAACACCACGGTGGGTCTTATGGCAACTCTCTCCAATATGTATAAGAAGTCATCAGCCTCAAACAAAGTGCACTTGATGAGGCGTTTGTTCAATTTGCGGATGAATGAAGGCGCATCGGTAGCTCAACATCTCAATGAACTCAACACAGTCACATCCCAGTTGAGTTCAGTGGAAATTGAATTCGATGAACAAGTACGAGCATTGATACTTTTGTCTTCTTTACTAGAAAGTTGGAATGCTACTGTCACGACTGTGAGTAGCTCGTCAGGAAACAATAAGTTGAAATTTGACGATGTTCGTGATCTGATTCTCAGTGAAGAGATCCGACGTAGAGAGTCAGGTGAATCGTCAACTTCTTCAATTTTGCATACAGAGTCAAGAGGAAGAAATTCAACCAAAGGGAATGAACGTGGTAGAACAGACTACCGAGATAGATCAAAGGACAGAAGGTCCAAATCCAAGAATCCTAATAATTCCCATAGCTCGAAGACTATCGAGTGTTGGAATTGTGGAAGAACCGAGCACTACAAAAATCAGTGCAAGAGTGCACCGAAGGACAAACAAGTGAAGGCAGAGGCAAATGTTACTTCCACCTTAGGAGGAGACGATGCATTGATATGCTCTTTGGAGAGCAAGGAAGAATCTTGGATGTTAGACTCTGGAGCATCGTTCCATGTCCCCGGAAACCTTGGAAAGGTATATCTTGGTGATGATCAACCATGTGCTATTATTGGCAAAGGTGTAGTGAAGATTAAGTTGAACGGATCTGTTTGGGAACTGAAGGATGTCAGGCATATTCCCGATCTCAGAAGGAACTTAATCTCAGTGGGGCAGTTGGCCAGTGAAGGCTACACTACGATCTTCCATGGTGATGATTGGAAGATTTCAAAGGGTGCAATGACAGTTGCTCGAGGCAAGAAAAGTGGCACTCTTTACATGACAGCAGAAGCATGTTGTTCAATCACAATTGCAGCAGGCAATGAAACACCAAATCTGTGGCACTAGAGACTAGGCCACATGAGTGAGAAGGGGATGAAAATTATGCACTCAAAAGGAAAACTTCCAAGTCTATAGTCTGTAGAGATGGACATGTACGAATATTGTATACTTGGAAAGCAAAAGAGAGTCAGCTTTCAGACAAGTGTCAAAACCCCAAAGAAGGAAAGGCTAGAGCTTATTCACTCTAATGTTTGGAGACCAACAATCGTCTCATCTATTGGTGGAAAACACTACTTCGTGACTTTCATCGATGATCACTCTCGGAATGTATGGGTTTACTTTCTAAAGCATAAGTCTGAAGTATTTGAGGCTTTCAAAAGATGGAAAACTATGGTGGAAAATGAGACGGGTTTAAAGATCAAAAAGCTAAGAACCGATAATGGTGGTGAATATGAAGATACCGGTTTCAAAAATTTCTGCTATGAGCACGGGATCAGAATGGAAAGAACTGTGCCAAGCATGCCTCAACACAATGGTGTAGCTGAGCGTATGAATCAAACGTTGACAGAAAGAGCCAAAAGCATTCGTATACAGTCAGGTCTACCGAAGTAGTTCTGGGTAGAAGCAGTCAACACGGCAGCTTACTTGATCAACCGAGGCCCATCTGTTCCATTGGAGCATAGAATACTGGAGGAGGTATGGAGCGGAAAAGAGGTGAAACTATCACATCTAAAAAAATTCGACTGTGTAGCATTTGTGCATATCAGTGATCAAGGCAGGAATAAGCTTGATCCCAAATCCAAGAAATGCACATTCATCGGCTATGGTGAGGATGAGTTTGGCTACCGCATTTTGGATGACGAAAAGAAGAAAGTTATCCGTAGCAGAAATGTGATTTTCAACGAAAGGGTGATGTATAAGGACATGCATAAAATAGACGCTAATGACTCAGAGCAAAATGAGTCAGTATTTGCAGATGCAGATGATGTCCCAGATAGTTCCGCAACAGAACCAATTGTAACAAGTCCTCAGCCAGAGGAACTTGTTGGACAGAGCAGTACACAACATTCCGACACATTACAACCTCTTACTCCAGCTCCTGTATTGAGAAGGTCTTCTCGACCTCATGTGCCTAACATGAGATACATGAACTATATGTTGCTGACTGATGGAGGGGAGCTTGAATGCTATGATGAAGCTTGTCAGACTCGAGATTCCAACAAGTGGAAGCTTACTATGAAAGAAGAAATGAAATCTCTCATCTCCAACCAGACATGGGAACTAGCTGAGTTACCTATGGGAAAAAAGGCACTTCACAACAAATGGGTGTACCGGGTGAAAGAGGAGCATGATGGTTCCAAGAGATACAAAACCCGCCTAGTTGTCAAAGGGTTTCAACAGAAGGAAGGAGTTGACTACACTGACATTTTCGCTCCCGTTGTGAAGCTCAATACTATCAGATCAGTATTGAGTATTGTAGCCATTGAAGATCTTCATCTTGAATAGTTGGATGTGAAGACTGCATTCCTTCATGGAGATTTAGATGAAGAGATATACATGTACCAGCCAAAAGGTTTCTGAGAAAGAGGGAAGAAAAACATGGTGTGCAGACTTAAGAAGAGTTTGTATGGCCTGAAACAAGCCCCGAGACAATGGTACAGAAAGTTTGACAGCTTCATGCACAAGAAAGGTTTCCAGAAGTGCAATGCTGACCATTGTTGCTACTTCAAGAGATATAGGTCCAGTTATATCATTTTACGACTTTATGTTGATGATATGTTAGTAGCAGGTTCAGATATGGATGATATTAAAAGGTTGAAGCATCAATTGCCAAAGGAGTTTAACATGAAAGACTTGGGTCCAGCAAAGAAGATTCTTGGAATGCAAATCACAAGAAATAAGAAGAAAGGATCCTTGCAGTTATCTCAGGCAGAGTACATCAATCGTGTTTTGTAGAGATTCAACATGGGCGATGTCAAGCTAGTTAGCACACCCTTGGCCAGTCATTTTCGCCTATCCAAGGATCAGTCCCCTCAGACAGAGGAAGAGAGAGAATTCATGGCTAAGATTTCTTATGCCTCAGCCATTGGAAGTTTGATGTACGCAATGGTCTGTACGAGACTAGACATTGGCCATGCAATGGGAGTTGTTAGTAGTTTTATGTCAAATCCAGGAAAAACTCATTGGGAAGCGGTCAAGTGGATTTTGAGGTATCTACGAGGCACCACAGAAAAGTGCTTGTACTTTAGTAAAGGAGAGTTAAAAGTACAAGGGTACGTAGATATAGACTTTGGAGGTGAAGTTGATCACCGAAGAAGCACCACCGGTTATATATTTACTGTTGGAACTACAACTGTTAGTTGGATGTTACAAATACAGAAAATTGTCACTCTATCCACTACAGAGGCTGAGTATGTAGCAGTAACTGAAGCTAGTAAAGAGATGATATGGCTTAAAGGTTTGTTAACTGAGTTGAGATTCAAACAGGAGAAAAATGTTCTGCATAGTGATAGTCAAAGTGCAATACACTTGGCGAAGAATTCAACATTTCATTCTAGAATCAAGCATATTGGACTTCGTTATCACTTCATCAGATCTCTATTGGAAGATGATGTGTTAATACTAGAGAAGATTTAAGGAAACAAAAATCCAGCAGATATGTTAACAAAAGTGGTGACTATTGACAAACTGAAGTTGTGCTCAACTTCAGTTGGTCTGCTAGAGTAACAAAGACTAGAAAAGTTGTTGCATTGATCGAGGTGTGAAGACAGATTGAAATCAGTCTTCAAGTGGGAGATTGTTGGTGATTGTTATAAAGCTCCTTAATTTAAGGAGTAAATTAAGGAGCAAAACATGGAACAAAACAAGGAGTAAAACATGGAGCAAAACATAGAGCTTAATTCAAGGAGCAATTCAAGGAACCATTAATTTAAGGAGTGAATTTTTCTATAAATAGATGTGTAATTGTAATGAATTAATCATCCAAAGTGTTCATTCCAATTGAAAAAAAAGCTTAGAGAGAAAAGTTTTTGGGAGAGAAAATTTAGAGTAATTTTCTTGGGTGCAATTGGGTCATGAGTTGTGAGTGTTGTAAACACCTTGTGTAATTTCTCATCTTTCATTAAAAAGATCTACAGCAGGTCCAGAGATGTAAACAAGATTGACCGAACTCCGTTATCAAATTTGTGTGTTATTTTTATTCTTGTTTTCTCATAAATTTAACTTATCAAGAATTTGCGTAATTTCACAACAAGTTATATGTATATCATAGTATAGACTATAGTATATATTTTCAATTCATTTTTTTTAAAAGAAATATCCATTAAAGTTCAATTTTTGTTATTAAATAAATAAATATTACAATGGTAGGAATTGAATTTGTATTCATGATGATAAAGGTGGAGCGTCATATCACCTTAACCACAAATCAATCCCAAGTATTATCAATTCACTTACACGGACGTGTAGATGAGTTATACATATGCATACTCACGAAACAAGTTAAAAAATACTATATTGTAAATTATATATATCCCATATTACATCGTGAAACTGTTGTAAACTTAATCCATTTTTTTAATAAAGGCAAAGGGGTTTAGTGTTTACCCTTTCGGCAATACTTCGAGGATGAGTAGCAAAACCACGCTTAGCTCTAATTTTACAAGGAACAGAGTCTTGAAAATAAAGGAACTTTTCCATAGTACCCTCAACTGAAGCTTTTGGCAAACTCAAGTGGTGTGATAACATATGAACCTGATCATTTCCAAACTCTTCATTCTAATAAGAATCATCACATATTCGGATATTAAGAGCTTCCCAGCAATAAATAATTTACAAAACTATGATGATATTTGGTTCACAGATGAAAATGTAAAGAGGATATTAATGATAATAGGACTTAAATCAATAGAAATAATATCACAATTATTAAGTTTGTTTGAACATTGTAATCCAAGTCAGGATAAAGTTGAAAATAAAATTTATAAAATTATAAATAAAGTAAAATTTATATTAAAAAAATACTTCTTTTGACTTCAAAAATAAGAAAAAATGATAATACAAATATATGAAAAAAATAGTCTTATAACATATTCTAACAAAATACTTTCTATTAAATTATAAACCAAACATAAAAATCAATAAAATTCATTATCATAAATATCAACTAAACATAACATATATGAAATTTAACCCAACCGGAAAATTTGATACCTGAGGACTAGATGATTTTCTAACAATTTCTTGATTTCTTGGGCTACCACTATATCTCTTTATGACATTTTTTGATGAATGACCCCATGAACCATATGGGAATCCATTTTCCAACTTTTCCTCATCAAGTAGGCTCTCATTTTCAATCTCAGGAATCTGTGACAATGTCTCCAAAGAAGGAAGTCCTGATGAGAAACCAATTTGACCCTTCAATTTTTTTGTACATGGACTTGGACTTGCTTCTTCATGATCAATACCATTAGGTCCATTGTAGTTACTAACACCCTTTATTGTGGCATACCCTGTAATTTACTAAAAATGTTAAATAATATTATCCATTATTTCATCTCAGTCAGTCAGCTGTATTTTTAAAGGAATTATTCCATAATAGATATGAGAATTTTTATAAGTATACACAAATGTTCTGGTTAACTCATGTCTGCAACTATGAAAATTGGGAACTATTACATAAAAAGTTTTTTCATCCTATAACCTTAAAAGGAGTAAAGGGCGCTCATGATCTCATAACTTTGGACATACCTTTGTATAAAGGTACACTTTAGTCACAAAAGTAGAACTAAAGTGTACCTTCTAAACCAAATGTATAAAACTAAAGTGTACATTTTTACAAAGGTACGAGACTAAAATACTCTACTCTTAAGCTATGAGAATAAAATGCTACTTTGCCTAAAGATATAGGATCATGAGCTCTCTTCTCCGAGTATAAAATTTCAAAAAAAACTAAGTCAAACTACAATAAGTAGATACATCTTTTGCAAAAATGTATGGCAGATGTCATCCAAGTCTTGTATGTATGTTTGTTTATGCTTTTAAGAATATGTAAAAGCACTTATGATATTAAGAAAATCCCTTATATACAAAAATAGGAAGAAAAAGATTTGTTATAAGTGCTTTCAAAAACACACATTTTGTACTTTCTTAAAGGTACTTACTCATGAAAACATTTTTTCCCCCCTAAAACCGGATTTAACCAAAACTACTTTAAAAGAATCACGAGTCAATAAACCCTATATTTCATGCAGCATCCTTTAGCTGGAAACACATTGTTAGGTTTTCTTTTATTGTACAAGCTGTCAGCCTCAATTTTAAGAACCATGATCGTGTACTTATTTTTTATGCGTTTGTTTTACTTATATTTAAATCTCAAAAGTCTATTTTATATCCAATGGATGTGATGATTTGAAACTATTAACAAAAAATATTATTTCAATCTTTAGATTAAAAATGTATAGCTTAAATTTGAAAAATCAAATCAAATATGATCACAAATAGATTTATTGTTTATTAAGTTTCAACTATATGTTTAGTAAAAAAAAAAAAAGTTGCAACTACATGCTTATCAACTTCTTGATAGTTTCTTCATCATCTATCAAATCTAATTCATGGGAATCAAATCAAACCTAAGTTATTGGCTTAGAAAGCATCAAATTACTACAACAATTTCAAAACATGAACAATGAATTTACAAATGATAATGGAATTATTAAAAAAAAATTAAAAAAATACCATTTTGTACAGAAAGGTTGGAGAAAAGCCCAACAGGAGAGCTACTTTGCCTAACAAGATTCGAATTAGCTGCCTTGGTATGACTGTTATGATCCAAACCCATCGAACCCATCAATCCAAACGAACTATTCTCCAAACCAGAAGCACTTGAACTCAAGCTATGTCTCGGATAATGAGGTGGTAACCCAGAATATCTATGCTGGGTATTCAAACCTGTAACCATAGATTTATCATTAAAATCTCTAAAGTTTTGGGAACAAGAATCCGAATCTGTATTCCCACTATACCCAAATCTAGAAAACAATTTCTCAGACTCCGAATCTTCAAATATATTGGTCTTATTAACCCCAAAATTTCCATTCTCGGTGAAATTAACAAGAAGAGAACTCGGAGCAGAACGAAATCTCAACAACCCAGAATTGGGTTGTTGCTGAAAATCATTATGGGCTGTATTTGAATCCATAAATGCTTCTTTTTTATTTTCCTCTGTTTCTATTGAAGCAACATAACTATATATTATTATACAGATCCTCTAATTCTCATAGTCTCATTCATAGCTTTTACAAACCCAGAAAAAATTCCCAATTTTTTTTCCCCTTTTCACTTTCAGGAGAAAATTTTCAGCTTAATTTGTAAGCAGAGTCAGATAAAATCTTATAGAAGAAGCAACAAAATAGGAAGAAAAAAAAAGGCTCAAGTTACTGAGAAACAAAACTTGTATGAAGAAAACCCAACCCGTAAAAATTGGAACTTTGAAGATACTCTTAATTCTTAAAGCAAAGAAAGAGTTAGAACAGAGAAGTGATTAACTTGAGCCTTAAAAATTGTATCTTTATTTTTCTTTCAAAGCACTGAAAGCAAGGATGATTTTGAGATAAAGATAGAGAGGAATTGATAGCAGAGAAAAAGAGAAGTGGAAGGAGTCAAAGAAAATTGAAAGAGAAAAAGAGGCCAGAATTTATCAGATTCTTCATTTCGTCGTCTCTTTGTAAAGGCGGCCAATGGGAAAGTACAGAAATATAACTAACAAATCTGGTCTCTCTCTTCCTCTCCACCCACCTAGTGTTTCCGCTTTAGGCTTTAGCAAAAGTCTCCTTTTTATATATATTTTATTTTTTAATTTCAAAAATGGCTGTATAATTGTTTTTATTAAACCTTACAAGTCACGTGCATAACCTCATAATTTTGTTTAATTAATTGTTTCGGCTGAATGAATATGACAATAAATAAAAACCCATAGGACCAGAAAACAATGAATAACCACTGCCTCCAGAAATCATAAATTATTTATTGTTCTGTAATTAGGTGATATTTTAAATTAATATCCATAAGAAATGAATAAAGAAAATAATCAAATAGTAAAGACTAAAATAATATATTCCAATAATAATAAATTATATCTCTTCTCAAATACAACATAAAAACAATAATGATATTGTTAAGAGTAATTTTTATTATTATTAAAATAAAAGTATATGAATTATTGATTTTATCATTATTATTAGATAATATTACCATTAATTAATTAGTTTTGTAATATTAACAATTTTATTTGTAATAATATTGTTATTCTTCAATAATAATAAATAATGAATAATCTCTCAAAAATAATGTGTCCAAAATTTTTAACTGTATCTTTCATGCATAAATTATGATCTGATTTTTATATTTTAAAGTGTTATATTCTTAAAATATTATTATAAAACTAACTTTCTTAAAATTTGAAGTTATTAAAAGATCAAGTTTTAATAAAGTAATTGGAATTTAAATAAATGATTTCCAACTTTAATATTATATAAAAATTGTTAGAAAAATTAAATCTCTTAAAAAATTCTATTGAAAAAAAAAGATAAATTATATTTTTATATATTTATTAATCTTTGTTATTTTTTATGTGAGATTTCATTTTCCATATTATTAGTTTTTTGAGTTTTTGATTTAAAGGATGTAATTTATACCCGATAGAGTCAATGGAACATTTTTATATGATGTTATATTAGATTAAAAAAAATATTTAATTATCATAAATAAATTTCACCTGTTTTTTTTTCCTCTATCTATTCAAGTTTCACAAAACATTCCAAAGTATTTGAACTGTTAGGATTAGAGGAATGACATATGACACATATGAGGCTATAAATTAAATGAATGTGTAAAAGAGTGTTACAAATATTACAAGTTGGAATTGTATTATTATGGCACATCATATAAAGGTTTTGCGAAAGTTTAATGGTAGAGTGCAGTGTTTTACGTGACAATTTTTTCTAAGTGCTTTGACATGCATGGTTTTAATGTATAATTTTTTTTTATAAGATGCATTTTAGTTTTAAATTTCTTTAATAATTTATCAAAGGTCCTTTAATTCTTAAAAAAATTGTAAATAAATTTAAAACAAAAATGGATTTAAGAAACAAAAGTAAGTGTTGATAGTTTTTTTTATTACTCATATGTTATATCTGTTAAAGTTATTACTCCTTGATAATTCTTTTGTAAAGAGTTAGGTCATAAATTTCTTCAATATACTCTACTAAAAATTAAGTGTAATGTATATTAATTATAATATGATACATAACTAAATAATTTGAAAATTATTTATTTTTTAAATAATTAATCACATATTATATCATAATTAAAAAAATATAAATTTATGTTATCTTAACTTTCATAAAAATTAGAAATAAGGAGTTAAAAAGGAAAGTTATATTATTACTAATTTTTTAAAAATAATTAAATTAATTATGTATTTATAATTTTAGCTTGAATACTTTCCTTTTGCATGTTCAAATTTAATATTGTTGAGCCATTACTAGTTATTTTACGTTAATTTATATTAATATTTATAATTTGATTTAAATTAATATTATTTTATAATATATTTCAATCATTATTATTATTATTCATTCATTTTTTATTTACACAAACGATATGTCAAAATTGAACAGCTTATTACAAATTTAGACACCCATTTAAGTTTCACCTTTAGAGTACTTAAAAATTATACTTAATTAACTTTATATTAAAAATAAAAACCATTTAACTCTCGTTACTTTACGAAATAAGTTAAAACGGGTGATTAATACTAAGTTGTTTATAAAAAATTACAAAGATATGGCTTGATGTTTTTCAAAAAAAAAAAATCATCAAATTTAGAAAGGGAGAATATTGAGACTAACAGTACATAGTTTTATACGAGTTTTAATTTTACAACTTTTAATTAGCTCATTTTATACGAGTTTTAATTTTACAACTTTTAATTAGCTCATTTTAATCTATCAGTATATACTTTCATTTCATGCATTTTACATAAAAATATAATTTAATCTCGTATTGTTTATATAAAAGATATATTTTTTAAAATTTAAAAAACTAACACTTTAATTAAAAATCATAAAATTAAAATATTCATTTTATAAAATCTAATAGATATTTCTAACTCACTCGCTTATTTAAAAAATAAGCAATTACATTTGTTGATTTATGGTTGTATTATAATATCATCCGAATATAATAATTTTATCAAATTTTCTAACAAATATATCCATTAATTTTTTTTTAAAAAAAACTCACTTAATAATACGTGATCGTGATTTCTTAAAACTTGAAGGGTTTTTATTTTTTATTTTTTATTTTATCATTTCAGTAAATAAGAATGGAAGCACTTGTAATTAAAAAAAAAAACTATTCGGTTTCTTATATGTACTTGTGTGTTTAGTTTCTTCGAGGACCATAATTAAACTTTGGTTAAACACTAAACTTACTTACATCAAGCTATTAACTTTTTCTATGAGATATGTGGTCCCCTGCTATCCTCTCCTTCGTCTCTCGTGTTGCCTGTGATAAAGGAAAAGAAAAGTAACGGTGAGATGTACATTACAATAGCCACCGTATTGACCGTCAATATTTAAGGGAAAAAAGGGCAGTGCTTGTCTGGAGGAAATTATAGACACGTGAGTGGCCCCCATTTGCTTCAATGGTTTTGTTTGGCCTCTTTGAATAGTTGTAAGAGATCACAAATTTCACAATTGCTTGTGATTATTTATTAGTGTTTCAATCATAAGTGATTTCAAGAAAAAACCTTTTTATGAAGAAATATATTATTGTTTTTTAATCACTAAAAACACTTTGACAATGAATAAATAATACTAATATATATAACGATAATTTATTTAATAAATTGGGTTAAATAGCCTCTTATCTTTAAGAGAGAAGGCTTTTAAGTGGAGAAAAGTTTTTTAGTTTGAACTTTAGATGGTGTATATCTCCCTTCCAGAATTATAAATCTTTCATATATTAATTGTGAATATATATGTCTTATGTTAGCTTGAGATTGATATCATACAAATTATTCAAAGATGCATTCGAAGAGTTTTTTTTAAACAATTTTTTTTTTAAAACAGAGCTTTTGTTTCAAAAAAAAATATGGTAAAACTAATACAACTAAAATTTATAATAATAAAAATAATATTAATTCAAATTCTTCGTGATGATATTTTTTACGAAAAATGGTCACGAAGATCCTTTTATTTAGGTGTTATAGGTTATTTAGTCTCTTTATTTAAAAAATGTAATTTTAAGTCTATTTTTTTGTGAAAAAAATATCAAATAAGAATAAAATTAATTTTTTATCTAATTTTTTGTTAAATATAATAAAATAGCATATATAATATTTATAAATTTTTTTATTTTTTATTAAATATATATCTAATAAAATAATTTTTATATCTATTTATACAAATAACTCAACTATTATCACTTGTTAATACATATTACTCTACCCTATTTTTATAATTTACTTCTACTGTTTGTTCCTCAAAGGATCTAATGCAGGTGTCTAGATATTAAAGTTGCCAAAATTGTGATGCCTCCAAGAATCTTTTTATTTTTCGAAATATACTCCCAATTGTTTTATTAAATCAAAATGAATTAAAGAGATTATTATCACAGATATTCCTAAATTTTTGTGTTTTTTCAAAATTATTCTTTTAACTTTATTTAATATAAAAAATGTTCATAAACGTTATCAACGTTATATCTCTACTTAACATTAGAGGTAAAATGATAATTTCACCACTATATATATAATTCTCGCAAAAAAAAGATCAAAAATACTCCTTAGTTTTTCAATATTTTCAAAAATATCATTAACATTTTAAAAAAAAACTACAATACTCTTGACTTTTAAGATATCTTTAAAAATGTTCTTATTATTTAACATTAGTATCAAAAAGCCGTGAAAAATCACATCAATATCTGGGAAAAAAATTCTACCCCTACCTATTTCGTTGAGAATATTATTGTAAACACTCTTGAGGTTTTGTTTTTCTTCAAAAATATCTATGTTATAATAATTAATTTAACTTTATCAAAAATACCCCGATTATAATAATCAATTTAAATTCATCAAAAATACTTATACTTCTCAATAACACGATATAAAATATTTTTCAAAAATACCCCTAAAAATAAATTAAGTTAACAAAGTACACAATATCAAGTTAAATATTTTATATCGTGTTATTCAAAAACATGGATATTTTTTATGAAGTTAAATTAATTATTGTAGTTGAGTATTTTTGATAAAGTTAATTTAATAATTATAGAGATGTATTTTTGAAGAAAATAAAAACCTCAAAGATGTTTGCGATAATATTCAAAAAATTATATATGTAGGGATAAAAAAAACCTTTTCAGATACTGATGTGATTTTTACAGCTTTTTTATGCTTCTGTTAAATAATAAGAGTATTTTTGAAAATACTTTAAACTTCAAGGGTATTGTAACTTTTTTTAAACGTTAAGGATATTTCTGAAAATATTGAAAACTTCGAAAATATTTTTAATTTTTTCCCAAATTAAAATCATTCGAACCAAGACTAAAAGTAAGTTTGGAAAATGCTACACCTCTCCAACTCATTATTTTATTTTATATTAATTAATTTTTTATTTATTTTTAATTCATAATATTAAATACTACATTAAAAATATATTTATTTATAAAATAAAATATTATCAATTATTATATTCGATCAATTACATAATTATATATTACTATTAATTATTAAAAAATTAAAAATTCACTAAATAAAATATTTTATTTATTATATGAATTAAAAATTAAAAATAATTAAAATTACATATGAATAAATATTAATTATATAAATTACTATATACATTCTACCAATGTTCAATTAATACATTTTGAAGTTTCTTTATGTTGTATTAGTATTTTTTTAGTTATTTTATATTATATACTTAATTTTAATTTATTATATGTAATAAAAAATTTAACAATTTTTTTAATGTTTTTCTAAATTATTGTTTTAGTTTATATTAAATTTTTAACTTTATGTTGTATTAGTAATTTTTTGTTATATATTTAATTTAATTTTTTATATGTAATAAAAAAATTAATAATATTTTTAGAATTAAAAAAATAAAAGAATATGACAAGTGTTTGTTGCAGGATTAGAGTTGCAGGATTGGAGTGGGTACAGAGGCAAATTCTATAACTTGTTATATATATATATATATATGAATTTAATAAAATTTAGTCTTAAAGTTTTGATTTACGTTTTAGTTTTAATTGAATATGAGTTTCTTATTCTATTTAGTATATTAATGGAAGGCGAAAAAAAAACTTAGGCAAGTACAATTTTCAATTTATTATTTTTAATATATATTTTAATTTATTATTTTGATTAAAAACTAACAAACTTTATTGAAAATTTAATTCACTTGCATAATAAGCTAAATTATAACTTTATTAACTTATTTATGATATATCTTTATAATTTTATATGTTGCATATATGACTTAAATATTTTGATTAAAGTAATCAACTTTTAGTTAAAATAGTTTATTAAAAGATATTTTAATAATAAAAAATTAAAATATTAATAATAAAAATTTAAAAATTTCAGATAATATCAATAACTAAGTTTTTTCAAAAAAAAATCTTAAAATTAAATTTCAAATTATACTCTAAAACCCTTCATATAATACCAAAACTCCATCTCATTTTACAACCATTTTCAATCAATTATAATTAAAATTGAGAATTTAGAAAGTAAATAAATGAAAACTAATTAGAACAAAACACAGCACAATTTTGAAGCATGGGTTTTAGATAATAAAACAGAGAACTCATCACTAATCGAGCGAGTTTTTATTTCACTTTAAAATTAGAAAATAAAAAAATTAGTTTCACATAAAAGAAAATTGAAAACATATTTTGTTAAAAATGGAGGCTGTTATATTTCTAGTTTACATATCACATAAAACCACTTGTGTTGTAAAATGGGGTAAGATGTTCCTTTAATTTATAGTAAATTCTATAAATTTTATAAGTTTATTTTATTTTATTTTATTTATTTTTTGATAGGGTGTGATGGTAGTGAAATTGTATTATAATAGAATATTTTATTTGTCTTAAATAAATATAAATGATGAGTAAAATTATAAAAAATAATGAAAAAAGTATGATTATATATAATAATCAGGAGTTTATTAAAGATAATTTTTAAATAAATTGGATGTGATGTAATAAGATTTAAATGAAATAAGACAACTTTAACCTATAAATATATTAAAAACATTAAATAATACATGTTATGAGATAGAATAACTCATTTTAAGTATGTAAAACCATTTAAAAGGTTAGGACTATCTCAAATACTTGATATATTATATATTATATATTATATGTCTCTATTAATAAACATAGTTGATTTAGTCACCACTTATTATGATTTTTCTTTATTATAAAAACTAATGATTAGGACAAGTAATTCTAATAAGAGACAATATCATGTTCTATGTAAGAAATCATCTCTTAAAAAATATGTATATAATTTATTATAAGTCAATTTTTTTGTTTCTTTTTTATTTTTCATTAAATGTGAAACTAATAATCAATATAAACATAGGAAATAATACTTGAATAAATTGAATAAAATGGCAAAAAAAAAGAAGACTTAAATTGCTTATATATTAAAATTTTATTGGTGAAAATAAAGTAAAAAATTAAAAGATGGCCCCTAACTAAGCTATTCATCTGCGTCCAACAGAGCTTGAAAGTAAGTAAAATTCATGTTTGCAATCTTCTAGAGCTCAGATTTCCAATATCTGTTTTCACAAGTATACTTTAAGCACACTAATTTCCATAAAAATCATATAGAAAACTGCAACTACTTGATTCAATTAGGGCAACAAAATTAGCAACAATTGTGAAACATGTTAGCTTCTAACTTTTCCATATCCAATCTACCCCAAGAAACTGCTTACATTCTTGTAAACTAATCAAACACCAAAGACTAATTATTAGATCAAAGACTGACATATCCAAATTGCTAACCCCAAAAGATAATAAAACCTTAGAACAAAGCACATAATAGTACAATGAAACACTCCTGCATCCAAAAGAGTTAAAGCTTTACATCATTTTCTTTGTCATTGTAGTTTGATCCGATCAAGACTCTCCGATACAGTCCTCATCCTAGGACGTACCTCAGGGTCAAGTTCTGTGCAATTTAGTGCAATATGAAAGGCCAAAATGACTTGCTTCTTTGCTTGAGCCTCATGCAGGAATGCAGGGTCTATAATCTCAGACAATGGTCTTTTCTCTCTAAATATTTTCCTCACAAAACCTTCTAGTCCTTTGCCATCATTCTCCGGCCCCTCATCAGGATGCCTACCGGTTAAGATCTCTAAGAGCATGACACCGAAAGAATAGACATCACATTTTTGAGTGAACTTGCTTCCAAAGATCCGAGCCTCAGGTGCCAAGTATATGGTGGAGGGTGCGGAGATTTTCAAGCTAGAGATTATGGTTGAGTTTGAGTTTGGTTTTTTGGATGCTGAAGTGGACAATTTGGAGAACCCTAAGGCAAGGCGTGCAATTCCAAAACCAGCTATGTAAGGTTGAAAATCTTCATCAAGGAGGATTTTTGTCGATCTAAGGCTGCCATGAACATGTTTTCGAGGGCTGCATTCGTGAATGTACATTAAACCCCTAGCAGTTCCTTGGGCAATTCTTAACCTCGCTTCCCATGATAGTGGTGGTGAAGAAAAGGAAGGTCCTCCTGCAATATCAAAGAGTTTCACATATCAACGAAGAGCACTATTATACATCACAAATTTGTAATATTAACAAATATGTGATGAATAGACTTTTTCATAAGAAAAAGGATGTTCTTACATTTATAAACAATAAAACACATTGCCGTGAAGCATTAAAAACCCAATATGATCTTGATTACTAACATCCAGAAAATGGAGATAGAGGTTCCAAGTTATAGAACACAGAACAATTTTCTATGAATGAACATAGAAATTATGATGCCTCTTTTTTATTAAAGAAATCAAATGGGTAAGTCTTTTTTTTTTTACTTTTAACAGCTTAACTTGTAACTAGGACTTGAACCTCGTATCTTCAACACGTCTAAATAGATTTCATGCCGTTGAGTCACAGCTCATCGGCAAATGGGTTTATTAAGTAAAGCTAGAATGCAGTAGACCTGTGAAATTATGCAGAACATTGTAACTCTTCTTTAGAGGGTCCCATCTTACTTAATTACATGTCACTATTGAATTGAATAGAAAGAGAAACTATGCACATGGTAGTGAAAACGAATAAATACATCAAATAAGTGTAGATCTTGTAAAGATAACAGAGAATCCAAAAGACCAAGATTCTTAGCAGATTCAAATAAAAAGCAATTATGTGTGGGATAAAACAAAACAAATATACAAGTTATATTGGTGCACAAAATCTAAAATTCAAACAAAGCTCATTAAGGGATATTCTAGATTTAGTTTCTATAAAAAAGTCCAGTTTCTGAATTTTCTCATTTCAATCTTGGTAGTGGAGGATGAGTCAACCCCAAGCTCAGTTTGCCTAGTGGGATGGCTTAGTTGTTTGAATGAACATGCAGGGAACAAATTGAAAGCCGTCTTTCACTAGGAATAACAATCATGTCGTGTTGGCATGCTGGATTCTTGTTGTGTCGAGTTCGTTTTCTTATGTTAGTTGACATATTAAAAGAAATAGACTAAGTTTTTCTCATGTATATTATTTATAAAAGTAAAGAATAATAAGCTATCAATATACAAAATAATTAATGATAAACTCCAGCTCAAATGTGTATATGGTGTCATATTTGTGTTTGTGTCGCTTAAACAATTACCGCCACTACCTCACGAGGCAAGGCATAATTGTACACTTAAAACATAATTGATCCTTCTCTATTCTTTCTGTACTCAATAACAAATAAACAACTAAAAACAACAGATGTTTAAGAAACTGGACCACAGTAAAAACAAAGAACAGAGTTATATATATATATATAATAATAAATACTCCACATGTACTGTTCTGCCCAAATGATATTTTTTTCTATTTGTTATCTTTCATCAATAAAGAAACAAAAAACCAGCATTTATTATGTGCATTTCGGTGCATAATTTCTCAATTGCACTAACTCATTCTGCAGAGCTCACTCTAAGTATGTATCTTAATATCACCTGTGTGTTTTATATCTAACTGTTGTGTGCATCTTAATAAAATCTAATTTATGGTCAAATTTATATAGAAAATTACTAGAAGAAAAAAAGTCTTAAAATACGTTCAGTTTGGTCAAAGACCAACATACCACCAGAACCTTAAAGAAAAAACGAGAGTGGTAATAATAATAATACATCCGTGAATTGTGATTTGACGACAATATTATCCCCTAATTTTATAATTATTATTATCTCTTTTTTTTTCTTTCCAAAAAAACATCTATACTATAAAAGCCAACTTAAGGAATTTGATTCCTACTTTTCAAACATGCGTCAACTTATTTTTCATTTTTTTTAAAAGAAAATAATATTTGATGTTATTTTCAACCTTACTTCATTTGAATCTTACTCAGACATTACATTGTTATTTAATCAAACTCACTAGAAAAATTGATATTTGCGTGTTAGTTACAATTTGATGCATGTTTTGATATATTAAGCAGGTTTTGTCATTTGTGGTCCATGCTTAAGGAAATCTCAATTAAATCAATTTTAAATTAAAAACATTTATTTTGCTAAATTAAAAAAAGAAAAAAAAAACATACACACACAAAAAAGATAAAAGGAGGTAGAGAAAGAGAACTACCGTGAAGTGCAGAGTACAAGTTGCCATTGCGAATATAATCTGTGACCAATAACTTCTCATCATTGGCATAATAATAAGCTCGCAACCTTACGATATTTGGGTGATTGACCTTAGCAATAGCTTCCACCTCAGATTCAAATTCCTTCAAACGCCACGTGGCATCACCTTCACTTAATCTTCTCACAGCTACAACTGTTGGCGTCACACCTGATCCCCTCCCAGCCCCAGCCACCACCTTATACACGATTCCACTTCTACTCTTACCAACCACGTAAGCTGAAGCCCTCAATAAATCTTCTAATTCTAAATCGAACCCTTCTTCAATCACCACGAATTTACCATCTTGCCCTTCCTCGTTAACCTCCTCCACTACTACCTCCACTTTTTCTTTTCCCATTTTACCCTTACCACTACCGCCTGTCCATTTTCTCCGAATAAGCCAGACAGAAACCGACACGGCTCCGATAACCACCGAAATTCCTGAAATTACAGGAACAGTCACCGAACCACCACCCTCCTTTTCTCTTTCTTCATCTCCACTGGGAAAAGCTGGGATAACATTCAACGGCTTTTGAGATTCTTCTGTAGAAGTATTGGACATGATAGAAGAATTTTGAGCTTCTGGGCATGGAATTTCCAGTGGAAAACCACAGAGTCTTGGGTTGTCCGAAAATGCTGTGGGACCTTGATTCAAAAGCGAACCCACCTGAGGAATTTTTCCGGTGAGGTTGTTGTGACGGAGATCTAAGCTGACCATCACCGGAAAGTTCCCATAACTAGCTGGAACTTCACCGGAGAATCGGTTATATGATAAGTTTAGGGTCCCAACCAGACCATCAAGCTCAACAAGAGCTTCAGGAAGAGACCCATTTAGAAGATTGGAAGATAAATCGATGTGTTTAAGGGTTTTGAGCTCTCTGATCTGGGAAGGAATTGAACCTGAAAGAGAATTGTGAGAGAGGTCAAGCTCAATCAAATTGGTGGCATTGAAGAGCTGAGCTGGAATAAGCTTAGAGAAGTTATTGTGAGAGAGAATGGTTCGTTTCAGCGAGTCGACTCGGCCGAGTTCAGATGGAATGTAGCCATTAAAGCCCTTATTGGGAAGGTAAAGCTCTGTAACTCGCTCATGGGTGCAAACAACACCAGTCCAATGACATGGGGAAGAATCGGATTCGGACCAAGAGACGAGAACACCATGTGGGTCAGTTTCAATGGCGGCTTTGAGTGCTAAGAGGGATAGTCCATCGGGGTTTAGAGCAGTTAACAGAGGAGTGAAGACATAGAATAAGATGAAAAATGGAAGAAGCTTTTGAAGTGAAAGTGACATTTTGATTTTCTTTCTGAAGTTTTTGTTGGGATTCAACTGTGATACAACTTCCTATTTTGTCTGTAATTTGGTGGAGTTCTTGGGTTCGCAACGAGAGGTTGCAAACAGAGAAAGGAGAGAGAGTGAGTATGAGAGTGTTAAGAAGTGGTTTGAAGAAGAAGAACGGTAATTTAAGTTTGAATATGGCAGAGGGGGAAGTTCTCGAGGTAGGAGTGTAGCAACGTTTGTTATGCAGTTTGAATTTGTCTAACCACCATAGCATTAGCCATTATCCCTAATTATTTATTATTTATTTTGCTAATAGTTTTTTTTTTTATAACTTACATGCACAAATGCACTTTTTGT
Source organism: Hippophae tibetana (assembly GCA_037013495.1). Classification (NCBI taxonomy): domain Eukaryota; kingdom Viridiplantae; phylum Streptophyta; class Magnoliopsida; order Rosales; family Elaeagnaceae; genus Hippophae; species Hippophae tibetana. The sequence continues at coordinate 24,510,808 of CM072812.1, forward strand.
TCGTGTGTGATTTTGCTAATATCCTTAAATTGTGCATACGTTTCTTTCATCTATAATTTATATATTCAGTTATATATTATAATTATTTTAAATATTAAAAAAATAATTTAATTTTTTAAATAATATTAATACGTAATAAAATTTAAGTAATTTGAATATAAAAAAAGATATAAATTTAAATATTTTTAGCATTTATCTCCTATCGTTGATAAAATTTTATTGAATATTGCATCAAAATTACAAAGTTAGATTAGATAAATAATATATTATCTTCTTGTATTGAACCTAAACTATAACAGACACACAATAATCATTATATACATTTATTTTTTCAATTCATACATAATTTAACACACCTAAGCAATATTATCTAATACATATATAAAAATCACAAAATCAAGCACCATACTTCTAACATAAATTCACATGTCCATATGACCAAAAATATTACAATCTTCATCTTACATAAATATCACTATCTACAACCAAACCAAAAAAAAATCATCCAAACCATCCAATAAAATACATAGATAAATTAAAAAACAACCTAAAAAATACAAATGAAGAGATACATCAAAATAAAGGGTGCAATCCTTCAAAAAATAATCATAATCGAGACTAGATCATCATCTTCATCATTATCCATGGTTGAGGTTGTCAAAGAACAAAACTAAACGAATCAAAATTAACAAATATTCACTATATTATTCTAGAGAGAATGATAGTTTTAAAGAAAAAACTACTAAAGAAGATTTTATAGAAATTAATGGTGGTTTTGTGGTGAAGGAAGTCAATCACAAGAGAATAAGCGGTGACAAACTTATATGATGACAACAGTAATAGAACTAGCTAATTGTTGTAATGAGGAGGATGAATGTGGATGTACAACAACAAAACGAACAATCTAGAGTAATTGTGGGTATATGTGGTAAAGATAACGAGAAAAAGGGACATATGGTGTTAGAAAGAAAACACAAACAACCTTAAGTATCTCTTAGAAGAGAAAGTTGGGAGATGAATATCAACCCATTATGATAATAAGTATCTTTATAGACAATTGTTAGATGCACAAACACTTAGCAATATTATATCACAAATATTTGAGTAATATTATATGCATTTTGTGTGCATTAAGTATTATTTTAATGTTTTTTTTTGATAAATTAGAGATATTCATTAAGAAAGAGCGTTTAGAAACCTAAAAATCAAAATAATCACCTAAATATATACACTCAAGAGATAGATCATGCTAGCAAAGCAAAATACTTAAGAAACTAAAAAGTATATTATATCTTGAACAACTTAACAACGACTTAATGAGACTTTAACCTAAAATTTCTAGGAGTACAATTAATAAACAATGCATATAAAAAAATTCATGTCTCATCAAAGTTATCAAGCATGAAAATAAAATAACATGTATTCAATAAAAGACACACAAAATACCAAAAACATAACAAAACTCAAAATGAAATAAAGAATCATAAGATAACAAAAATAAGCAATCAATCCAATACATCTATAAGAGTCATGATCTATATAGGCAAACACAACAACCAAAATAATATTGAAACTAAAGCAAAATCCAAAGAAAAAAAATAAGAATAGTAAGCTTAGAATCAATTTAAGAGCCTTTACTCATCTTGCAACTTCAAAAGCAACAACTAATCCTTCTATTTCAACCCTACCACCAAAAGGGACAACCAATAATCAAGTCATTTAACCAATCCCTTTTGGCTCACATAGCCTCGTAACCGCAACATTCACATAACTAATACATGCATCAATTGATTCATCTTTTGCATTATATATTCTTGAGTCCCACACCAACAAAACTTTCACCAAGTAAACCCACATGTTTAACTTATAAAACATGTTAACCATTGAGTTGCCTACAACTTGCATGGACATTATATAGGCAAGAGTTCAAGTTATAACCATTATAACACTACACTTCATCTTCTACAACATTTGATACACCATTTCTATCACTAACATAATAGGATATAAATGAGATAAAACTCCAAAAAGATAATTAATAGAATTAAGATCTTCAACCTTAAGAAATATTCCACCACACATCAAATGGATAAACAACAAGCTCTTATCATATTCTTCCATTGAGATGAACATTGCCAAAAGTTTAAAACATTTCACAACATTGTTTCTGTTAAGTATCTTTGTCCCACATTAACCTTGAGTAAGACAACAATCTTGCTTATAAGCTTGAATAACCCTTAACTTAATGAAACCTTATTGAATTTGAGTTAGACCTGAATTTCTAACATGATATCAGAGCTCTGCTCTTGATCTCTATGTGCTTGGACTCTAGGCTCTACCACAATCTTACCGAGGTGCTTATGTCCACCTCTGCCCACCGTGTGGAGGGAGACTGTTAAGTATTATTGTCCCATATTGATCATGAGTAAGACAATAATATTGTTTATAAGCCTAAATAACCCTTAATTTAATGAAATTTTATTAAGATGTGTTAGACCTGAATTTCTAACAATCTTAAATGATAAAAAAGAAAAGAACCAAATGATTTGGGAAAAAAAAATTAAAAAATTATCTCAAATAAAACCTTTAAAATTTATAATAATAAAAATAACATTCTTATCTTAAATTAGAATCGTACTAATTAATGTTAGGAATATTATATTTATTATATAATTTAAAAAATTGATTAAAAAGGTAATTTTTATTTTTTTTATTTTCAAATTCATAATAAATAAGTTTTAAAAAAAATTGAAATGGTACCATCGTGCATTTGGATATTTCAAATTAATTGAACCGAAAAGATGAAATTAAAAACAATGCTAAAACATCGTCCCCAATATGTTGAAACCAAAAGAAGCATTTCTTTCTTCTTCTAGTTCCTTGTGCAAATCAGCCATAAGCTTTCTATCGTGTTCAACTTGTCGTTTTTTAACCTATCAACCACACTTTTATCCTCCATTTCACGGACAATACTTCCATCCAGAGACAAACCAGAACCGTTTCTTTCAAGATATATCCTTTTTTGAAGTACATATATTCCAAAAGAATTAGAAGAATCGGAATTATTCACATCATCACTGTTTATAGGACCCAGGTGTCTAACTCTTGAGGAGTCCTTTCTTATCCACAGTTCTTAATTTATTTATTTTTTTCAATTAATTTTAAATACGTAAAATGCCTTATATTTATTATGCATTTAAAAATAAAAAATAAAGAATTATTTTTTATCAACTTTTTAATTATAAGATAATGAAACTCACACCAAAAATTATATAATTAAAATATATTAAATCAAAAATTATAAAACCATAAAATCTTTAATCTAATTAATTTTAAGAATGTTAATTTTTGTTATAATAACAGATTAATCTAAAGAGTAGTTACCTCTATATTCAAGTTTCTTACCTCAAGTGCGGTGTTAATGGTTGATCGGATATTAAATTAAAAATATGAAAGATTAAAGTAATTGAAAATGATAAAAGTAATTTTCTTAAATAATTATAATCACACTCGTGTCACTTAATAATATTACATAAAAACGAAAATATACCCGCCAACGTAAATAAAGCACTCTAATCATTTTCATGCTTTTTGCACCACTTTTAATTATCTATTTATGAAAAATAAATACTTATTTAAAAAAAAACTTTATGTTAATTTTTTCATACACTCACCACGTGTGCAAAAGATTTGAAGGTTATTTTGACAATTCATTAGAAGAAGAAAAATAATAACAAATCATTTAATTAAAAAAAATAATCCTAAATGCCTGGTTCTTTTCCTTTCTCACCAAAGCCTTTGTGGCTCTGATACATCTTCAGTAATAAGTGTTATATAAAATCGAGTTTGGTGCCCTTTTAACTAGAACTATTTATAGGGATTTATAACCTTAAAATAATATAATAGTAGTATCTTTATTTATTTTTAAATAAATAATTTAATTTATATTTTAAATTAAAAATTTTATTACATATTTATTATATATGATATAAGTAAAAAATAGTTGTATCATTTAAGATTTTGATACTTCATTAGTAACTTTATTTAGCAAAAGATAAGAATTTATATCCATATTTTTATAACAATATACTAATAGTTGTTACATTTAATTTTAATTATTTCACTTATTCAAAATTAAATTTAATTGAGAATCAACATGTGATACACAAATGGACAAAAAATTAAGAATAAATTCTTCTTTGAAACGATTTAAAAAAATTAGTTCAATCATACAACCAAACGAAATCACTAAAATTGGAAGAGTTTTAAAAATATCTAAAGAAATTGAATCATATTGAAAATGATATTTTTGTGAGAAAAATCAAAGAAAGATTGATGATTTTACTATAAAAATATAAGATTTTTATTTGATACTAAAATATCTAAACATATAATATGAAAAGATTCATGCTCTAAAAATAGAAACAAGAGATATATTTATAAATAATAATTAACTCAAATCAATAGAAATACTAACTAAATATACTAATTTATTTGAGGATTACATAATCGAACCTAATTATTTTGATTTTATTGGTCAATTACAACTCATTTTTACAATATTAATTGTTTGGTCCAATTATTAGACAAGATTAGAGTTTGTCCATCTCTACCTAATACTTTGATAGTACATTCATGCAAAAAATTACAAAAAAAAATGATAAGATGAAGATCAAGAGGTGATTCATTGACAAAAATAAATTTAAACACTAATTTAACTTGAATTTTTCTCATATATATAACACGTAAGAAATTCTCAATTGATTTTAATTTTGGATTATTAGTGTACTTATAATTAAATGTAAAGATTATTATTTTATTATAGATTTATATACGTATATTTTATTAAATATGAGTATTATTAAAAAATAGATTTATGTGTTTCTTTTGTTAGATATATATATACTACTAAAGTACTCCCCAATAACACAATTATCTTTTATATATATTATATAAATCAAGCATGCATATTTTTAAATTTTAAACAAAAATTATTATTTGTGTACTTCATAGTAAATAAAGAGATTATTATTTTACTAATTTGGAAATATAGCTCTACATAAACATTTTTAAGAAAACTATAAAATTATAACACTTAAAAAGTAAAATAATTAATAAAAATCAATTAATTTCTTTTATTTCACATATTCATTTAGTTTCATGTAGTTTTTTTTTACTAAAAGAAAACTTGTATAAAATATGATATATTTATAAGTATATGATTGTTGTGTTAAAATAATATTTTTTTAATAGTAAAAAATAAAATAAATTATTTGATTTCGAACAATATTCCTTTAATTTATATATTTTTATAATTTAAATATAATAATATAAATTGAGATAAATTTATTCATTTAAAAAAAATTGAATTGTGTCAAGCTAATAAAAAAAAGTGATTAAAAGAATCCATTTATAAAAGAAAAGATATCTTCACCATTTATTTCATTTGCGATAAATATGATATATTTATTTCATTTATTTTATCTGTGTAGGATATCCATTTATTAAAAATAAAAATAAAAGACGAAGATCTGTTCCAGTATGTAATTGTATCTGTTTACGATTATATCTAAAGAAAGACCTTTCCTCCTGTAAAACATTGGACAAGCGAGAAGCTGATGAAAAGCCAGAAATCGTAAATTGTTTATGCAGGAATAGCATTGTCATTCGACCGTTGGTGCATGTCAGAAATCATTATGAAAGGACACAAGCTTGTGATCACTTTTCAGTTTCCACTTACAAACGAATTTTATTATTTTTTCCTTTTCGAAGGATATGTGAATTCAAATTGACAAGGCAAAGCAGAAATTCAAACAAACAAACAAAAAATAAACAAATATCTTTAATTGATACTGTAAAATGAAAATATAAGACACTATAAGTTTGCGTATATTTAGCAGACATGAAAGTATACGAAACAGAAATCAAGAGGAATCATGGGTGTCAGAGGGTGATCAGTAATCATGATATAAAATATTTCTATACTTCAATCATGATCAAAAAAATACAAAAATATCATTCATGATATCAAATACGACTCTCTATGATAGGTGGCTTTCTAATAGGATTGAGTTTGACAATGAAAAATGATTAGGTGGCTTTCTAATAGGCTTTGTGGAAGCTTAAAAGAAATAAGATTTTTGGTTGGACACTTCTTTCTGATTGTCTTCTCTCTACCATATGACACTTCTATTTTAGAATCAACATCTTTGATATGTCTTAATTCCTCTGAAATCTCGAATCATCTTTTTAATTACCTCCTGTAAGTTTCCTTATCCTTGTGGGCCATTTGGTCTTGGACTTCAAAGTTATCTTCAATGAACTTTTCTTCCCTAAAAGATCTTTTTCTTGCCATTTTCAAACGAAATCCCCCCCTTGCCCCACCAAAGCTAGCTTTCACATATTATTCTGTAATCACAATTTGAATCCAAAAAAAGAAGGAAAAATTATTTTGAGATTGAAAATATTAATTTATTTAAATGTTCTTTTTAAAGTAATATTTATGAATATAAAACTAAATAGAATATTAAAATAGTGATAATTTTGTAATTAAACATGAATTTGGGAAAATAAATCGATACCAAAAGAGATCTAAGTATGAAATAGATTAATGAAAATGACCCGTGAATTTGTAGATCGTAATTTGCTTTCGAGCATATCTTTGTAAAGAAGAAAAAAAATGCTTGAGAATGCGATTTTTAAGTCATGTTTCATTGCATAATTTTATTTTCACCTTTGATATATTTATTTTTCTTCTCATGATTTCGATAAATAATTATTTTAAATAAAACTAAAAATTAAATTTTATTTTATTTAGATGAAAACACCTCAGCGTTAGCAAAAACAAAAATAATGTTAAGGTCGTGCATTAATTATAAATTTACTAAAAATTTTATTTATAATTTTATCAAACTTTTGTTATTGATAGCTTTAAAGTAAGCTTACACCCAAAAAAATAAATAAATAATAAAACCAGATATACGGAGCCAACATTGCAATTTGCAAGACTTATCTATTGACGTTTTAGTTTGATGATTAAATTCATCGCTATTTTATTTTAAATTTAGATTATATTAAATATTATTTATAAAAAAAACAAACAAATTACAAAACCAAAAACAGATGCATTCGGTCAGAGTGTTCTTAATTCAATCATTCTAAGTGATAGTAGAGTTGGGTTTTTTTTTAATAAATATTAAAAACATAAATTTATATATATTTACATTTAATTAATTATATATATACATGTAAATTTTTTTTAAAATGAATTAACTTTTTATTTTTAAAATTATTTTGTCACATAATATATCTTAATTAATTTAAATATAAAGTAAATTTATGAGTTATTAATTTTTTTTAACATAATAATATTAGGTGATGGAATTTTTAATATAGGAAAATTTATTTTAAAAAATATAAGCAGTATTATATGTAAAAAAGTGATGTACTTTATGTATGTTTAAAATAATTAACTAATATGTAATTATTATGAAATAAAATTACATAAAATAAATTATATCATATTTTAAATATAAATTATTTTATTATTAATTTTAGGTTGTGTAAATTTTCACAAGATATTATATAATTTTATAATATAATTTAATATAATTAATATATTTCACTAAAGATTTTCTCAACTAACTTAAAACGATGTAATTACGTGTTATTAATATTAAAAACAACAAATTAGAACAAAATATATAATTTTTTAAATGTAAATTTAAAGTTAAAGATGATAGCATAATCATTAAAAAATATTGGATATATATGTATATATATATTATTTTTAATTTTAAAATGCAAGTCATGTTGTATTTATATATGTGTGTTGACTTCTTGTATATAAAATATGATGTTTGTTATATTTTACTTAGTATATTTTTTTCCCTCTATGTAAGGTCGATTACTGCATATTAGTAATACATACATGTATAGTTAGAAATATTTTATATGCAACCATGTTTACACATACCACAAGATTGATTTTCGTAGTGTGCATACTAGGTAGAGTGTTGTTTTTTGACAAACAAGCGTGCGAGGAGGCCGATATTATCACTTGTGTTTTTGGTTCATTTCGGATGTGGGTATTTATAGAAAGTACTCGAAATTTTTTGGAATGAAAAAATATGACTTTTTAGTATCTCGTTACCATCTTTGCAACCAACCTTGGCAAAGTGGCTGACAAGGTAGCAAATTTGAGTTTTATAAATACCTTTTATTTCTTTTTATTTGGTATCTAAGAAAATGTAACAAAGCTCTTTCAAATTAACATATCGTTTTTTTTTGTTTCGGGATCACTAATACCTTTAAGTGTTGTTTGGTATCAATGATTCGTGACTGTGTAAACAAAATTGTACTTATGAGTAGTGAGTACTCGAGATAATGTTTTCAAGTGGGTTGTATGTGAGACGTGTGTTGGCTAGAAGTTGCTTGGATGCAACTGTTTATTTGCGAGAACCTTATTGTGAGAGTGAGCTAAGCTAAATACATTGGGTTCTTATATCTCTTATTGCATACAATAAGAGATAGGTTGTATGAGTTTGAAGGTGGTCCTCAAGATTAGAAGTTGTCACACATTTGGTTATTGATACATAGTTACTGATCACACCATATTGGGTGGTGTGGGCTTTAAAGGAAATCCAAGTTTGTGTGTTGAATCAGGTTGTTACATAGATAGCAAGCAAGAACAGTAATAGACAGTTAAGATAGAAGTCCTTGCTAATATAGGTAATATTGATTTTATTTCTTTTAGAGTTATAAATGTTATAATGATTAATGAATTGTTTGTTGTTGAGTGGTTATCTTAAGCAATCTGAAGATGCTACCACATAGATAGGATTTATATGTGGATTTATCTCGTTATATCCAAAGTTATGCATGCTTGAATGTATAGTTAATATAATCATAATTTAAATGGTGTATGTCTCTACATATTGAAGTTTAAATTTTGATTATAAAGCTTTTAATATTTATCACCTACTTTATATTTACTAAATTCTATATCTACTGCTTTATTATGCTATCTGTCTGTATTTATTTATACTATAGTTGTGATTATATGTTAGGTGTTTTTATATCCAGGTTTATGAGGTTGGGTTGAGTCCTTAAGGAGTTAACATCTTTTTAAACTGCTTGGTATGAGTCTCTAATGATTTCGTATCTTTACCTTAATGTGTACTAAGTTTTGGATTTTTTATTAAGGTTTTTTTATGTATGTTTGATTACATATTGCGAAAATACAATCATTATTTACCAAATATGTTTCCACATACGAGGTCTTTAAATAATTGAAAATCCTTTTAAATTTTCACTATGTATATATGTATCACAAGTTAAGTATTGTTTGTCATGTATACTTATTGCTAGTCTAGACATGAACATTTGAGACATACCATCACTAGTGTGTATTCTGCATATTGTTATTATTGCATTTGTTAGTTGTCTTTGTTATGATTGATTAAAAATAATATTAGGTTTGTTAGTCAAAATAGTAGGTGCCTAATTTAGAAGAAAATTCATAGAAGGTGGCTTACTATATTGTCAAAGATGGAGGTGCCTAACCTTATTTGAATAAAGAATAGGAAAATTAGGTAGCCTAATTTTGTTGAATGAAGACATATTTGGCATATGAAATGAGAACTTGAAGGCTATAAATATGACTTCATTTCTTCATTGTTAATAATCTCAAAAATAGAGAAAAACTTGTATGAGAAGTTCTTGAGTGAGAGAATTTTGTGGGAAAATTCTCTTGGGCTTGTAGTTGCTCTTGTCTTTTAGGTGTGTGAGAAAATTACTGAGAGTGTGGTTGTAATAATTTTTCATATAGTGAATTTTTCTGTAGTTGTCTTTTGACAACAAAAGTGGTTTTCTCTAATTTGGAGTTTCCACTATAATTCTTGTGTTGTGTATTATCTATTTCTCTGTTATTTGATATTCTGTTAAGGAAGATCTTGGGAGGGGGAATTTGTGATTATACTATTTTATCCAAATTTCCTAACAACTGGTATCAGAGCCAATTTCAAAGAAAGAAGGAGAAATGTCAGGAGTCAAGATTGACATTGAGAAATTTGATGGGAGAATCAATTTTGGCTTGTGGCAAGTACAAGTCAAAGATTTGTTGATCCAATATGGGTTACACAAGGCGTTAAAGGGGAAACCAGCCCTTGTTATTGGTATTGAGTCCAGTAAAACCAATATAAGTGATGAAGATTGGGAAGATCTTGATCTAAGAGCTGCAAGTGCAATTCGACTTTGTTTGGCCAAAAATATTCTTGCAAATGTGCATGGAATATCTATGGCCAAAGAACTCTAGGAAAATCTTGAAGAATTGTATCAGGAAAAAGGCGTTTCAAATCGGGTGTATTTGAAAGAGCAGTTTCATACTTTGCGTATGAATGAAGGAACTATTATGTCTGACCATCTCAGTGTTCTCAATGGTATTGTCTCTGAACTGGAAACCATTGGAGTTAAACTTGATGATGAAGATATAGCTTTAAGGCTCATCTGATCTCTTCCATCTTCTTATGATCACATGAAACCTATCTTGATTCATGGAAAGGAGAAAATAATTTTTTCAGAAGTTACTAGCAAGTTGTTTTCTGAAGAAAAAAAGGCTGAGTGGTGGAAGAAATGTTTCGCCTGAAAACTCAGCATTGGTAGCTGACAACTGAAAGAAAAACAATTTCATGAAAAAGAAGATAGTGTGTTGGGGGTGTGGACAATTTGGGCACCTCAAAAGAAATTGTCCAAAGGGTGGAGCTGATTTGGCAAGAAGCTCAAATACCGACGGTGACGCTAATAGTATGTCTGTTTTCAAAGACTATAGTGATGCTCTTTGAAAAGAGCGTATACATCCTCATGGCATGCCACTAGTCTCTAAATATTGCCATGAAAGAGGGTGTGTTACTGGTAGCGGGTCCACAAGTTTGCACACGGGCATTGGCTTGGTATAGATGCAAGGTGTGTGGTGGAAAGGATGTCGATGGCTGATGAACTCTCGGGAAAACCAAGTGTGAGAGTTACACCATAAATTTCAGCAAGTTTTTTTTTACATGAGCCGATGTGAAATTATTAGAATTGGTGATTAATTCTAAGTGGGTGTACTCTTTATGGTGGAGTATGATAATTCTCGGTGTAGAGAATTATGACTGTTGGAATAGACAATGTTGTAGTGGTAACCATGTTTATTTTTAATCAAGGTGGAGATTGTTATGATTGATTAAAAATAATATTAGGTTTGTTAGTCAAAATAGGAGGTGCCTAATTTAGAAGAAAATTCATGGAAGATGGCTTACCATATTGTCAAAGATGGATGTGTCTAACCTTGTTTGAATAAAGAATAGGAAAATTAGGTAGCCTAATTTTGTTGAATGAAGAAATGTTTGGCATATAAAATGAGAACTTGAAGGCTATAAATATGACTTCATTTCTTCATTGTTAATCATATAAAAAATAGAGAAAAACTTGTATGAGAAGTTCTTGAGTGAGAGAATTTTGTGGGAAAATTCTCTTGGGCTTGTAGTTGCTCTTGTCTTTTGGGTGATTGAGAAAATTAATGAGAGTGTGGTTGTAACAATTTTTCACATAGTGAATTTTTCGCTGGTTGTCTTTTGACAACGAAAGTGATTTTTCTCTAATTTGGAGTTTCCACTATAATTCTTGTGTTGTGTATTATTTATTTCTCTGTTATTTGATATTCTGTTAAGGAAGATCTTGGGAGGGAGAATTTGTGATTATACTATTTTATCCAAATTTCCTAACAATCTTTGTTGCATGTTGAATTAAGCATGTTGTTTTGTACTTCCGTTGTATTAATTGTTTAATTCTCATTGTAAGGCCTACTTAGTCATATTGATATAAAACTTGCAACTTTTTTTTTATAAGTTAACGTTTTCATCTCTTATCTAAGTCCCAATTATTTATTTAAGCATGTTGTTTTGTATTTTTATTGTATTAATTGTTTAATTCACATTGTAAAATCATTTTGGTTAAATTGATATTGAGCATAGGAAGAGATTCATGCGTTGTCATTTCCACCACTCATCTAAGTCTCAATAATTTATTTGAATCGAAAAAATAATTAATCTTGATGTAATTATTCCTATATACGATAATCTTTATAAATGATTTTATGTAAGTTTTTATACATAATTACAAGTAATGATGTTTGATTTAATTTAACATAATATTATCATTAAAACTTATATTTATCTTCTTTTAAGATATTTTATTTAAAAAATATATATCCCCTTTTAAGTTTAAAAGAGAAAATTGGAATGGCTTAAAATTAGTTGATGTATATATTGATTTTTTTCTTTCCTTTTTCTATTTAGTTTTTAATATTGATATTTAATTCTTTATATAACGGCTTAATGATTGAAAAAAAGTTGAATATATTCTCGATTACAATGGGCCCTCCCAACTTAGAAAGTCAATCTATCAATGGAGGTAAATTGGAATGAAAAGTATTATACACTTATTAATACTAATTATTAGTATTGTATTTATTATAAATTTATTAATACTATTTAAAAGAAAAATATTATTATTTTAATTTTCAAATCATTAATTGAGTATTGGTTAATTTAGTTTTTGTGTCATTTTTTATTTTCAATGATTTTATCCAAAAAAAAATTATACTTAATTTAATATAATATTATCTTTAAAACTTATATTTATCTTCTTTTAAAATATTCTACTTAAAAATATATATGTTAAAAGTTCAACAAATAATAAAAATAGAAAGGAAAAAATAAAATATAAATAATAAATTAAATAATGGCTTAAAATTAATTTATATATATTAAATTTTTTCTTTTATTTATTTATTTTTTATATTGATATTTAATTCTTTATATAGTGGTGATTGAAGAAAAATAATAATTATATTCTCAACCACAATAGTTTCGTTTAATTTCAAAGTCCATGGCTATGAATTGGAATGGACTTTAAGCAACTAACTAATTATTAATATTGTATTTATTATAAAATTATTAATATTATTTAAAAGATGAAAATATTATTATTTTCATTTTCAACTCATTAATTAAGTATTTGTTAATTTTACGTGCACGTACAATTTTTATTTATTAGTCTTATTATTTTATGGTGATTAATCATGCTCAATAGTCAACAACAACTAAAGTACATTATTTATATTATTGAATGTGATTAATTAAATATATCAACCTAGCTCTCTGTTATACTCCTTTGTCGTTATTTCTTGATGAAATTTTGAATTTAATAAAATATCTGGATAATTTTGATGGATCAAATCGTGAGATCATGAGACGAGTTGAGAGGTAGAGTTAAAATAATTTATGGTATATAATTTTGAATAATTTTAATTAAATTAAACTTTATAAATATATTATTAAATATAAATGCCTTTTTGTTGAATTTTTTTATTTTATTTTAATATGTGATAAAAAAATATAATAAAAACAAAATATAATATTGTATCATATGTGCATATATTTAACTGTTATATATATATAAAATGAAAATGATTTTAGCCTCGCCTGCTAAGATGTCCAGGCCCATATCCAACCCTTCATTCCAACATTATTATTTTTTATTAACATTACAAAAGGCCTTCTATTAAAAAAAACATAAAAAAGTAAGTTATGGTAAAATATAATTTATTTGTAAATAAATAAAAATTAATTTTAAACCAATTAATTTTTTTATGAATTAAGCCACAATTTTTTTTTTTATATTTTTACAACCAATTTGGATTAGCATACAATTAATCTCTTAGTATTAGTAGTGTAATATTAAAACATTTGATGATAATTAATAAGTAATTTTTTTTTCCTATTATATTTTTCCAAAGTGTTGCAATCTTGTTAGTGTGCATTGCAGTTATATTTTTTAATTTATTTATTTTTAATGTTATTTAAAAAACATATATTTTTAAATTACTAAGAAAAACTATTTATACTTCATGCAAAAGATATATGTTTTCTTACATTGTAACAATATATATACATACATTTAATATAAAAGAGATTAGAAATAAAAGTATGTATATAAATATAGGTTATGTTATACAATTAAATTTTATTTAATTTGTTTAAAAGAGTGGACACCACAAGTGCACAACCAATTTACTATTTTAATAGTACATTAATTTTATTTTTGTTATCTTTTTATATCTTTATTTTTAAATTGATATTTTATTAATATCCACGTTAAAAAATACATAAATTTAATATATTTTTTATTGATGATTTTTTAAATGTAACTAATATGTACATTTTTAATAAAGAATATTTGTAATAATTTTATCTTTTCTAACATTAACTTCTTTTTTATTATTTTTGAATCTTTAAATATATATTTTAATATTTTTTAATTTATTTTACGTTCTCTTCTTAATCATTTTATATTTTCTTCCAACTCAAGTCATCACCCTTTTTATTATTATTTTGAAGATAGAAAGCGACCCATTATTACGATTTTTTTCTTCAATATTTACATGTTCATTTTTCAATCTTTAATCTTTTTTTATTTAAATTAATTGGATCACGTGAGAAATCAGCTATAATAAAAGTTCGTTCACCCTAACGTTTTCACTCCAATTTTTGGATGAGTACTGTTACGTAAATTTGTATTAGTAATATATTTTAGGTAAATTTATAAAAATATAATCGAGTTATTCAATTTATTACATTCATACAATTGAATAATTTTTTATTTAATTTAATTTATATCATTTAAGTATTATATTTGTTTCATGTATATTATTATGTTAATTTTTGTTTTACAGCATTACATATTAGTGATATATTGAAAAAAATATATAAATTTTAAAAAATTCATATAATTAATTAATATATTTAAAATAATAATTTATTTTAAATATATTACTCAATTATCTTAAATATTTTAAATCTATTAATTAATTATATAATATGTGATAGGCGTTAAATGATATCTAATAAAATATATAAATAAAATAAAAACAATTAGATAATATTAATGAGGTAAAAAATAATTAAATATTATAAATTAAATAAATATAATAATTTGATACAATAATTTGATAGGATGTGTAACGATGAATTCAATACAATCATCATTATTTTTTTTCAATTATGTAGAGTTACTAAAATTATTACTTAAATATAGATTAAATTGATAGGATGGTTTCCAATAACTAATATTTGAGAGATAGTAAACTAATTAATTTGGATTACTACGTAAAATTAATCTAATTTTATTAGAAGTACGTTTAGACTTTTGACTATATGCACAAGTACCATCCGCCTTTAGTATAAATTATTTATTTATATTAAAAAAATCAATTTAAATCGATTATACAAAAGAAGAAGAAGGTAATATATGTACTTTCAGCACGTAAAAGACATTTTATTTCCCGAAAGAAGGACATAAAATCGTTTTATCCTAAAAATGCTTATTTATGAAATCACTTCTGTCAAAATCACAGATAAATATATCATAAATTTTAAAAATAAATTTATATTTTACACTCTTTCACCCTGTACGTATATACATATTTATTATAACATAAAAAAAATATATTTAATACATATTTAAAAATATATTGTACATAATTTGTTAATAATGAAAAAATATATTTTTAAGAAGTTAAAATTAAAAGAGTAAATAAATCATTTAATTAGAAGGAAAATGAAATTAACTTGTATTTTTAAGAGAAAATAGTAATTTTAGAATAGAAAATAATTTTTAAATTGACAGGATGATTATCTTTATTTTTTTTAAATATCATCAATTATAAATAAATAAATAAGAATATTTTCAACTTAAAATTTTATTTTAATGTAAAAGCTACAGTATTTTTTTATCTCCAACCCGTACATTAAATAGTATAATTTTGATAAAAATAAAAAATATTATTTTATTATTTAACTCATTATTATTATTATTATTATTATTATATTAATTAATTAATTATATATTATTATTGAATTAATTATAATAAAATTATAAATTATATTTTATTAAAAAATAAATTTATTAATTAAAATATTATATTTATGATGTGAAATAAACATTATATTACTAAAAAATAAATAGTATATTTAATTGAATAAAAATACAACAATGTTAGTTTCTTTTTGTAACTTTATATATATTTTTAATTTTAATAATTGAATGTTAATGAATGTATAATAACTTTTTATTAATTTTATTTTATTAATAAAAAAATAAAAAATATTATTAATAATAATAAAAAATTCCAAATATAATATAAACAAATTGTAATAAAACATATAGCATTATTAGAGTAATATAGATATTAAAATAATATATTTTTATTTTTATCTTTTATCAATATTTAAAAAAAAACTAACAATATCGCGTTATTCATCATATTATTTTAGTACGAAATTTTAGACTTTTGTAGCGATTTTTAATTCAAAACTTGAAATAGAACCTAATTTGAGATGGTCTAAGAAGGAGAAGTAAGAACAATGCTAATATACCAATTAACTGTAATAATGGTAATACGAAATTTTATAGACTTTTGTAGCAATTTTTAATTCGAAACTTGAAATAGAACCTAATTTGAGATGGTCTAAGAAGGAGAAGTAAGAACAATGTTAATATAACAATTAACTGTAATAATGGAAAGATGGAAATTTTCTATAAAGAAAATGTAATCATCGTTGTGGGTGGTCCTGAACCTGAGCACAACGAACTGTAACGATAAGAATTGGACACTCCAAGTTGCCAATCTCTCTCTGTCTCTCTGTTAATTTCGCATAACACTCTCTCTATAGCTAAGCAAGGTTGCTTTCGTTTTACTTCAAATGGCTATGAATTGAAAGGTATTAGCTTCTATCTATCTATTCAAATATTTATCTAAACAACATTTGTACTGATAATCTTTGTAACCACATTTCTTAGAGTATCTCTCTCTCTCTCTGCATTTCTGTTTCCTCTAACCCACTCTCGTACTCTACTATTCCAGCGGTTTAATTAGAGTTAATCAATTGGGTTTGGTTTCTTTTCTCCAAAGATTTGAGGTGGATTTGGTTATATTCGTGCTAATTTGATCGTTTTCGAAGCGATTGGTAGTAATTAATGGAGCTAACAGCTGGAACCATACTTGGATCGGCGCCGTCCGTACCTGAACTTGAAGAACCCGGCCTCGATTCCCTCCAATTTCGCCAGGAACTTCAGAGACTTATCACCGTGACGCCGGAAAATGCAAGCTCCTTCACGGCGCTTCTGGAACTTCCGGCTACTAAAGTGATGGAGCTTCTCCATCATTCTCCGGAATCTGATGGATCTCCCGCTCTGGCCAATCTATCCAGTGATAACCTCCAGGTACCTTATCTCCAGCCTTTCGATTCCAATCTCACATTCCATGCAAATCCAGCGCTCAATGAACGTGTTGCCAAGTTCTCGAATTCGAACGCCAATTTGGAGAAGGTGAAGAACGAGCCTGTGGAAACTGATTCGAATCCTAATTCAACATCGCGTTCTCTTGGCTTCGATCCGATTGTGGAACACAAGAACCAGAAGTTACCGGCGAAGAGGAAGGAGCGAGAGAAGAAGGTAAACTTATTAGAGGAACCGAGGGCAGCAAACTTTGGGTTTCTGTGGTTTTTAATTTAGGTAAAATCGGCAAATTTCGTACCCCGAGTGTGAATTAATTCACCGTTTTTGTAAAATTCAGGCAAAAGGGTCGTCCTCAAAGAAGAGTACGAGTGAGAACAGTGAAGACCATGACAAGCTTCCTTACGTTCACGTTCGAGCTCGTCGTGGTCAAGCAACTGATAGCCACAGCCTAGCAGAGCGAGTAATTTCATAAATCCCAATTACTAATCTGTAATTATTATTCCATAATTACAACTATTGCTTTATTAATTAATAATTACACTTTTTACTGTTTTAGTTAATTTGTGTGTTGGGTTCTATTTTGTGGCTTTGATTGGTAGGCTAGGAGAGAGAAGATTAATGCTAGGATGAAGTATCTCCAGGAGCTGGTCCCCGGCTGCAACAAGGTTGGTTGATTAGACTTGATTCTTTTGATTTATGGGTTGATTTTGATAGATTTGTCGAATTATCATATGTCTTAATGATCTCTGACAAATGAACTTATATACCTATATGTCAGAGAGATATACATGTAACTTTATAATGGAATTGGTTTTTTTAATACAACAGTTTTATACGATACTTTGTTATAATATGTTCGCGTTCACATGTGTGAAACAAAAAGGGAAGAATATATATAATTATTGGAGTATAATTGTTGTCTAAAAATAAATGTCATTGTCACCTTCTTTTTTTTTTTAATAAAATGCTTGCATGCTTTTGAAACATAAAAGTGCTTGACGGCTGCTTTGCAATTTGCATGGTTTCCCCTTTTAACATTCTTGTCTTTGCTTTTCCTCGTGGGTTTTGGGTGTGTGATTCCGAGAAGAGTTCTTTACAAGGCATTTCTATATATGTTAGATATATATCATAATCATGTATTTTTTTTTGGTACATACAAATGAATTTAATTATATTTATTAATAATACTGTATTATAACAGTTATAATTTATCACAATTTGTGATAAATAGATTTTTCTTTGTTAGTTCAGTTTTTTCATTTGAAATCGTTGATGATTCATGTTTACAGTTTCTGTTCACTGTTGTTTAATTGGATTGACTTTTTTCTACTGAACTAAGGTAGCATTCCATGGTTAATTTTAATGTTTGTCCTAGAAGTGCACGTCAAAGTAGAAAAAGAAACGTCCATAAGAAATAGTAATACCTTTATGGTTGTCTATAAATTCTACAATTACCTTTCAATTTTCATTACGTGGGCTGGAGATTTTAGTAGTGGGTGAATGCGGACTGCATCTTGGTAAAGATTGGGAGATAAATGTAGTGGGAATGTTCAGTTAGATATTTTTTGGGACCAATAGATGTCAAATTGAATCCCTTTTTATTTCACATGACATTATCATCTCATCTGTTAGAGTTTGGCATCATCCTCAGTTGGATAGTAGAAAAACAAAACAAAAAAAAAGAGGAGAAAACAAAAGAAATATCATTTAATAGGTTTATATACCAAACACGATGAGATAATCCCAAGCTTAAGTGTCCAAATTTTATTGAGCTCCTGCATTATCAGGGTTCACATATCTAGAATTGGAACTCAAACCCTTATCAATTCCGCTAATTACCGTACCAGTAAAATTGGGTTAGTCCTAATTTCAGAATATATCATTGCTCAACTTTGCAAGACATTATTTCATTAGTGAATTCATTTTTAACTTTCCCATTGACAATGAGAATATTTTTAAGTGATGATAGCAAGTAGCAAGTATATGAGTGACTTAGTTCTCCCCTTCGTCTTCTTCTTTCTGCCTGTCTCTCCTCTACTGGTCTGCATCTTCATTTCTCAATATCTACCGGGAAGGGACCTCCCTTTTAGGGAGAGCTCTCACCTGTGAGTGTACTCTCTTTTTTTCTTTACTGATTTTTCTTTTTTTTTCCTATTTGGCTCCCATTTATTAAAGGAGGAGAGTTTTTGTTTCATAAAGAATTGATTACCACTGATCATAGTGATTTACTTTGTCAGATTTGACTCTATAAAAATGAGATTTTGTGTGTTCTAATATCTTTATTTGTTTAGTATGATGTCTTCTTATAGAAAGGTGTTTGTATATTTCTTAATTCTTAGTCTCTTAGATTATAAAGATTTATCAATGTATATATTTTGTTCAACATGGAGTTTCATTGATGCATCTATTCAAGAAGCTACCCAAGTTGAGCAAAATTGGATGGTATACTTAGCATTAACAGAGCCATCTTTCTTACTATGTGATTTGTGTTTTTTTTTAATATGTATTAAAGAAATATCTATGATATATATATATATACATACTTGGTAAGTCGTAAAATAACACCAAATAGTTAGGACAAGATAGCATTCAATGTTATCAATATTGACTAGGACTATAAATCATATTTTTCTGTTAGGCTCAGACGTATGACAGATGCTTCATGGTTAAAGAATTATTGCTCCTATTGATATCAGCGGTACTTTTTCACATGTTAATGTTGGGTACTTCTGGGATTTGATTTAGGAAAAGCTCAAGTTGTTGCACCAACAAGCTTGCAAATAATTTTTTTTGTGGCGTGTGTTTGGTTTAATTGTTTTTGACATGCACCTAACCGATGTTTAAGAACTCACTTTTATCTTGGTCTTCTATGAAATTTCAGTTTTAATCACCTATATTTTGTCTCATTAGTTTATTTTGCTTTGTGAAAAATTATGTTTATTAAAGTTGACTTCCAAACTTTGGCCAATCTCTTTCAATTATTACTTTTGGTGTTGTATGGTGAGGTATATGCTCTGCCAACCTACTGACTTGAGTCTTAAGCTAAAATTTGAGGCACTTGACAGCCATAATCCTCCAACAAAATTGATGTTCTTAATCTTAAATTAAGTTTTTGCCTGCTTTACATGTATTTTTCTTTAAGATCAAATGATAGGTAGTATGATTGGAAACCGGAACTTGAAGAGGGAAAGTAGTGTGATTTGAAGCTGGGGGCTTAAAGTGGGAGGTGGATATTTTACATGGCCAACCAACGATTTGATCTGTAATATATGGGTATATTTTCGATATTCTATTAATTTAGTGAAGGCAAAATGATGAAGGATCACAATCATTCCTTCTGTGTGAGGAAGCACTTGATGAATTAAGCAAGCTCATATAGTTTAGGTGTGAAGAAATCAATGTTTGAAGAAATAATCAGAAGAAGAAATAAACGCTTCATTCATATAATTTCTTGATTTGTATCGGATATTTACATTGTTTATATAGACAAATACTAATTACTATTTCACCAACCACCATGATTGAATTGTATGATTTACAGTTTGATTGGTAGGCGCCGTGTATATTGGAAAAATGTTTGGCGTCGGTGCAGTGATTGTTGAATTGTGTTTGCAGTGTTTGTTGAATTCAACACTCTCCCTCAAGTTGGTGCATAGATGTCTTTCATGCCCAACTTGACTGAAACTTCTGTGAATACTCGATATGAGACTGCTTTAGTGAGGATGTCAGCCAATTGATCTTCTGACTTAATTTTTGGCAATTCCAATGAATTTTCTTCTAACTTTTCTTTAATAAAAAATCTGTCAACTTCAACATGCTTTGTACGATCGTGTTGAACTGGATTATGCGCAATATCACATGCTGCTTTATTGTCACAAAATAACTTAATTGATTCTTTCGCAGGATATGTCAAATCTTTTAAGAGAGATTGTAACCACAAGGCCTCACAAAGCCCAAGTGCCATTCCTCTGTATTCAGCCTCTGCGCTTGAACGGGCCACAACATGTTGTTTCTTACTTCTCCATGTTACAAGATTTCCCCCTACAAAAGTGAAGTAACCTGATGTAGATCGTCTATCATTTATTGATCCAGCCCAATCAGCATCAGTATATACTTCAATTCTAGAAAACTCTGAGTTCTTAGTGAACAATACTCCTTTTCCAGGAGCAGACTTTAAATATCTCAAAATACGAATAACTGCATTCATATGTTGTTCTCCAGGATTATGCATAAATTGGCTGACAATACTTAAAGCATAGGCAAGGTCTGGTCTTGTGTGTGCCAAATACATCAACCTTCCAACAAGCCTTTGGTATCTTTCTTTATTTGTTGGAACTTGATCAACCTTGATACATAACTTTAATCCTTCCTCTACTGGTGTATTAGCTGGTTGACATGCTGACATACCGGTTTCTTTTAATAAATCTAAGGCATACTTTCTTTGAGATAAGAAGATTCCTTCTGTTGATCGAGAAACCTCAATCCCAAGAAAATATTTTAAGGAACCAAGGTCTTTCATTTCAAATTCTTTGGACAAGTAAGTTTGTAGCGCTTTCCTTTCTTCAAGATCATTTCCTGTTACTATCATATCATCAACATATACAATAAGTGCAGTGATCTTACCATACCCTTTTTTTAGAAATAAAGTATGGTCTGAATTGCTTTGATTGTAGCCAAATGCCTTCATTGACCTTGTGAACCTGCCAAACCATGCTCTTGGGGATTGTTTCAATCCATACAGTGATTTTTTTAATTTGCACACCTTTTCTCCATGGATTGTGGATTTCTTGATTCCTGGTGGTAAATCCATGTAGACTTCTTCAATTAAATCTCCATGTAGAAAGGCATTTTTTACATCAAACTGATATAATGGCCAATCTAAATTTGCAGCTAGAGATACCAAGACCCGAACAGTGTTAATTTTGGCTACAGGTGCAAATGTTTCTGTATAGTCGATCCCATATGTTTGAGTGTATCCTTTTGCCACCAATCTTGCTTTATATCGTTCAATCGTACCATTTGCTTGATATTTTACTGAAAAAATCCATCGACATCCAACAATTTTCTTTGTTGGTGGACGATCGACAAGCTCCCAAGTTCTATTTATTTCTAAAGATCTTAGTTCTTCATTCATAGCATCTTTCCATTTTTTGTCAGCTAAAGCTTCCTGCACACTGTTAGGAATAGATACAGCAGATAATTGATTCACAAATGATACGTTTGATTTTGACAAACGATGTTTAGACATATAGTTACTCATGGGATATTTGACTTTACTAGAAATCTCAGGTTCATACATGGCTTTAGGAATACCTCTGTTAGGACGTGATGGAAGTATTTTTCTGGTTGGTTCAATAGTTGGAACATCCTCTGCAAACGATTGGTTAGGTATATCAGCAGCTTGTGGAGAAGGAATCTCGTACTCATTTAGTGGTAGTAAGGAACTTCCTTGATGATCTTGAAGTTGATGAGGACTTGATTCCATTTCCCTTGAGTCTTTTCTATATTGAGGGTTATTACCATCTGAATTCAAGTTATTTGTATTTTCCTCACATATAATTTGTCTTTCTTCATAAGGAAGCAATTTATATGTAAGGGTCTGAATTTCAGCATGGTTGTACTCCCCCTGAAATTCAGGTGTAGAGGAGAAATACATTGTATCTTCATGAAAAATAACATCCATAGTAGTAATCATTTGTTTTGTAGGAGGATGATAACACCGATACCCTTTTTGTTGTATGGCATATCCCATAAAAACACAACGTATTGCTCGTGGATCCAACTTGCTACGTTGTTGTTTATGTAGGTGTACAAATGCCACACAACCAAAGACACGAGGAGGTAAATTGGGAACATTTGGTGCAACAATTGCTTCAGTGATGGCTTGTAGTGGTGTTTGGAAGTTAATGGGACTGGAAGGTACCCGATTGATTAAATATGCAGCAGAAGTAATTGCTTCTCCCCAATAAGATAATGACATATTAGCTTCAATCAATGAGGCACGGACAACTTCCAACAAGTGTCGATTTTTTCTTTCTGCAACTCCATTTTGTTGAGGTGTATCAACACAAGTAGTTTGATGAATAATGCCTTCTGATTGAAGATATTCTTGAAGCTCAGAACTTTTATATTCTCCTCCATTGTCACTTCTTAGAACTTGGATCTGTGTTTTATATTGAGTACGAACCATTTTATGAAATTTTCTAAATAAGAAGTTTACCTCACTTTTAGATTTCATTAAACAGACCCAAGTCATTCTACTAAAATCATCAATAAATGTAACAAACCAACGTGATCCTCCCAACGTAGAGACTTTGGAAGGACCCCATACATCAGAATGTATAACCATAAACGGAGATGGACTTTTATTTAAGGTTACAGGAAATGAGGAACGATGACTTTTTGCTAGTTCACAGACATCACACTTTAAAGTAGAAAGATCTAAGCTCAAAAATAAACTTGGAAATAATTTTTTCAAATATCCAAAAGAAGCATGACCCAATCTCCTATGCCATAGCCATATATTTGATTCATCCTTGTTAGATCCAGTTGCTACCAATGCATGATTTGTTGAATCCAAGTCCAAATAATACAGGTTTCCTCGCTTAACACCACGACCAATCGTTTGCTTTGTTTGAATGTCCTTGAACACACAAAAGTCAGGCCAAAAAATAACAAAACAAGATAAAGCAGTGGTTATTTGAGAAATAGATATAAGGTTATACTCTAAAGAGGGAACAACTAGTACTGAGTCTAAATTCAAAGTACTAGTGAGAGACAAAGATCTTTCCCCAATGACTGGGGTTGTGTTACCATTGGCAGTGCAAACAGTTTTGTGTGAGGATGGTTTTGAGATTTGTCTAGAATCGAATGTCATATGATCAGTTGCACCTGAATCAATTATCCATGTATTATTAAAAACAGGAGAAAAAACTTTAAGCATCTTACCAACATGTGCTGAGGAGGTTGCAACATGATCCTTTGTTGTTTCAGCAATGGTGGCAGTAGATATCTGTCGTGGATTTTTCTTTCGAGAGTCACGGTTGTGATCCCACCAGTCAGGATATCCCACCAGTTCAAAACATCGTTCTTTTGTATGACCCTTTTGATGACAATGGGTACATTTAAATGATGATTTATCAGTCACCTTTCGTTCTTGCTGATTGGAAAAAGAACGATTTTTAGATATCATGGCGGAAGCGTCAACATCTCTAGATTTTTCCTTCAATGAGATTCGACGTACTACCTCCCGTCGAATTAAGGAATAACAACCTTCTAAATCTGGGATAGTTTCTTTTCGCAAAATTTCGCCACGAACCTGCTCAAACTCATCATCTAATCCAGCAAGGAAAATATGTATCCTTAGTCTTTCAACAGACTCTTGATATGATATTAGATCATGAGGGTCTTTCATGACCACCTTATCACGATGGTCTAGCTCTTGGAAAATTTCAGTTAACTCTCCATAATACTCTGAAAGTGATTTTCCATTTTGTCTAGAAGTAAAGGCTTTTTGGTTTAAGACAAATACCTGTAATTCATCACTTCCATCATAGAATGCTTTCGCCAAAGCACCCCAAATTTCAAGAGCAGTAGGTATGCGTAAATATCGCTTCATGATTTCTGGACTCATTGACATAAGTAGCCATCTCTTCACTTTTTGATTTTCTGCATACCACTTGTTATAATTGTTTGATGTTTTTTCGGGTTGCAAATTTGTGTCATTAATGTAAGAGAGTTTTTCTCTCTCTGCAATATGCATTTCTATTATTTGAGACCAAACATCATAATTAGTCTCATTAAGAACAATTCCAGCATTAAACACACCTTCAGACTGAACAGATTGTACAACAACTGGATTTGATTGCTCCATAGGTAATGAAATTATACCCTCTGTCATGATATTATGGTAACCAAACTAGAAAATGGTGTAATAATTTTAGGACTAATTTTTTTTTTTTTTTGTGTTTTTAATATATATTTATACTAAACCGGATAAAAAACATAAAACCGGTTCAAATTTGGTTTTAAAAACTTGAAAAAATGAACCGGACGGGTGTTAGGAATCCAGAACCGGAAAAAAAACCGGGTTCAGACCTTTAAAATAGACCGAACCGGCCAAAAATATGGAAACTGTGTAAAACCGAGAAAACCGGGTTCAACCGAACCGCTGGCCGGACCAACCTGAGCCGAACCGAGGTGACCTGAGCCGAGCCAAGGCGCGGACCGGCTACGCCCTCGAGCCGGACCGAGCCGCGCTGCGCCGAGCCGGACCGGCCGAACCGAACCGAACCGGACGACACGTCATCATCTTCAACCTCCAGACGGCGCGTGGGGCGCGTGAAAAATTTACCCTCCACTTCAAGCGGCGCGTGAGGGCGCGTGGGGGGTTTTCCTCCTAATCTATTTTTACCAAAATGTTCAGAATTATGTTTAGAGTAATCTGGTAAAATTAGGTGGGAGAAATACTGCTTAAAAATTGATGTTTGTAATTAATATTTGTAAGGGTGTTTGAATGAAAATTTTTTTCACGAGAAAAAAATATTTTCAGAGAAAGAAATCTCTGTTTTAGAGAACAAGAGTTTCAAATTTATATAAAGCAACGACTTGGCTCTGATACCATGAAGAAATCAATGTTTGAAGAAATAATCAGAAGAAGAAATAAACGCTTCATTCATATAATTTCTTGATTTGTATCGGATATTTACATTGTTTATATAGACAAATACTAATTACTATTTCACCAACCACCATGATTGAATTGTATGATTTACAGTTTGATTGGTAGGCGCCGTGTATATTGGAAAAATGTTTGGCGTCGGTGCAGTGATTGTTGAATTGTGTTTGCAGTGTTTGTTGAATTCAACAAGGTGGTCTGTGTTCTTTGTACGCTATATGCCTTGAAGCATTTTGGAAGTTTTGAATATTGCAAAGGATCATGCTCCAAGGTTTAAAGTGTTTTTTTTTCCTTCCTTCCTTCCAGATTTCAGGTACAGCATTAGTTCTGGATGAAACTATCAACCATGTACATTCACTCCAACATCAAGTGGAGGTCTGACTTGTTCGTTCCTTTCGTTTTATTTTATTGGAACTTAACATTCTAATAGTATATCTACTTATATTTTTATGTAGAAAAAAGCTAAGAAATCATTCTTTAGACTGATGATTGATGAAGTGTCAATATGTCATAAAGCGTGTTTAGCTCTATGTTATTTGGATTCTTCATATTTGGTGAAGTACCAGTGTCCAAACAACATGATATGGAGATGGGTGTGGGTATTCGGTTATTCCAATTTAGTATAAATTTATAAAAAAATTGAAAAATTGGTGTCTCGATGTCCAATATGTATCAAAAAATTTACAACTCTCTGTGTCCTAAAAGAATTCAAATAACATAGGTTTAGCTTGAAAAATATGAAATTAATCTTGCATTCTTCATAGCAGATATCTCTATGAATCTAATTTTCGTCCTTTACGCTGCTTGAAATATTCTTACCCACTTTGTTTCCTCCTCTTTATTTTCACTTTTCTCTTTTCTTTTTTCTTATTTTTTTTCTTTGTTGGTTATCTGTTTCAAATTTATAAACTGCCTTATATATTGAAAGTCATATGCAATTTAGGTAGAATTTTGGGAAGCTCAAACTGTAATTAGATTTTAAGTAACACTGTCTCAGTGCATTATCTTCCTTTACTGACATGCTTTAATTCTGGTTCAATTATTTTCTTTTGCAGTTTTTGTCAATGAGAGTTGCAGCAGTCAAACCAAAAATTGATTTCAACCTTGACAGTATATTTAATTCTGACGTAAGTCGTTCAATCCTGTTCATATCTTACACGATGTAGAATAATGAAACTAAAGATTTTCTTGGCATTCCAATTTTAATTTTTTTGACATGTACCATGTGTTTCTTTTAGAAATTATTAAGTGATTCGAGTTCTACTCGTCTAGCTGAGACTTAACTAATGAGAGCTATATCCTTATAATACCAGTATACCGCTCTCTCTCCCTCCAGCCCCTCTAGCAATTTAAACAGGGAATTGGGTTTTAATTTTTTTCTTTTCTTTTCTGAAAAACGAAAGTATGCTTTATTGATAGGAGTTTTTGGGATCTCTAATATGCTTACAGATACCTCCCTGATCTTAAATGATAGTATTCTTCCATTAATACTTACAGGGCAATGGGTTAGATTTGGACCACGTATTCCATTGCCATTTGTTTATACTGGTACCTTTTGATTGTTCCTGGAATCTTATTTGATCATAATGGTTACTACCAGACAAAGTGAATGTCTCTATCTTAGTAATTATTTCAATGGGCTCTTGTAATGTTTGGTTCTTGTATAGGTCTGTAATCATGTTGTAAACAAGAGAGATGCTCTGCTCTCTCTTTCTCTCTCTCATGCTACGTATTAATTGCATCACTAATATTTGTGATTATCCTTTAAAACATGCAGCAGAATGGATCTCTGATGGAAAGTAATTTCCCCAATATGGTTACGCCAGTGATTTGGCCAGACACTTCAGTTAGTGGGAACGTAGAACAATATCAACAGCAATGGCATATTGGTGTTAGCCGCCAGCCATTTTGGCAAAGGGAAGAAAACACTCAGACTCTCATTTCTCCTGAGAAATCATTTTTGAGTTATGACTCTTCTGCTAATTCAGGTTAATATAGAACTATGTTTCTTCATGCTGCAACTCCATCCATTCTCTCTCTGAAATTCTAATTTTTCTTGATTTAAGGATTGCCCACATGCAATTTTTACCAAGCACACTTCACGTTATACTTCCTTACCATCATCCAATTGACAGTGTGTAATCTTCTTAACAAACCTGCGTCTACGGGCACACGTAAACATTTATATTACATAAATAGATATCCAAATGCACTTAGAGACTCTTACAATTGAGTTGAAATAACAAAACTAACCCAATTAGTTGTCTGTTGACAGTGTCTCTTCACTCAAGTCAATTGAAGATGGAGCTGCAAAAGCACATCTCTACCGGAAGCTAATAGTGTACATATCGGATATAGTTTTATCAGTTTAGCAGGAAGCAGTAGAGGGAGATTAAATTATCAATGGCAGATTTCGGATTTCTCTAATAGCCAGGATCAACTAATTTCCCTCAAGATACTGAGGAAGGACTCGGTATGTCAAATTCTTATATAATGTATTATTACTATGCATTTCCTATTTTATGTGATGATTGATTGATTCTTATTGTAAAATATCATTGAACCAGCTACTAAAACCTATTACGGACGCTGCTATTGTTTAGAGTTGCTACTAAGTTATGGAATTGTGTTATAATTTTATTTGCCGCTGTCGTAATTAAAATGACAAATGATCATTTGGCGCGCGTGACTATTAATTTAGTCATCCATGGGAGCATATTGTGATTAAAAATTAAAAATCTATGAGTTAACTTTCATTTCTCTTCATTTTCCAATTCTGTACACATTGCTTTCAATATTAGAATCTATGAGACTGTGTGAGTCAAGTTCTTTTTTATTATCATAGTTGCCCAAGCAGTAGAACTAGAACTTCATGCGTTGTTAGGCTCTTATTCCTTTACCAATATCTTTATTGATTGGGATGATTATTTTAGGTCATATTTGATCTACAGTAATACTAATAATTATGAGTATTAGTACGATTTAATTTAACCTGTAATTAAATGTAAAATATTTTAAGAATATCAAGAATACTTATTCCTCCAACATCTCTAAAGAATATGTTAAAATATTTTATTTTCATTACATATTTATATAATCATTTATTATTATTTTTCATTTAGATGTCAAGAAAATTAATTTTTTAATTTGTTTTATTTATAATTTTTATTTCAATATTATAATTATTTTGATTTTAATGTTCAAATAAACATAATAATAATATTATTTTTATTGAATTGAATTTATATTATTATTAATATTGATACTATGTTTACTTCATGGTAACCGGGATTTTTTTAGCCTTTATAACGCAAGGAATCTGACAATGGATCCAATAGTAACATGCACTTCTACAACAATGATACTAAGACATAATTTGATACAAAATTTATTTTTTCCACAATTGATTGTTAATTGTTTTGAGCTTGTAAATCATATATATATGAACTCGACACTTTTTTATATACCATAATTGATTGCTAAAATGCTAATCATAACTCAGCTGGAATATATAATTATGGAAGACGTTAATTGGTCGCCTGGAGGTTGGAAACTGTATACATAATGATGTGTATAAATTACTTCACCTAGTGATAGTGGCATGACAATAAGATTTCCTCCCATTTCAAGACGTTCTATTCACATGAAATACAGTTTGATCCAAAGAAAAAAAAAACGCTTAATTACTTAATTATTCAAATTTTGAGAAAATTAAAACATAGATAAATAAACTTTTAATTTGTATGATTTAATCTTCAATATTTTAAAAATTCATACGTAGATTTATTAAACTTTTAAATTATACAATTTAATCTCTAAATTTTTAAACAATACATTTTAGTCTTGAACTTTTAAAAATTTATAGATAGGTTCAATCTTGGTTACTAACATATATATTTATGGTTTAAAATTTGAATATTTATAAGTGAAGTTTTAAAAATTTGAGATTGAATTGTTTAAAAATTTATATGTAAAATTTTAAAACTTTAATAATTAAATCATACTATTTATAAATTTAAAAATATATGTATAAACCTAATTAAAATTTGAAAATCAATTATATAGTTTAACCTTTCTTTCATCTTCTTCAAATATTGAGTTTAACGAGTTATTAGAGTTTTTTTTAGGCCCAATGAACTTTTTACCTATTTTTTGTTGGAGAATATTATTTTGGGAACCTAATTTTACGATTTTGCTCTCTCTCCTTCCCGTTATCTCAGTTTACCATTCCTTGCTTAGTCCTCTCTCCTCTTTCTCTCACATTGCTGACCATATCTCTCTTATCACCTTACCGACAAAGTTGAATTTCTCTCCCTAACTTTTCCGACGAATAAAGTGGTGTTGTTTCAAAACTCATTTTCACTTATATTAATTATGATATACTAGTTAATATAATAATTTTAAAAATTTAAAAATTACTCATTTTTTTAGATAACTATAACACTTGAGATAACATAAATAGTTCAAATGAACACGTATGTCACATTTTTTCTAAATAGAACAAAGTGTCCCAATTGAGATTTGGAATATATTTATTATTGCTGTTGAGATATGTTTTAAGCAAAAAAATGCTTCAGGAATGTATCTAACAGGAAATAATATAAGCACTTTTTGAGCTTAGAAATTCCTTTTTTTGTGCTTCCTGATAGAATGTGCATATGCTTTCTACAACATCTTTTAACAAGAATATAACTTTTTCTTATAATTCTTAAATAAGATCACATTTGTTCTTATCATTTCTTGGACGCTAATGGACTTTACATAAATACCTTAAAAAACCTCACAAAAGACATAAATGGAATTATGAGAAGAGTATGGTGTCTATTTAATTTAGTATATTTGGCCCCAAAAAAAAAAATACTTTACTTTTATTGTTTTGGTTATAAGTACGAAAATGAGTTACAATTTTGAAAAATGAGATGGTAGAAGTTATCAATATTGCCTATACATGGTATTGATTTTTGCACCTTACATGCTTTCAATATTGATAACGTTAGAATGCATTAAGAAGTTATTTGATGTTAGCTTTCTGACAAGTAATAAAGGCATAAGGTGGAAACAGTTGTTACAAAGATTAAGTGCTTTTTTTTCTTTTTCTTTATTAAATAATTATATTGATTAAGTGTTACAAACAGTTGTTAGCAAGATTAAGTGATATTCTTGAATATATTGTTTGAATATCATAATTCTTTCACTCTTACTTATATTTTTCATTTATTCTTATTTCTCTCGAGGAGAGTATTTTTGTTGAACCGAAAACTTAATTCTCTACCAAGAGCTTTTTCTAGAAGAATGATATATCACCTTGTAAGTTGTTATTGAAAATTCAATACTAATCGAACTACAAAATATTATTAGAGTAAAATTATTTGTAAAATAATAAAAATAACAGAAATTGCAATTATAAAAATAATATTATTTGTGTTAATCTTATATATTTTTATTATTAAAAAAGTCTGGTATAATATTTCATTTTGAACGTTTTTAAATTTATATCATTTAAATTGAACTACATGCATTTAAATCAGTTTAATATTAAATGTCATTTAATTAGTTATCGTTAAATATTATTATAATATAACTTTTATTGTTTTAAATTTTAAAGTATTAGTTGTTTTTTTTAATTTCCCAAATCATTTTTAAATTTAACCATTTAAGACAATGGACTAAGTAAGTAGCTGACTTATTATATTTTTCACTAATAAAAGTACCAAAACAATAAATAAAGACAGAGAGAATCACAATATGCAACGGTTCACATGAAAAACCTTATCATATTTTTCAATCAATTTAAGGGGACCAATATTTTACGGGGACCAATATTTTCGTAAAATAATAATAATTGACAGCATCTCAGATTTGGATTAAAGATAAAACTTAGAATATATCGGTAAATATGTTCAAAATCGTTTCTTTCTCTATTTTTAGATGGAGCATTACACATAGGAGTGATAATTTATACTATAACTTGATTATCCGAATCGAACACGAATCGAATTAAATTTGAGTTCAATTTAACTCAATTTAAATAACACAACAAAATTAAGATTGGTTCGACAACACGTAATAAAAATATATATTTATTTTTATATATTATTATTACTTTTTTAAAAATGTTGTATGATAATTCATGTCGTCAAAAAACATTTCTTTTATTATTTTTAGTGTAATTTTTTTCATCTTCATATATTAACTATTCATTTATTAATAATTCAGAATTATGTATTATTTTATCAACACAAACATGACTAATTATATAAGCATTTATGAATTTCATTTAAAAATGATATTTGTTACAAAATATTTTTTTAATTTATGAATTATTTTATATAAAATACCTATAATGAATTCATTGATTTGTTTATAGTTCTTTTAAATTAACTTATAATTTTATTCTTTTTAGATACTTTTGTAAATATATATCACTAATTACAATTATACGAAGTTTAGGTCTAAAATATTTATTTATTTTAATTTTAATTAGTGGTTAATTAAATTATTTTGTAATATATTTGTGATTTGAAACTTTTTAGTTTCAATTTTTTTAAAAACTTATAATAAATTTTTTATTTGTATGTTTAACATTATTAAAATACATTAAATTTAATTCAAAATTTTTATTATTCTAATTATATTAAAAATTTATAATATTTTAAATTAATATCTGATTAAAAAAGTTAAAAATAATTGATTAATATATAAAAATAAAAATTTGGGATAATTCAAACTAACGAATTTTTTTAGTTTGGATTAGGTTGATAATTATGATACAAATTAAATTAAATTTAAATTAGAGTTTGATAAATTTTACTTGACGTAATTTAGATTATTGGAAATTGACCTATACGAATTAACACTCTTGATTACACACTACACGCAATTAAGAAATTTAATTAAACTAATAATTTTATTATATTTAATAATTATATAAAATGTTATATTAATTATAATATATTATTATCTTTACTTTTCAATAATTTTTTAATTGATAAACACCCGATTAAATTTTACACATTTTTCTTAATTGCGAAATTTTAATTGATTATAAAAATTATTAAAAAATAAAAATAATATTATAATATATAATATAATTATTATTTAACATTAAAGTATATTACTCATATAATTATAAATATATGTTAAGTATATTACTAACATTAATATCTCTCAATATATATATATATGTTTCCTATGTTGATAGTATTAATATATTTTATAATTATATTAAAATTTTGAGTTAATTAATATGTATTTGTTATATATATGCTATAAATAAACGTAACATCTATTAAATATGTGTTACAATACTAACTCTCTTTCATACGAGAAATATTTGTACAAGAAAATTTTCTTTCCTAAGTTTTAAAAGAGACCACTTAGTAATTTTATGAGTTAATTTATTGATGTCTCTGCGAATTCAAACAAATAAGCAAGTTTTAAAACAATTGAGCATTGAATTCAAACAAATAAATAAGTTTTAAAACAATTGAGCATAAGACTGAATCGTAACTGACTTTTTTTTAATCATTCCGATCTTAATTCTTCTTGCTTTGTGGCTACAACTACTAATCTATAGGTTAGAAGAGTTGATTTCAAAATCATGGGTTAGCCAAATTTTATATAATTTTGTTATTTAATTAATTTTATTTTTAAATTTTAAAAAATATATGACTTTTGCATTGCATTTCTAAATATGAATTATATGTTTCTCACATGTAATTAAAAAAAACATATATATATATATATATATATTAAGTACAACTACATTTTATAAATGAATTAAATATATATATTTTTGTTTAAAATTTGGCTATATAAGTGATAGTAAATTTTACCAGTAAATAGTCATTGTTTTTATTTTAAAGAAACACATCAAAAATAAAAGAAATAATGTTTTTGTTTTAAAAAAATACACCAAAAATAAAAGAAGAAAATTAAAGTCAAAGGAATACTTTTTTATATATAAAAAATAGCGTTGTGTGTAAAAAATTGTGAGAAAATATTTGGGATATTTTTCTAAAAAGAGAGTAACAAAATAATAATTTTGAGAAATATTTGTGTGTAATTATTTTAAGTTTATCTTAATTTATTGGATTAGTTTTTACTGTGTACCCATAATTTTATTAGTGAAAAAAAATATTTTTGAGAATTTATTCGTAGACTTAACTGATCAAATTAAAAGATAAATCACGTTAAATTATTAATATCATTATTTTATTTCGTTAAATTTATTTTATTTTTATCCGTTTTATCCCAACAAATTAAACATATAATTTTTAAATTATAAAAAATATATAATTTATTAATAACATGATTTTCGTCCAAGAGAGACGAACCTCTCATAACTAACATATCACTATATTTATCCATTATGAAATTGCCTCTACTGCTACAAATTATCTTAATAATTTTTGCCATGAACCACACTTTCACGAAGACATATTTTTAGCAGTCATCATATTATTTAAAAAGAATAAGTAAATGTAAATAATATGTAAACTTAATTACTTGAAAAAGTTTCTCCTTAGAATATGCATGCTTATTAATACCCTTCTTTCATAAGAAAACAATGAACTGAGAAGCTAAGTTTTGAAAAGTTCTTGATTAGCAAGAAACACAATGAAAAATATTATTAGAAAATCTGTACAATAATTACTAGCTAACAACCTAACAAATCTATTAGTGCGTGTGGGGTACAACTTCCGTAGTATATATAATATATATTGTAACAAAAGAAAATGAACAAGAACAGCAGCATTTCAATCAAAAATCAAAAACATATCTTTAAGAATTAACTTACACTCAAGAACTTTCTTCACCTTCTTGGCCATCGCCTCCACCGACTCCACTTGTCCCCGCGCCGACTCCATCTCCAACTCTCTCATCCTCCTCGCTATTCATAGAAACTCCGAGAAAATTAATCACGTGGTAAGTCTACATGATCCGTACAATAAATATGTTTTTATTTTTATTTACTTACATTAATGCTCGTAGCCTTTGCTTTTGCTTACCGTTTTAATCATTTTCAATATGTATTTGCTAAACTGACATGGGAGTTAAATCCTGAACTGTAAAATTATCAACAAAAAATAATAATAACATATCAAGAGAAGCTTATTAAACTGGAAAATGAGATTACAATACAAAATTTAAAATCATGGCTCTTTGTCTTTATCTACCTCTTTGTCTGCCTGTAATAAGAATGCTTCTAATAATTGCATGTGGATACAACTTTAAATATATCTACATCTCCATTAAATGCAAATTTGTTTTCTTTAAGTGATTTAAATGAATAGACAAAACTATATATCATGGATATAAATTTAAAAAAAAATAAGAAGAAAAAAAAAAGGTAAAACAATTGAGCAAATAAAACAAAAATCCATAAAAATTAAATAACTGACCTAACTCTAATAGTGTGGATAATTTCGTCACATGATCACCACAAATCTAAATCCACATCTACATTATTTCTACATGTGAAACAGAACAACAAAAATTAAAATCTAATTCATTTAAAAATGAACATAATAGATTAAAAAAAGTTAAAATCAATCTTCATTTAACATTATATTTGCATTTTCACCAATTTTATAATTGTTTGTCCTGTTACATATTATAAGTAACCAAATAACCATCCATTGCAAATTCAAATGAAAAAAAATACATCACAATCCAAATAGCTCGTGCATTTGAAGAAAATCAAAATATAACGTAGGTTACTCCCACATGGAAGAGCACACAAGGGATAGACAATTTTGCTTATAAATAGGCAATGTCTTTGCCTTAGAGATACACCAACACGCAGAAAAGAAGATAAGCAAAACAAAACCAAAGAAATGATTTTCTTTGATGAAAAATAATGTTGTGTGTGTAAGAGAATGAGATAGAATATCTTAGAAAAAATATTTGGGATATTTTTCTAACAGAGTAGTGACAAAATAGTGAGTTTTGGAAATAATTATATGTCATTATTTTAGATTTATCTCAATTCGTTGTACTGCTGCTCACTTTATATCCATTAATTTTATTAGTATAAGAAATATTTTTTAGAATTTTTTCCGTAGATTTAGTCCAAATTAAAGATGAATTACCTTAAATTATCGGTGTCATTATTTTATTTTGTTGAATTTATTTTATTTTTATCTGTTGTGCCTAACAACTAGTATCAAAACCGGTCTAATAATTCTTAGTATGCTCTGTGGTTGCAGCATAGATTGATCTTACATATCAGAAAAGATTTTATTAGGTTCGGGGTGTATTTATTTGCAGAAAAAGAAATACAATGGAAAAAATGTCATGCTAGAAGGTAGATGTTGAGAAATTTAATGACAATAATAATTTCTCTTTATAGCAAATGAGAATGTCCTTCATCCTCATTCAATAGAAGGTTCATAAGGTTTTGCTGGGAAAAGAAAAGAAAGTAGCAATCGTTACCAAGGAATAGTTGGAGGAGATTGATGAGATTGCATCTAGTACAATCTGTCTAAATCTCTCACACAGTGTCTTGTAAAATATTGCATCAAAAATTGCAAGACTACAAAAGAAACATAGGAGACTCTAGAAAACGTGTACATGTCAAAGAACCTTGGCAATAAATTTTATTTGTGGAATGAGCTATATTAGATGAGGAAGGAAGATAATGTAAGCATGATGTAGCACGATGCAACATGTTAGCGATTTCAACAACAAACTTTCTCACTTAGTAAGATTCAATGTGAGTTTTGGTGATGAAGAGAAAGTTGTGATGTTGATGGCATCACTACCCTAATCATATAATCATCTCACAACAACTCTGACTTATGCAAAAGACCAGATGGAGTTTGAAGTTATTGTAGAAGCACTATTGCCATATGAGAAACACAATAGGGAAAGAGATTCAGAAGCATAAGTCCTTTTTCAGAATCCAGAGGAAGGAAACAATACAGAGAAAAGAAACCCAGAGGCAAGAGTAAAGGCAAATCAAACAAATTTTCCAATGTTGAATGTCATCACTTTAAAGGAAGGGTCACATCAAATTTTTTTTTTCAGGTATTGAAGAATGAACAAAGGAAAAGTAGTGAAGAAAGACAAAACAATGATGATGAGCAAACAAATACCATAAACGAGTTCAATATCGTTTATGATGATGATTTTGTCAATCTTGCATCACACGAGACCAATTGGGTAATTGATAGTGGTGCTACAATTCATACTACATCGCGTAAAAAAAATTTCTCATCATATACACCTGAAAGTTTTGGTGTTGTTAGAATGAGAAATGAAGGTCTGTCAAAGATTGTTGGCTCCTTAGTGACAGTTGAATTTGATCTTTGTACGTAAACTTGCAAATGTAGGATATTGTAGCTTCTTCATTTATGACAAATGGAAACTTACAAAAGGCTCCTTAGTAGTGGCTAGAGTTGATAAGCATACAACTTTGAATATAATGCAAGCGAAGCTCTCCATGAACACGGTAAATGCTATAGAGAAAGACATAGCAGCGGAATTATGGCCTAAGAGACTCAATCACATGGGTGAAAAAGGTATGACAAGTCTAGCCAGGAAGAAGATACTGCTCGAAATGAATGAAGTACATTTGGAAAATGTGTTGATTGTCTAGTAGGAAAGCAAAAAAAAGTTGCTTTCAAGAGTTCCCCTCCTTCTAGAATGAATAATATTTTAGATCTGATTCATTCAGATTTGTGTGAACCAATGCTAAAGTCACTTGGGGGTGCTCAGTACTTTGTGACTTTCATTGATGATCATTCAAGGAAGACATGTGTATATCTTCTGAAGACAAAGGATCTGGTGCTTGATTTCTTCAAATAATTTCATGCTTCAGTTGAGAGACAGATTGGGAAGAAGCTAAAATGCATCTGGACAAATAATGGTGGAGAATACATGGAACCTTTTCATGCTTACTACAAAAATCATGGTATTTGGCATCAAATGACACCTTAAAATACACCATAGTTGAATGGCTTAGTTAAGAGGATGAACAAAACTTTAATGGAGAGAGTCAGATGTCTACTCTCACATGCAAAGGCCTAAATTTTTTTGGGGTGAAGCCATGCTCACAGTTGCACATGTGTTGAATCTTTCACCTTGTACTCCTCTCAAGATGGATGTTCCAAATAAAATGTGATAAAAAAGGGATGTTTCTTACGATCATCTATGGGTGTTTGGCTGCAAAGCATTTTTTCATATCCCCAAGAATGAGAGATCTAAACTTGATGCCAAAACAAGACAGTGTATTTTTATTGGCTATGGTCAAGATCAATTTGACTATAGATTTTATGATCCAGTTGCAAAGAGAC
Organism: Hippophae tibetana; assembly: GCA_037013495.1. Classification (NCBI taxonomy): domain Eukaryota; kingdom Viridiplantae; phylum Streptophyta; class Magnoliopsida; order Rosales; family Elaeagnaceae; genus Hippophae; species Hippophae tibetana. The sequence goes on from CM072812.1 coordinate 24,549,121, forward strand.
TTCTCAGGAGTCGTTATGCTGTATATATTGAAAATTAATGAGACCATTGAAGATATTGTCAAAATGAAGAAGGATGTTCCTAATTCCAATGGTGACTGGTCAGATTTGGAATTAATTCCTCCAACATCAGTGTCAAGACAAGTTGAAGATAAAGACTAGGTTTATCCACCTAATAAAAATGATGATGTTCATTATCTAGCATCAACACCTACGGTTTCTCATGTTCCACTGAGAATAAGTGATAGACTAAAACGACCCTCTACCACATATATATCTTTCACTGATGAGGGAGAACTTGAGAGTTATGAAGAAGCTATGGATGAAAAATCCAAATAAAAATGGATTGAAGTCTTTGCACGAAAACAAATTTTTTTAAGCTGATGAAGCTGCCCAAATGGAAGTGGGCTTTGAAAAATAAATGAGTGTTCAAGGTAAAGCATGAAGAACACAACTCCAGTCTGTGATACAAAGCCAAATTGGATGTCAAGGGATTCAACCAAAGAAAATGAGTTGACTTTGATGAGATTTTCTCACCAATTGTAAAAATAACATCCATCTGTACTATGCTAAGGTTAGCAACAAGTATTGACCTAAAGGTTGAGCAAATGGATGTCAAAACTGCCTTCCTATATGGTAACTTGGAAGAAGAGATATACATGGAACGTGCTATCTATCTTATAAAGAATGTCTTCTTTCATTCGAGATCAAAACATATTGTTGTGATATATCACTGGATTAGAGATGTAATGAAGAAGAAGCTATTATAGCTTAAGAAGATCCATACATAGGAAAATAGATCTGACATGTTGACGAAAATTCTTTCAAGACTGAATTTTGAATATTGTCATTTAGTTGTTAGATTGATGGAGCCTTCTATGTATCGAGAGCAGAAGATTTGTAAGTCCCTCTCACATGGAAGAGAAAGAAAATAAAAATGTTAGTTACAACCACAAATGTTAGGTGCAGTCATAAAAATGTTAGATGTAACCACATTTGACAAATACATATAATATTTTGTGGCTAAAACTTGGTTAGCTATGTGGTCAATTTATGGCTACATAAGGGATAAACAATGATTTTGTCTTATAAATACACCAACACACCAAAAAGAAAAGAAACAAAGCAAAGTCAAATGAATAATTTCTTTGATGAAAAATAGTATTGTGTATGTAAGAGAGAGATAATATCTTAGAAAAAAATATTTGAGATATTTTTCTAAAAGAGAAGTTACAAAATAATGAGTTTGGAAAATAATTTTATTTTGAGTTTATCTCAATTCGTTGTATTATCTCTCACTTTGTATCTATTAATTTTATTAGTAAAATAAATATTTTTCGAAATTTAACCCGTAGACTTAATCCAAATTAAATGATGAACTACGTTAAATTATCGGTGTCATTACTTTATTATGTTAAATACATTAATTATTTTATTTTAAAATAATATATTTAAGTTAATTTAATTATATATTTGTGGATATTTTAGACCATTTTTAATAATTTTATTTTTTATTTTTAAAATTTTTAAGGTGTTAATTTTTTTCTTTAAATATCTACTGGCTAAGGTTTAATTCAATCTTAACATGGTAATCAATTAAAAATATAATAACATGGTAGTCAATTAAAGTATAAATTTTTGAAGAATAATTAATATATTTAATTTATAAAAATTAAATAATGAAAGTATTGTGATACTCTATTGGTTATTTGTACGTTTATTCTTCTCTTTGCCCTGTATGACTAAAAGTGAAGGAAACTGCCTTTATTATTTTATCTGTCATATAATTAATATATTACATAATTATTTATTAAAATATTAAAATATATTTTTTAATTAATTATTATATATATTATTTATAATAATAATAGAACTCATAAAAAAATTTAATTATTAATAATTCCATTGAGCGATGGTTCATTTCATGTCTCATAATTAGGTTAAGCCACTGTCAGCAATATGTTCTTTCTATTTTCTTGACAGTAGAGCATTGATAGGACGTTTATATATTCAGCGATTAATTAGCATTGTGTGGCTTCTCTTAAATGAAAATACGATAGAAAATTATTGCGGTCGTTTTGAGATGACTATTGTTGATGTAACAATATAATATTTTTTTAATAATAAAAGTATATAAAATAAATATATTTAATATTATTATTACGATAATTAATTGTTAATTTTATATGACTTATTTTTTTTAATTTGATAGTAAGATTTTTTTTTAAATTATATATTCGTATAATATAAAAATATTATTTTATACGAAAAAATGTAATATGTAAAATTATAATAGATTACAAAATGCATATAACTTAATCTCTTTTATTTAAATAACTTGTAATCTATTGTATAGTATATTTTGTTATAAAATTAAATTATTAATGAAAAATTTTATTTTCGATAAAATAAAATAAATGAATAATATCAATATCGGCTTTTCAGCAAAAACTTGCATGGCAAAACGCGTACCTTCTTCTTCTTTTTGTTTATTTTTTCTTGGCTACAAATTTAACGCGTACCGTTACTGGTAATATCCGGTCACGTTCAGCTCCACCGACAAATCTCAACCGGTCACCATTCAATTCGCTAAGTGAGGTTTGAAATTATAATTCGAAGGAAAAGAGATACACGAGATGAATCACTAAACATATTAAGTTTAAGTTTGATAAAGATTTTAATTTATAATTATATTTGATAATAATTTCTACTTAATATTTTTTTTAAAAGATTAAAAATTACAAATAAATTGTTTAATAATGCTTTCTTCTTTCTGATTTTTTTTCAAAAATTTCAAATATTAAGAATAATGTTACTATTTAAAAGAATTAAGTTTTTGTTCATTTTATTATAATATTTATACATATAAAATTTATAAGTTTTGTTTATTCTCTGAAAAAATATTTTATAAAAATAAAGAATAAAAAAATATTATTTTTAAAAATTTACGAGTCACTATTTATTTTGATAATTATTTCTTAAAAACATAAAAATCATAATAAAAAATTATTATCAAATACATCTAATTAAAAAAATAAAATTAAGAGTCAAAATTATTATCAAACAAACATTAACATTGAAATTATATATATATAAAGTATAATTTAAACACTTATATTTTATGTGTCTTTTATAAGTTAAATAAGTGCAAACTAGCGAACTACGTTTTATTTTAGAAGTAAATGTATGATGTCTCATCATAAATTTGTTGAATTTTTAATAAGTTTATAATATAAAATGAGATAATTGTATTTTAATATGGGGTAACTTCATATAACTTTCATACTTGGTTACACATTTCTATCTATATTTTGTATTTTTATACACTATATTTATAAAAAAAAATTAGTAAATTTCGAAATTTTGAAGACAAAAAATATCCATATATTTTAAAAATACGACAATATTTATCTTATTTATATGTATTTAAATATTAATTTTTAAAATAATAAAAACATTGTACTATAATATACTTTAAAAATAAAAATATCTCAAAATATCAAATAATTTATACCATTGCAATTGCAATTAACTTTAAGTTGAGTCTGTTTCTCATTTTTATTAGTTGAGTAAGAAGCATTGTCTTAAATTTTCTTTTTCTTGATCAAATTTTAAATTTCTTCAATATAATAATAGTTATTTTACTTCAAACCAAACATGCCTATATTGAATTATTAATTATACATCTTTTTTAGATATTATATCTTTTTTTATAAATTTAAAAATTCTTTCAATAATATTAAATCTCATTAATATAAATAATATTACATGAAACAATAAAAATAATATTACAACTAGTTAATTTTATAAAGAAAAACGCATTAACAATATCATATTTATATCATCATTCAATCATTAAAATTCAAAATAATATATAGAATTAAGTTACAAACCATAATATAAATCATAACATTATATATATATATATATATGTAACAAAATTATAATATTTATAATTTAATTTCATCAGCTCTGTTAGTTAGATTGTAATAATGATATTAAATTTTGATAAATTTAATTTAAATTTAATTTAATTCGTATTTGATTTAAATTTCTACACAAATTATCACCATTTTACACATCTTTTATGAGTTTTTGAAAAATAGAATTAATTTATTATTTAGATAAATATTATAACTCACCCAAAAAGAATAACCACCACCCCACCACTCATCCAATGAGCCGAAGAGTCCGCCCTTTTTAAATGTCACATTTCACTTCTTCACGTACTCAGAAAAATCAGAGCATACTCTGAAAAAGAAAGATCATATTCATAGGTTCCTAAGACCCCATATCTCTATATTTATAGTGAGAGAAACTCAGTAGAGAGAGAGAGAGAGAGAGAGAGAGAGAGAGAGCTTTCTTATAATCCCAAAGGTTGTCTTCTAGCATTGTATCGTATGAAGCAGCAGAGCATAAATTAGTTTCGGTAAATTCAATTCAACCTTTTTTAACTTTTCATTTTATCGTATTCAACTTTGTGTCAGTTATGGCTTTTAATTTTAATCTTCTCTTCTCTGTCTTTTGCATGCAGTTAGAAATCGAAATTAGACTTTCGATCTGAAACGTCTCTGTTTCTTTTCGCTTTTTAAGGTTTTATATGTTCTGTGCTCTTCATTTCTGTTTTGAAAATCCTTCGTATTCAATGCAAGTGGTTAATTTATTCTGTCTCTTTTTTAATTGATTAATTTCGATTTTATTGAAATGAAGTTAAAGATTTGTGGATCAAGAAGTAGAATCGTAGCTTTAACAAATTATAGAGTGTCTCTTTCTTTTCCAGTGAATGTATGTGATTAATATGTGTTCTCTTTCTAGTTCTGTTCTGATTGTAATTGATAAATAGTTATAATTTTTAAAGATCCGTGGATGAAGAAGTAGAATTGTGGCTTTCTCTCAAGTTAAAGAGATAGCTATAATTCGGAGATCTCATAGAAGTGGTTTTGTTTCGTCGGCACCAACCGACATAGTCTCTACGAATTCTGTTAGATTGATTTTTTTTTCTTTGAACTTTTTAAGTCGTTTATTTTGTGTAACTTTTTTAATAAATCAGTCAAACTTTGGCTGACCTTTTGCAATGTAAGTATTGATTGATCTTCATAAAAAAAAGTTATAATAATAATAATAATAATAATAATAATAATAATATAATTATTTTATTTAAAAATTTAGCGTTTGTGGGCCTCTTTCTTTGCCTGAATTAATTTCATATTTATGGTTAATTTTTGCCAATAGCAATAAATTGCTGTCTGTTTCTTTCTTTATTCTTATTTTGCGTGCATTGCCATTTGGCTCAAAATATTCACACCCAGCAGCATAACCTTTTCAGAGTAGGTCTGTATTCTGAGAATGTGCATTATTTTATGTTCTTTGGGACCGACCTAGAATTATAGCGTTCATTACGTTTAGATTATACTAAGAAAGTTTTTCTACCTCCTATATTTATTTTTTTAAAAGAAAAAATTGAATTAATATTGAATTTTATTAATTTAAATACTAGATTATCACGTATTTTAAAAATAAAGAATAATTTCTCTGGTTAATGATACTCCTCACAGATCGGAAATTTATTTTACCGTTGTATTCAAATTTATCGTCCTTGAAGTATTGAACAAATTTTATTTTTTAGAGTAGTCATAGATATGATAAGATTTGTAATATGAAGGGTGAAATTTGCTACTAACTTAACAGGATTTACATAGGTTTTTCTTTTGTAAATAAAATTTCTGACACCTCACCTCAATTATGATGATCACAAATTTGTGATAGATGACAATTTTTTTTATTTTTATGAAACATGATCATGAGAAAGTTGGGCTATGAAATGGTATGAATCTGATATTTATTTCAATCTAACTATTTGTTGTATTGAGTAAGGATATGATGTTTTAGCATACACATTTTATTTAAGCTTTGTTTGTAGTATGTTCACTGCTACTTTGTTGGTTGAACATGCTTTGATGTGTGCTAATGACTAATTGATTTCTCACAGAAGATTTACTGAATATTTTCATGCATTAAGCAAAGGGCAAACTTGGATAATTTTGAGGTTGAAGGAAATCACTCATGAGAGGTACGTGTTATTAGATAATGCTTTCATGTGTCTAAATCTTGAATATTTTTTTCCTTTCTTGTTTGTTACTATTGATAATGCTTAACTAAGTTGTTGGTTTCTATCTTTCTGCATTAAAGTCATTTCATTTTATTCATTTCAAATTTGTGGGCTGTATAAAATAGATCTGATTAATCATGAAGGAAGTTGACCAAAAGAAAGCTACAAAGAATATCCAGACAAAGCGCTCTGGAAGGGCAGAAAAGAAAGACCCTAAGCTTAGCCAAGGAAATACTCGCAGAACTTTGAAGGAGAAAGAAACTAAACCTAAGGCATTAAGTACTAAATCAGACTCGAGTGCTTTAGTAAGTGGTTCAAACGTGGCCAAGGAGCCTTATGAAGTTTATGAAAATGTGGTTGTAGATTACGTGGATGATGTCAACAAGTCTGAAGAGGGAACTCATGATCTGAAAGCTAATAGAATGGTTCCTGAAGAATGTACCGGTGGAGTTCTAGATGATCGTTTTAGTGATATGGAAAAAGAAACCATGAATGAAAAAGAAGAGGTGTCAGATTCTGAGACGATTAAGGATTCAGTATCGTCTAAAGCAGATTCAGTGGCAACTGAGGATGAGAAAGTAGAAAGGCTCGAGAGTGATTCGAAATGTATATTGAAGAAGAGTTTCATGGAAAGAAGTTCTAAGGAATCCAAAGAGAGATCTGATAGTGAAAGTACTAGATCAAAATCCAAGACTAATAATCACACTCCGAAGAAACCCAGTAGCTCAAGTAGAAGGCCTTCTAGAACTGCTGCTAATAATTCTTCTTTTAATAATTCAAAAAATTCAGAAGCACCTTCTAAACCTTCATCAGAATGTTCTGATGGTGTTGATGATAAGCCTGGTGTAGAGACTAAGGAAAATGACACCTTGGATGAGACTACAAAAGGTGCACAGAGTATTGGAAGTGACGACGATACAGAAGGAAATGGTGAAAATGAGGATGAAGCAGTAGCTCTGGAACAAAAAATTGAGGAAATGGAAACAAAAATTGAGAAACTTGAAGAAGAGTTGCGAGAAGTTGCTGCTCTTGAGATTTCTCTCTATTCTGTTGTACCACAGCATGGCAGCTCTGCACATAAAGTGCACACACCTGCTCGCCGACTTTCTAGGCTTTATATTCATGCTTGCAAGCATTGGACTCTAGAAAAGCGAGGCAGAATTGCTAGAAGTACTGTATCAGGGCTCGTTTTGATTGCAAAGTCATGTGCTAATGATGTCCCGAGGTAAAATGATTCTGATGTTATTATTTAGTGTTTTTTGCAAAAATCATTTGAAGCTAACTGATTTATATTCCCTTCATATGTTAAGGCTGACCTTCTGGTTGTCGAACACTGTTATGCTAAGGGAGATCATTTCTCAAGCATTTGGCAAGTCATGTCCATTGAAGAGATTTTCCGAGTCTAATGGAAATGGGAGCTCTGTACTTAAACAAATAAATAGTTTTATGCAACATGTTGATGGTTGGCAGGAGGCAGGAACCTTCATAGCTGCTCTAAAGAATGTTGAGTCCTGGATTTTTGGTCGGATACTTGAGTCAGTTTGGTGGCAGGTAAACTTGCATAAAATTTGGTGATGCTCTCAAGTTTTGTTGATTCATATTGTTATAAATTAAAACATAGCATTCAAGAAACAGCGTGATTAACTTTTGCTTTCATGTTTATCACTTGTAAGTTATAATTGACTCCTTGATGATGTGACATATGCATACATCAAAAGTTAAGCTGCAATGTATTTTGATATTAGTAGTTTTTTCATTGCTTGATTAACTGTATCACATCAACAATGGATTGAATGCACTCTTTCCTTTTTCTTTTTCTATAATGGATTTTACTTTTCTCAGGCTTTTACTCCATATATGCAATCTCCAGTTGATGATCTGTCCAATAGTAAGAACATTGGGAAGTTATTGGGATCAACCCTGGGTCATCAGCTGCAAGGCAGCTTTTCTGCTAACTTATGGATAAATGCTTTCCAAAATGCATATCAACTACTTTGTCCTGTTCAAGCTGGGGGGCACGAATGTGGTTGTCTTCCTTTATTAGCAAGAATGGTACTTGGACTCTATTATCTATTTCAGTTTTCTCAATCATTTTTTTTCCTTCATCGTGAACATTATAATATGAACCTATGTATCAGAATGTCTGACTTCAATAGTCCTTATTTAGAATGCTTAAGTTATTTTTCTTCCCTTTGCTTGGTAGAGTTCATTACTAATCATTTCTCGGATTAGGTTATGGAGCAATGTGTTCCAAGACTTGATGTGGCAATGTTTAATGCGATTTTGCGTGAGTCAGCCCATGAGATCCCAACTGATCCAGTGTCAGATCCTATCATTGAGCCCAAGGTCCTTCCAATCCCAGCTGGTGATTTGAGTTTTAGTTCTGGAGCTCAACTTAAAAATTCTGTGAGTATACTGATTTATCCTCGGGGTTATATATGATAAATTTGTGTGTAAGGGTTATAACATAATGGAGCAACTTGTAATGCAGGTTGGCAATTGGTCTAGATGGCTTACTGATATGTTTGGTATGTATGCTGACGGTGCCTCACGAGAAGATCAGCATTTCGGGGAGGAGACTAATAGGTCGGATGGAGATGGTGAACACAAGCCCTTCCTTCTTCTTAACGACTTGAGTGATCTTCTGATGCTCCCAAAGGACATGCTTATTGACAGATCAATCAGAAATGAGGTTGATTTTATAACTGCAATTCATTTCTACTAAAAAACAAACATATAAACTAACTGGCTCGTTTTAGTCGCCGCAACTTTTTACTTAACTCGTTTTCTTTTTCTGCCATGTCTTCTAGATTTGTCCCTCTATTAGTCTTCCCTTAGTTAAGCGCATACTCTGTAACTTCACTCCAGATGAGTTCTGTCCAGATCCAGTCCCAGGAGCTGTATTGGAGGCACTAAATGCTGAGGTATATGATTTTGCTTTTTCACCAAACTACATATATCTTTTCTAGAATTCTTCCTAGTTGAATTATCTTTCAATGTTTAATTTTGTATGTATAGAGCATTGTTGAGCGGAGATTGTCGGGAGATTCCACGAGAAGCTTTCCTTATATAGCTGCTCCAGTTGTTTATACTCCTCCTGCTGTTGTGGTAGAAAAGATTGCAGCAGAAGCAGGATCTATCATACAGAGAAAGGGGTATACAAGTGATGAGGAACTGGAAGAACTGGATTGTCCTCTTTTGTCAATCATTGATCTATCTCCGTCATCTACAAATGAAGTTGTTGCGAAAGCAAATGGAAAATACAAGGTGAATGGAAGTCATGCCTGCATTAATGCAAGGTATGAACTCCTCCGTGAGGTTTGGTCTGTTTGATTGTGAAGAGAGAGAGTCATATTATGTATATTTCTGGTTTCTGTATCAAATAATATTTCAACTATAAGTCGTCAATAGTCAATACATGGTGAAATGGCCGAGTTAATTTAGTGCTATTAAGAAATGCTAAAAATATCAACTTTCTTGTATAATGACTTTGATTGAATTTGAAAGGAATACTTGTTATGGGGATATGCCGAGATAGCGTGTTATAAAGCGTGCATTTTGGCACACAACGTTTGTATCGGGAATGAGACTTACATACATTGATTTAAAAAATTAACACATAAATTTGGGTAAGTAGAAGTTTTGAAGTTTGTGTATTAGTTACTAGTGAACTAGCACATATATTATATAGAGAAATATTGATATATAAATTTGTATGAATTTTTATACTTAGTTTATGTTTTTACACGTTAATATCACCTAAAAAATAAATTACTTCGCAATTTCAAAAATAATTTTGACAAACATAATAACTGAGTGTGCAATAATTTGTATATGGATATTTCTTATGTTATATAAGGATGGTAATTTAAGACATGATCCAGACTATCATTATTTTTAGTTAAAATTAATTAATAATTTTTTTTATGTTTGTAATGATATTAATTTTGTTATCGTCATAAATAAATAATTTTATCAAAATTAATTTTATTTTATTATAATATTATAAATGTGTGGATTTAGTTCTATTATAATATTAAAAAAATAAGTAAATTTAGGTAAAATAATATGAATACATATAATATAACAAACACTCATAAAACAATAATCTTTAACTCTAATATTATATAATTAATTATATCAGTAATTACACTAAATGGCAATCTCTAAATGTAAACACAACAAGCAAAATGAAGTGGAAAAACAAATTTAAGTTGCAAAAAGAATTGACCATAGAAAGAATCAAAGAAAAGAAATCCCGAAAACAAAATAAAAGGTAATATTAAAAACCGCTCCATAGAACAAGCATGACCAAACAAGTTAAACCAATATTTTGCTACAAATAGCCATATTTTCTTACAATCATGCAAAAGATAGCTTTATTCTTCTTCTATAAATTTACATTAATCCAATTCTTAACATCAGTGTCCTGTGCCCAAAAAAAAAGCCAAGAAGATCAAACAAAAAGAATTTCATTTCAATACATCTCTCTATAAGGCAATACCACGGGACTCATTCCTCATAATTTTTTAACCTTCCATCTCACTTCATTTGATTCATCATCATCATGGAAATGAAGATCATCTTTGCTATGATTGTTGTTGCTGCCACCATGAGCTTTGCTATGGCTACTGGACCCGCTGCCGGTGCTGCCCATGCACCTTCTGATATTGGCACTGCTCCTGCACCAGGCCCTGCTAGTGCTGCTGTATATTCTGCATTACCTGCATTTGGATCTTTGCTTGGTGCCTCCTTTGTTACTTTATTTTCCTACTACTTCCAGTAGATTAATTAATCCCAAAAAATAAAAATAAATAAATGAATGAATTTATAGGTAAAGAAATGATAATTATATATAATTATATGTGCTAATTAATTTTATGTTACATTCAACAAGGTTAAACAGTAATTCATGCGATATTTTGAGCTAAACATTATTGGATATTTGTTTTCCTTAACTCTATTATTCGTATCATTACAACTCTTTAACTTTGTTGATTGTATTTCCAGTTTATTATCACACATTGGGAGTACAAATTTGAGTATTTTGTTACCGTGTAGCCAATTTGTAAAAAGTTCCCTTTTGTACCATTTGTAATTTGAGCAATTATTTAATGTCCAAGCTCTTTTATGGGTTGATGTTTAAAATTCTTATTGTTATTTCATTTCAAATTTCAATTCGAATCACTCATATTTTGATATGAAAATTAAGGACAAAAACACGATTATGACACGAATAAAAACATTTGGGTGAATTTTAATCACTCATTATTTTATACAATATTCCTTTTAATTGTCAACAAATACCAACAAAAAAAACATAAATTGTCACCCTAAAGAAAATAAATGAACGTATAATTTGTTCAATCAAGATTCCATTGGCAAGATATGGCCATAACTTTAAAGTAGAAAAAACAATTGAAAATGAGGAATCTACAAGTACTCTTGTAAAAGTTTGCCCGAGTCTTCTACATCTGGTTATTTGCTCAAGGAAAAATTCTTGGATATAATTGCTGTAGAAGATTTGGGTAGCTTTTAATGTAATTTTTAACTACCATGATTTGAAATCTAGATAATAGTTTTCAAACCAAATTAAGAGTCTGCAACATGTTATTATCAACTCTCTAATTTCAATCAAACAACACTCCATAAAGAAAATGATTAGATCATAACCAGCATTAATTTATTATACCCTTTCGCATAGATCTTTGCCAGTTAATCCTTGAATTAGGATCCTCCATTAGGTTTTTGTGCAGACAAGAGGCTCTTTGTCAACCAAATAGCCGTTTCTCTAGACGACACTACCTCTTTCCCAAAGGGTCTAAGCACCCCAGCAAGCTCTTCATGTTTGTCCTGCTTGAGTAGCTGCGCACATAGCTCCAGTAGTGACTCTAGGGCATCAGCCCTTTGCTGACTTGGACTATCACACCCATTCTTAGATTCATCACCTCGAATTGCAGTTAGGGTGCTCGATAATGAGATGTCACTTTGTACCTGATTGGCTATATGGCCATTCTCTTTCTCTGACTGCATTGAGCTACCAATATTATCTACCTTTGTATCTGCTTCTTCTTTCACATCATTGTTTCTGTTAGATAACAGAATCTCATCATGAGGTCCTTCAAAACACAAGTTTGAAATTTCTTTACGTAGACAACAGGTAGGATCTGTATCGAGCTTGGCTGATAATAAACTTTTATCGTCAGGAGTCCCAGCTTCCTCAATATGTTCCATGGTAGAAATTTCAGGTTCTTTGCAATTCTCTTCTGCCCTACCCTCTCCATTCATTACTGCTTCATCCTTAACTTCTTGGTTGAAGTGCACCTTTCGTTCTTCAAAATTCAATATTTTGATATCATCCGGCAGTTGTGGAGAATACTTGGCATTGGCATCAGGTTCTTCAAGTTCTTCGAGCTGAGAGTTTGGTGTGCTCTCTGATGTAACTTCAGCTTCGGATTCAGTGCTTTCCTTTTGTGATATACTTGTAACTTCTGCTTGCTTATCTCCATTGCAAAAAGATGTTTCAGAATCAGTGGCTCCATCCTTAGAACCACCAGTATCATTAGATGATTCTCCTATATAACTTGTTGGGTCAACCCTCTTTGTTTCAAGCCTGTCTTCAGCACTAATTGTTAACACGGGTTTCTCAATTGGTGCATTCTTTGCAGTTGCATCTGCTTCACTCTCGAATGGATAAACCTTTTCTAATTGATTTGTTGTCACAGCCCTTTTGTCCTTACTGTCTACGCCATTGCTAGATCTATTAGATAATTGTTTTCTTGGCGACTTAGCCTTCAAGTTGTTTGCCGGTGATACTGGCAAATATGCAGAAGAAGGATTGCAACACTGAAGAATGTAGGAACGTAGATGTGGATGCCTCAACAATTCTGCAGCCTATATTTATCAATTATTAAGATTTTAGAATAGAAAATGGATATCGCAAGTCAGTTTTATTCTTCTTTTAGACCTTTAAAAGAATTTTGATGATAAAAAAATGCTTCAAAACCAAACAAAGAAATTTTTTATCATTACTACTTTTAGAGCTTAGTTGTATTTCTTCCTGAAAGCACTTTCTCCTTAAACCACTTTCGATTGAAACCACTTTAAACAAAAACACAAGCGATCCCACAATATCACAAAAAGCATGTGATCACTTCTACAAGCAAACCAATTGTAATAAAGTACTATATCATCTGAACTCACGGTTGGTCTGTGCTCTGGACTCTTTCTCAGCATGCTCTTGATAATTTGTTTCCTGAGATGTTGAAGCCATTCGATCTCAAAACTACATATTTGCATTCTCACATATGATAACCAACAAAATTGAACCGTATAATTTGGAATTCAAACATTTATCATAAGGACTACCATAATTATCAATGTTTTTCGAGCAATAACTTAGACTTACAATGTAGAAGAATAAACATATGGAAGGGGAGAAATGGTGGATCTATTAATTTTATTGATAAGCCCAGCCATGTCCTGTTTAATCAAGTCATAAATTCATTTATTTACTCAGTGGTCTTTAAAGAAGGCAAGTGTAGATGTGTTATGGTAATGGCAGAAGTAGCTCAAGTTTTAACTTACAGGAGCTCTAAATGCCGGCTGATGTGCGGCAATTTCAAACATGCAGCAACCTTGAAACGATAAGGTCAAAAAAATGAATAAAGGGAAAACAAAAGGCTATTTTAGGGTTAAGATCACCATATGGTTAAAACTTAAAAGCAACCAAAACCATGAAATTTTGTAGCTCTTACCAAGTGACCATACATCAGATTTGTAACCATAAGGTATATCTGCGAGAAGCTCAGGACACATATAGTTGGGAGTTCCAACAATCTGCATAGACATAAAGTGTACCAAAATTCTTATTAAAAAGAGACTAAGTGCATCTAAAATAGTCTAGTAATACGGGAACTAAGTATTTTAAATTTTTATGCAAATTCTGAAATCTGAAAACCAATAGTATAAGTGTATCACTTCGCATTAAAGGGTTTGTGGTACTTTCAAAGTTAGGGTCCATTTGCTTGTGTTTTTCTTAAAGGTGGTTTAAGAAAAAAGTGCTCCACACATTGTTTTTTGGGGGGGTTCATAAGCATTTTTAAGTGACAAAAACATTTTTACAAGAGCTCAAAAACATAAACAAACCATTAAATATTTGGGATCCATAATGATAATAATTACTTTTTTATACCATCTCATGGTAGCTTGCCATGTTTGATGAACCTAAAGAATGCATGACAAGTTATTTATTATTTGGGTCAGTTCCATTAGAAGTTTTTTTAGACAAGCAAACAACATATTACAAGAGTATACAAGTTGTTACCGAAGAAGTAAGGTCCTCGGCATTGAGTAGTTTTGCAAGTCCAAAGTCACCTATGAAAGTCCACACATGAAATTGATTAGGTTCAGACATCAAAACTAGAAGCCAAACTTTGTGCAGCAAAAAGATCGCTCTCATATAGCGACAACATTTATCTACATACCCAGACGGATGTCACTGTCCTTTGTCAAGAATATGTTTGAGCACTGCAAAGAATTGTTATGAGAACAATATAGGCATCCTTCAACGTAAGTGCAGGTCTATATCTAATACCTTCAGATCTCTGTGAAGTACACGGTTGGAGTGCAAGTAGTCCAAAGCTAGCAATAGTTGAGTCAGCCATTTGCAAAGCTTCTAAGTTACAGAACAGACAAATATCAGATGCTTACTACTTCATGTAGTGATGTAGGTGTAAAAATAAAACACTTGAAATTAATAAAGTTCACAAACTACCTCCTCTGGGAAGAATACTCCCCTGGCCCTCTTTATCATATCTTCCCTGTAAAACAAGTGTTTCCCAGCACAGTTATTGGTAGGAATGAAAGAAAAATAGATACATAGAAAGCATGTTTGAAACTACCTCTCCTAAAAGTGGTTTCAAGATAAACATTTTAGTTGTTTAGCATGAAATTATTAAAAGTGATTATGAGTGGGGCACTTTAGTAATTATTTTAAGAATGAAGCATGCATCCTAATCTAAATATACTTCTCTAAAAAATAAGTAATACTTACTTTTTCTAAAATCACTAATAGTGTTCCTTAAAATTTTAAAAGCACTTCTTATGAAGAATGGAAAACACCATTAGAAATGCTTTAGCTTTCAAACCAAAAGAAAATAAATGCCAAATGGGCCAAAGTTTCATATGCTCTGCTGATCTAAAAAAATATTGTTCCACACAGATAACATTGCTTGAACAATCGTAGTTGTCTTGTGTACTAGTATTTAACAGCAAAAGTAGACCCCTTACCATTCCCATCTTCCATAGGCCCTAACCAAAACCAAATATATTAACACTTAATAATGAAGCAAATGGATTTCACTTACATGTCTCCTCCTTCACAATAGGTGGTCACGATGCATATACAATCTCCCTACAAGAATTAGAGATATGAGTTTATAAGACCACTAAACCACAAACTTGTTTGCGGAATTATAAATTTATCAAAACAACTTCAAGCAACAAGCAACAAAACTTGTTATGTTTTTACCTTGTCCACCCAAGCATCTTTAAATTCTAGTATATAAGGGTTATTCAACTTTGCAATTAAGTTCATCTGCAGCAAAATGAGATGGATACAAAGGCATGTCAACTACAAAAGAAATTTTTTAAACCAAAAGATTCTTCTTATAGCTATAATAAATAAAAAATGCATTATGCAACAAGTGAAAAAGGTTTCTTCAACTAAGTCCGCATCCTAAACATGTCATATAAGATTTATGAGTAAGCTACCTCTTGGTGGGCCGTCCGTTTAAACTTCTCTGTTTGCTTAGCCAAGCGAATCTTCTTCAACACATACCTAACAAGCATTAAAAAGAAACAATAGAAACAAGTGAACAATTTACTATAAGCAAGTTTTACACACTTAAATAAATTTCTTTTCCTTCAATAAAATGGCCAGCTAGTTATTCTTTCCATATCGATTGTGAATTCTACACACTAACTTCTCCTTTATGTTGAAAGTGCTTTCAAATAGCTTAAAACGCTTTCAATGATGTTTGGCAATCTCCAAGATAAGTGGTTTTAAAATTTTGATAAGCATTATTTATACTTTTTAGAAAACTAAATAATCCTTACTCTTTTGAGAGAAATAGTTTAGAATGCATGCACCTTTCATAAATTAATTACTAAAATAACACTCTAAACCAATTCTAGCAATTTTATGCCAAACAGTTAATGCTTCTCTTTTAACCATGAAACAACAATTATTTATACCTAAATCAGCAAAAACATTATTGACTTCCATTGCCTTGGAATTGATATTTATACCTAAAATCTGTCTTAAAATTTCTGCAATGAACTTATTTCAAAATGAAACTGCTGTTTATTTAATAATCAAACATAAATCCATTGACAGATAATACAGAAAACAACATAATTGAAGTTAATGCAGAGAAAACAGGGTAAAACTAACAATATAAGAGATTTGATTTGACTTACTTCTTTTTCTCATTCTTGTGAAGAACAAGAAAAGCAGCACCGAAAGCCCCTCTTCCAATTTGCTCTATTAATTCATAATCTTCCATCTTTGACTACAAATCACCACCATTATCACTCTCCATACTGACCCAATTCCTTAAATACCCAAACTTTTATGAATCAAAAACGCTACCTCAAGCGAATTTGGATTATATCATAAACCCGTTTTCGAAAACTAGAAAACAAAAGATGGGTATTCAACAAAAATCCCAACAAAATGTTTACCTTTGAAGAGATCAAATTTTGAAGACAACCCAGATGAGACACTGATCAATTATTAGCAGAGCCAAAGAACACTTTTTGAGACGATTGAAGCTCTAAAAGAAAATAGGATCTTGTCGGTAAGAAACATAAAAATTGAGTAAAGCCACATTCCTCAATAATGACGACACACCACTGTATGTGAGACAGAAGGAAAGAGCTAGAAGCACAATTTTGTAAAATAAAGTAAATATTGCAATAATATGGTTATTAAAAGAAAAATTATTGATTAGACAGCTTGCCAAAAAAGATGAGAGAATCAATTCGAAATAGTGAGATTAAGAAGGGCGAGCTCATCATATTATATCTTCAAAGAGAAAGAAACAAAAAAAAAAAAAAGTCAATATATTACGTTATATATATTTTGATGAATTTCAAATACATATTCTTTTCAATGTTCATGAATAACACAACTTAAACAATTTGTAACATTATATACTAATATTGAAAAATTGAATATGTACGATACTTAATTAAAACTTTTATACTATTTGTAATTAAAATTAGAAAATTCACTCACTAATTAATTAAACTTAATTAATCTTTATAATATATAACCAAAAAATTGCGTATAAATTAAAAAGAAAAATAATCTTACCTCAAGTTTAGTTGTGCATTAATCTAAATGTATCTCACAATTTAACTGATTGTATATTAATAATATTATATAATTATCATTCGGTCATAATTGTACTGAAGTATATATTTTAAAATAAATTCTATCATTTAAATATATATATATATATATATATATATATATATATATATAATTTAATATTTTCATATATTATCATTTAATACATGTAATATTATTAACCTAAAATTATAAAGAAAAATCAATCATCACAAATTTACAATGCATCTAGTAAAATTTGATTATGCATTACATTTTTTATTTTTTTTATTATGTGTTATAGTCAAGTAGTATAATTTTTATTATTATGAGTTATAGTTAAGTAATATAACGTATAAAGAGTTTATTACATCAATACAAATATATAATAATATAATTTTTTATAAATAATATGAGATTTATTTTTTTAATATTAAATATTTTATATTATTTATACATTATATCATAAGTCAATGATAAAAAAAATTAATGAGCCTTCTACACACAAAAACAATACATATATTTTGTAAAAAGAAAAATAATACAGATAAAATTAAAAATATAATAAATATATATTAAAAATATAAAGTGTTGATTAGTCACATTTTAAAATGATGTTAATGTATAAAAAAATATCACATATTAATTAAAATAAATAATATTGTAATATATATGAATAATATAAAAATTACATTTTTTTTTAAATTAAGAATTTTAGATAGTTTATATATTATATAAAATTTATAAATTATAAATAATAATATGTAATGAAATTATATCAAATTTAAATTATATTTAGAATATCTTATGTAATACTAATAAAATAAAAGGTGGTAGATGGGGTTATGCGAGCGTGACAGCTATGAATAAAGGGAAAGGTAGAACTTTTTTTTCTTTTGATAAAAGGGGAAAGTAGAACTTTGCTTCTTCCTTTTTATTTTTATTAATTAATATTTTTTATTTATTTGCTATGAGAAAGACAGGACTTTGCTTGCATTTTCAGATTCATGGGAAGATCATTTCTCACACCAGGGAATGTTTGTAGTTATTATGTCGTTTTCTTTGCAACTCAAAATTCTAATTTGTTAGCGGGTTAATGGTTTTTTATTTTTATTTTTGGTGGATCTATAAAAAAGAAATCATTTTTTTTAATTAATATTTTTTTCTTATAATTAAAAGGAAGAAAAAAAAGTAATTAGGCCATAAGCAAAAGGACTAAATATTGATTAATGGTTTGATTAAATTATTCTATTTTAATAACGGTGAACTCCAGTTGGTTCAACTAGTTAGCATAACAATTAATTATTTTTTTCACTACTACAAAAATAGTTATTTAAGTCGATACATAAAGTCGTTTTTTTCCAAAAACTGACTTTAAATTGGTTTAAAGTCGGTTCGGTATAGAACCGACGCTATCCACGTAGGACGTAGCGTCGATTGATGTGTCGAACCGACGCTATGCGTGGACGTAGCGTCGGTTCTAGGTGTTAACCGATGCTACACTACGTGGATAGCGTCGGTTGATGTGGTGAACCGACACTATCCATGTAACATAGCGTCGGTTGACACCTAGAACCGACGCTATCCACGTAGCATAGCGTCGGTTGACACCTGGAACTGACGCTATCCACGTAACATAGCGTCGGTTCGACACGTCAACCGACGCTACACACGTGGATAAATCTTTTCTCTTCTTTCTTCCCAAACAGAAATTATTTTCAGCATTATAGAACTCTAAAAAACCGAAAACCTCCTCCTCCACTCTTTCTCATTTTTCGGCCACCTACGACTACCATTTCCAAAATCAGTTAGTGAGTTTTCTTTCTCTCTAACTAATCTTTTAGATCCCCTATTATTCATATTTTTTTCTGTTATTATATGTTATTATTTATGTGTATAGATTTTTGTATTATATATGTAGGTTTGTATTATAACATAAGGAGAAGAATATGACGATCTTGAATAAAATATAACAAAATCATGGTAATTTTTCTGTTATTAATTAATATTTTATTTTTCAAATATTTGTATTATTTAAACTATTTGCTAAACTGATTTTGGTTTTTTTCTGCTCGAATACAGGTTGAAAATGAATAAATTTAAAAAAAAAATTAAAGTCAGTTCACCGCGTGAACCGACTTTAAACTTTAAATCATTTAATTTAAAGTCAAAAAACCGACTTTAATGCCTCTTTTTGTAGTAGTGTTTGTTAAATATTTATATAAGTTATATATATTAACAAGAATCTTATCAAGGGAGTAGTTCACACTTATGTAATCTATCTTTGAACCTTATTACTTTTTTTATTAATTTTTTATAATTAAATTAATAATCACATTTGAGTTTGGAAGGAGGGAGTGAAATTCATGCAACTCAATCATGTTTCTTATACTTTGAGTAACGTAGGTTCTTTCGGGCAAAACGGGTAAAAATAAAATAAATTCAACAGAATAGAATAATGATACCGAAAATTTAACGTAATTCACCCTTTAATTTGGACTAAGTACACGGGACAAACTCCGAAAAATATTTATTTTACTAATAAAATTAATGAGTATAAAATGAGATACAATACAACAAATTGAGATAAACTCAAAATAATGTCACACAAGTGTTTCCCAAACTCACTATTTTATCACTATCCTTTTAGAAAAATATCTCAATATTTTTTTAAGATATTGTTTCTCACTTTCTTATACACAACACTATTTTTCTTCAAAAGAAACTGTTCATTTGACTTTGCTTTGCTTCTCTTCTTGTTTTTGTGTGTTGATGTGTCTCTAAGGCAAAGACATTGTCTATTCGTAGGCAAAATTGTATATCAATGTTAGATGCAACTAACATTTGTAGTTATACCTAACATTTATAGTTATACCTAACATTTGTAGTTATATCTACCAATTGTGTTTACATTTATCAATTATAGTTACATTTATTAATTATGATTGCACCTAATATTTGTGTTTTCTTCTTTTTAAACGTAGGAATGACTTATATATTCAAATGATAAAATTAATGTTAAATGTTTTTTAATTAAGAATTAATAATTTTATATGTAATATTTTATAATTTATATAAAAATTAAATCCTATTTAGCGCGTAGAGGTGTCACCTATCAATTTATAATTGTGAATTCTTTTAAGCTCGACCAAATCAAATTATAACACAACCTATATTTTGAAACTATTTAATAAAAAAAAATTCAAAATGATTTCATATATATTTGTTTTATTTTATTGTTTTCAAGTAAATTTAATGTTTATTTACTCCACTTCAAATATCTATATTTGGTGTAAACCTTGGTGTGATGAATAATATGGTATAAAATTTAAGACAATGCTATTCATCACACCAAATACTATTTATATTACTTTTTAAATATTATTAAATTTTTTATTACATATAAAAATTAAAATTAAGTATATAATATAAAATGATTAAAAAAATATTATAATATAACGTAGCGTTAAAAAATTAATATAAATTAAAACAATAATTTTACAAAATTATAAAAATATTGTTAATTTTTTTTATTATATATAATAAATTAAAATTAAATACATAATACAACATAATTAAAAGAAATATTAATATAACATAGAACTAAAATTATAATATAAATTAAAACAACTATTTAATAACTAGGTAAATTATTTTTTTCAATACTCCAATATTATTAAAATATTAACTAAGAATATCTTCTCTATTTTGGGATCCTTCTTCTTGTTTAAATCTATGTTTTTGTTATTGAGATATTTGTTGTATAATTATTATTTGTTTATTTCAATGCCCTTATGTGTGTTTTAAAGTTAGTTCTGGCAACAACAAAAAAAAAAAAACTCAAATGTAGCTTTCCGCGTCTAATTTAGTCACAAATGTATTATTTTATAAAGTTTAATTTTAATATAAATTTTAACCCAAATGTAGCTCTAATTTAATTGGTAGCTAGCTCATAAGGCTATAATTTACACGGACGTTATAGAGTTATGAAACTCACGCTTTAATTAATATTATTGTGAAACTATGAGGTACAATAATTATGGTGTTAGAAACGTGTAAAGGAGCCAAATGATATTACAAGAACAATTATGATTTTTTTTTTAAATAATATCTCAAATGAGTGTCAATTTTTTTTTAGTTAACATATCAGTACGATATAAACACATGCAATCCTCAAAATTCAAATTACATATTTAGAAGACTATATTATCACCTCTTTTATGTATTTAATCTATTTTTAAGCTAAATAAAATCATTTTTAATATAAAAAATTAAATAATACAAATAACATAATAAAATTGTACTAACACATAATATACACTGTTGGTTGGCTAATAATAAAATAATAAAATCATGCTATCCAACTACTGAAAGGACTTCAAAAGGTGCAGTTGGCTATGTAATCATGAAAACAATATTTAGGGGCTTGTTGATATAATTTACTATTTAGGTAAATATCTTGTTCAATTACCACTACAATTATCAATTTATATTTTAATTTTTTTTATGTTATTATATAAGAAAACATATGAGCTGCACATGCAGAATAAATGCTTCATAATATAAATTATTATTATTATTATTTTTTGAGAAAAATAAATTATTATTTATTGAGTTTTTAGAAGTCAAAATAATACAAATAGGATTTAGGATATTTGTACTCTAATTAAAAACTTTTTATCTTTTCATGTTAAGTAAGAAGTAATCCTAGTGTAAAAAGACACTAGGATATATATCATACTACGTCATGTTATTTTTTGTTTTCATTTCACGAGGACTGTTCCATTTTACATGTAATAATTTCTAGGTATATGCTAATTCTACGTACACTTATATCAAATATTAAACAAATGTTATCGTTATTATTCTCCAAAAATTAAATTTTATTGTAAAAATAATATTCTTAAAACTTATAAATACAAAAAAATATACATTTATCTCATATATTTTTATTATAAAAAAATTTGACATATCATTTTATTTTAAATATTATTTAAATTAAATTATAATCATTTAATAATTTCTAGATATATACCAATTCTACTTACAATTATAAGAAATATTAAACAAATTCTATCATTATTCTTCTCCAAAAACTGAATTTTATTAGAAAATTAACTAAAATAATATTTTTAAAACTTATAGATATAAAAATTCACCTTATATATTTTTGATATAAAAAAATTTGACATATCATTTCATTTTAAATATCTTTAAATTAAAATACGATTATTTAAATTCATTAAATGTTAAATGCTATATAACTAAATATTATTTAGGATATTATTTTTTTTTATAAAATTTTAAAGATATATATTTTTTAATTTTCCAATTTTATTTTTGTTGCAAATCTTATTTTGTTTGTTTTCTCAATATAAGCGGTTAATTTTCAAAATAAATGGGTAAAATTGTTCCAAGTAATTTAGACTTTCAAACGATGGTTGTAGAATTATAATTGGTTTGAATTAAAAATTACACGATTGAAGTTAAAAACTGAACATAAAATATTACAAATAATATTAATAAACCTTAACTATTTGATGTACTGGAACATAAAAATCATTAAAAACTAGTAGGTAAATTGACAAATAGTTTTTACTTCTCTCTCACCTAAAACCCTAATAGTTTTTCTACATTCTTGGGATTTTTTTCATTTAGAATTTTCTTTTTTAGCTTAGGGAGAAATTACCTCTAACATATTCACACATACTTATTACAGTGCAATTCAAGCATATTTTATTTTCATTTTTGATAATATTATGGTATCCAAATATATGAAAAAAATATATGAAATTAATAAAACTAATCTACATAAATGCAATTATTGAAACAATTTAATAGAAAAAAAGCAAATATTATAATACTAATACTAAAACGATAATTCAAAATAATCCTCTTATCGTAGTATAAGATTTTTCTGATTTTTGTTTATCTAATAAATTTCTTATTTTTCTTATAAAAAAAAAGTAGTTGAGTCAACGACAATTTTTTCCAGCAAAACACTTAACAGCAATATTACAACGAATAGCGGCACAGCACAAGAACGAAACATATATATATATATATATATAGTAAATAAATAGATAAATAAATTTTGATCTTAACATACCCATGTAGCTAAAAATATAAAATCAATCCAAGGTTCTTCGATTGACTCCACCAGAATTGTAAGTGAAAAGGTAAAGTTACCAAGTCTGAAGTCTCACAACATAATCTTAACAATTAACATTACAATGTCCATAGAAGCAGAAACTTTGTACAAAGTCAAAATATACATGAAAACTATTTTTTGACACGAACACTATTACTTTTGTTTGGACTTCTTTGAGAGCCTACGACTTTCCAGCTTCTTCTGTGCAGCCTCAAATTCTTCTTCACTAGGTTCTGCAGCAACATTATTGCCACCGTATTTAGACACAAGGGATGAGAACATGGAATCAAACCCATCCTTCCTTTGGGCACGGCGCTGAGAAATAATTGCAAATAAGTCTGATTGTGGTTGTTTATCTGACCTGTAAAAGGAAGCCAATACATATACTTCAGACTTGAGCTCCACACACACACATATATATATATAAATAAAACAAAATTGCAGGAATGAACTTACTTGACCCTCCTCCTCAAAGGACTGGTGGGTGGTTTTGTTTCAGATATCTTCTTTGCCCATTTCTCATAGGCTTTGGTTGATTTCAGTTCTCCTATGATAGATATAGCAAAAAGAGTGAGGTTAGAAGCATGAAAGACACTTTAGCAGTTAGCACAGCAAAAGTCTATTGATTGCATGATGGTGTCATATATTCTAAGTTATAATAAGAGCTACATCGGATCTGGTGTTCATCAATAAACATACGATAATATAAGTTTTTTGCTTATGAGCCACTTAAGCTAACACAGCATCAGCTCCGTCCCCACAGTGATCACCTTGGTTCAGTTCAAATTCAAAATGTGCTTTTTCTCAACCAAAACATAAAAGAGGAAAAAGGATTTTAAGAAAATGAACCATAATGCATCTTATCCTTGAGCTTATGACCTCAATTAAACTGCTAATTAGCAATAATTGTAGGCAACCAAATGTGCAGTTAAGCAACACTTAGAAGACATTCTCCCCAAATAAATCCAACATCAATCAGCCAGCAGCCCGTTTCACACTCATTTCTCAGTTTGAATTCATAACCAAGAAACACTACTTGATTCTATGGATTTAATCCCACAAGACTTCTATGGAAGAAGAGATACATGTTCTTGTGGGGACGGTTAAATTTTCAATTAGAGACACATATGTTCTTGTGGAGATTGTAAAAATTTCAATTAGAAACTTTCCCCCCCTCTAAAGGATGAAGATTTCAATATGGACGTCAAAAAAAGAAAGCCCGTGAAAAATAGACTAATATAATAAGTTCAATACTAACCTGAAGCTATTGCCTCATCAAGAATATCCTTGAACCGGTGTGAATCAAGCTTTGGATCCGAACAAAGCATTGAACAGAAGAGTCTTAAAGCAACAAAGAAAACACTGTCAAACATCAAATTAGAAAATCCAAGGAATGCTGATAAAAAAATTGAATACCTGTTCATTTTACCCTTACTCTGCTTGTACAGTAAAATTAAATCTTTCTTTTCCGAGTCTGATCCTCTATAGTTTGCTTCAAACTCTTCGATATCAGCTTCAGTGACCTACAATTAATAGAGATATTGGAAGCATACCAAAGTTAAAAAAAATGATTCAGTATCATGAAAATGCTTAACAGCATTTGAAAATGAGAATGATCTGACCTTTTTATACATGGCTCGGAAATATTCATGCAAATTTTGAACAACCTCACTGGCAAGGTCCTAATGACAAAAGAGAGTAAAAGATGAAAATAAATAAAAAGATGGCTACATTGCATTCTTGAACAGTTTTGATGAAGGATAATCAGAATGACTTCAATTTTCTTAAAATATTGTTGAGTTATGAATATACTCGTTCTTCTATGCACCAAATAAAATTATTTCTTCCCTTTGTATATAAGCTTTGGATGGTTTCTTTTATTTAAATGTGCAACTGAAAAATTTGAGACAAAACTTACTGCATCATCTACACACCCAGTCTGGTCATAGACTGCTCGTTTTTCCTCATCCCCAAGAATCGCTATCACTTTTTGCAACTGCTGAAATTTTTCCTTGGCATTCTATAGCAAGAAAATTGAAATGTTGAATACACAAAATTATTTTAATGAGAGAGCACTGGAAAAATTTGCATCCAGAAACAGGGGCATATATATGAGGGGCCAAGCATGGGTTACTAGTCCTCTCTCACTTTTTGAGAAATAAAATTTTATGTGTAATATCTAGCCAAATTACATGATAAAATGGACTGTGACCTACTGAATTTTAATGTTTAGACTTTTTTCACGCAAAAATTCATTACAAACTTAGTAATTTGAAAAAGTATAATTTTTTTTAGGGTTTATATGGTGTCCCTCGTGAGATATAATTCTAGATCAGCAATTGCCCAGGAATATGAACTTTTACCTCGTCACCAGGATTCTTATCAGGATGGAGTCGCAATGCTAACTTGTGATATGCCTTCTTTATTTCCTGCTGGGATGCTGATCTCTCCACACAAAGAACCTAGGGCCACAGGAACACATTCCTTTTAGTAAGTACAAAAATGCTAAGAACACCTATTTTTACACACACACAAGTGTCCGTATTGTTTAGAAAATTGCACACTTTTTCAATTTCAAAAACAATTTTGACGATATAAAAGGTGTGAACACAAAATTTGTGTACTATTAGCATTCTTTTTGCTAAGTATTGCACCAATTAAAATTTGGATATACAAATAAGTAATCAAAACCATTTCCCAGATACACGTCTAAAAAAATATTACCCCCATTTCGCAATCTAGGGCAAAAACTAAGAAATCAAACAACTCAAATAAATTAATTCCAAAATAAATTTCATCTACCTCGTAGAGGCTCTTCTCAATTGAGGATGACGAAACGTTGTCGACATGGGTCTTGTTTTGATCGTGTTCTTCATTTACCCTAGATGCCTTTCTCTTCCCCATTTCCTCGGTATTTTTAGTCCAAACTACTTTTTCATACAAGACGAGAGAACAGATAGATATACTCTGAAACAAAGCACGAGCAAATTTAAGAGTGTACTGTAATTTATATGAAGAGCTTCGGAGAATTTCGATTTAATCATAAGTTCCCGCCAGTTCAGTCTTCGATTTATTGTCTTCCCGCCGTTTGGATGTCATTGTTTATGATATATCGGGATGTAATTTCGGACGGTTTGAATTAGGGAAAAGTTTATTTGCTAGAACATGACATGTGATCCCCACGAATATAGTCGGTTATAAATAATTTTATTTAATAACAAATTAACATATTAATTATTATATATATAAATATTTTTAAATTAATTATTTATTTATTAAATCATAATAAAAATTATTCAAACGAGAATAGACATGAATCAAAATAAAAAATTATTATAAAAATTCTTCTTTTGTATTTATTAAATAATTATAAAAAATTGAAATAAAAATACCAATTTATTTAAATATTCTCTTAAAAGTAGTAATGAACTTTTTATTAAAAATAATGAATTATATATATAATTAAAATTAAAAAATTTATAATTATATTTTAAAATTTTTTAAAATAAAATCAATATTAAAAAAAATCAAAGCTTATGAGACTTAAATTTACCCTATCCTCGTTTCTTTTCTATTATATTTTAGAAAGTAAATAAAGGAATATACATGACTCTTTTTCTCTCAAATTTTGAATTTGGTTGATTTTCGTTTAAAATGTCAATTTACTTATAAAATGATACTAAAAAGGGATATTTATTATTTTAAATTTATTTAAAAAAAATTATAAGGATATTTTATTGGAGATAAAAAAATAATAATATCATCACGAGTTATGTTTGTAATTTTTTAAGTTTAATATGATAAAATAATTGATGAAAATACTCTAATTAATATCTGTTTAGAAATTTTTTATCAATAAAAATCTTTTTGTATCGTTTTTTTTACAAGTAATTTTTCTAATAAATACATTTTTTTATTAAAAAAATAATTAATATATTTTTAAAATTATAAAATTAAATAACACTTTTACTTAAATAAAATTAGAACCCATCACATTTTTTCCCTTTAAATTTATAAAATCATACTGTGGTTTTAAAAATACTCGGTTATAATGGATTTAATAAGGCTTTGTGTTGAGTCAAAACAAAATTTTGTTTTCTTTTTCTTATGATTAAATACTTAATCTGAATAAATAACAAATAATAATTTCCACATATTTTTAAAATAAGTATTTTAAATCTAATACCAAAATATGAAATTATAAAAATATGTTTTCGTGGCATGACATCAAATGTTCTATTCATTTTCAAAAATAAGTATTTAATGTTATTATTTTCAAATTAAATATTTTTTAGTCACGTTATTTATTATTTATGCATGTTAGAGTTATATAGTGTTTAAAAAAAATTGGCTAATGTACGGTGAAAAATTGGCCCCTTTGTATGGTAGTGATCATTTCTTAAGAGTCGACGCATTTTTTTTTTTTTTTCAAGATTGAAGTGCACTACCTCTACTAACTATAAAAGTTGGATTAAAACATCATTTCCCCCCAAATATTATAGTAATATGTGTGAGTGGGGAGAGAAAAAAATCATTTATTATTATAATTTTTTTAAATTAATATTATAAATTTATGATATATTTTAAATAATAAAATAAAATTTAATAATATAATATAATTAAATCTATACAATTTGTATATAATAAGGTGGTCTTAAATTAAAGGTATTATTATTTTCAAAATAAAAATATTAATATCATAGTTATTTAAAATTTTACCAAACAATTTAATGTTCTAATGTTTCTGAAATATTGTTCTAAATAAAAAATGTTTTGAGTTATCTTAAATCAAATTAATTGTATTCGTGATATTTTATAATACTAGTTTTGTACCATATGCATGCATAGATTATGTAAATTTAATAAATACATTAATATTAATTGATTAATAATAATTGTTATCATGATAAAATTTCTTATTATAAAAAATAAAAGAAAAAAAATCTTTAAATATAATTTTTCTCTTGGTTGCTTTTATTATTACAATATAAAAAATTGATTTTTTATATATAAAGATTTAGAAAAATATTCTCAAAATAAATAATTAATTGATTTTTAAATTTAGTGAAAAATAAATACATAATAGTTAATTATTTTATTAAAAAATATATATACAATAAAATTATTTTATTAAAAAATATATGTAAGAATTTATAACAGTAACACATAATCTAAATATGAATTATATTTGATTTTATAAATAAATTAAATATAAGAAGGCTTTATATATAAACTCGATACAATAAATAAAATTTGATATAATTTAATAAGAATTATTCTGAACATTTTTTTACTAGAAGGTTAGTTTAAATTTTTTAATTGATATTTGATAAATAGATATAACATAGTCTAGATAAAAAAATATATAATTAATTCAAAAAAATTATAGTTTTTAAAATGATAATTTAAAATTCACAATATAAAATTAATACGAAGAAAATTAGCAAATATAAATTATATAATTATTATTTATTATAAAAATATTTTGATATTTAAGAAGAATAAAAAATTAAAAACAAAGCTTAGAAAAAAACAAAAAGGAAATTTTTAGGAAAAAAGAAAAAAATAGTACCTTGGACAACTACAGAATATTCGCTTTTTAAGGCTTTTTTATGTACAAAAGATATAAGAGTGTTTAGGGGTGTACAACCCATGAATCCACACAGTTTTACCTATCCTCCAATACAATTTTATTTATATTATTTTTGAATGTTAGGATAGTTAATAGATACAAACATTATATTCATCTTATCTAAACATTATATTATTTGTAGTGAATATCTACCTATTAAATAATATTTTTTAATATTATATTTTTTTATTAAAATAAATTATGTTAATTATAAATCCATACAATTTAAAATTAAAAAAATTATAATATATTATATTTGAATAATATAATTATCAATTAACTTTAAAAAATAACTAATAGATTTGAAAGAAAAAGGTAAAAATGATTTATTGAATAATTTCATTCAAGTAGTTAAAAAAATTGAAAATATAGACATATTTTAGTATTGTGTATAACATTGTGTAAATTTTGATTTGAGTATCTTAAGATTTTCAAAAAATACTTATACTTAGAAGTGTAACTCTGTGTATCGGGAGAAGTTTACGTGCATAATGATTATGTCATTGAAAGTTGGAATAAAAAAATTGAATATCTATATTTAACTATAAAACGATAAAAATAATATTTTTAATAATTAAAATATATAATTTTAAAAAAACATATATATATATATATATATATATATATATATATATATATATTAAAAAACTTAAATTAAATAACCTTAAATCTACTTAATTTAGGATTTAACTTTTATAAGATTTATGGTTTAATGATGAGTTAATGTATTTATTTTTATTTAAAATATATTTTTTAATTATTAATCTTTTATTTTTAATTATAAATAATATTTATAGCATTTCCGAACTCTTGCGAATTAGGGTGTATTGGGATTGGGCTTAATCTGTAATAGGCCCTTTGATCTTGGGCTTGCAATGACATAATGAAGGCCCAAATTAGGAATGTCAGATAGAGTAATTAAACGAGAGTTGAAGGTTAATTTATATAGAAACCTCGATTCAGTGGTATTAGTTAGTTGGCAACTTGGCATCCAAAAAGAATTCGAATGGTGGCATCGACTCAGACCCTACGAACCCAAACAATCTCTCTCTCTCTCTCTCGTCTGGTTTTCCTTTTTGTTAACGTTTATTGTATGCTTATCTCTTCGATTAGGGTAAAGAAATCAAATCTCTACGTCTTTGATTTTTTTTATTACAAGATAATTATTTCAGTAGTTTTTTTTATAATATTTTCGCTTTATCTCGTAATTTGAATTATGAGCCTCTGTTTTTAATTTTTTTTCTTTTGTACGAGACAGGAATCGTCTGGTTCGATTTTGTAATTCAAGATCGGCCAAAACCTAACTGGTGAGCGGCTTCTTGTTATATTATTTTTTAAATATTTTTCGATGTTTAGCCCTAAACTTGTACATAATAGCTTTTAGTTTTTTCTAATAACTTTTTTTATTTGTAATATTTTTATAATTGGGTTGGATTTGGGCTTGGGATTGAAATTTATGGTTCCGTTGTAATCTTTTGGGAAGCGTCTCTAGGTGGTGGCAATTTAGAGTTTTTCTTACATATAACCGAGCCCCTCTCAAATTTTGTCAGGTCTTCCGAAGATTCTGGCGTTCATTGGGGCGGGTTATTCATGTAATGCATTTTTTTTTTCTTATAGTTGAATTTTTTTTTTGTTGCATAATTTTGGTTCGGTTTTTCAGATAGGTTATGATGTTTATTTTGTTTAATCTCTGTAGAATTGTATGGAGTCTTTTGAAAATTTAGCTCATTTTGGTGATTCTTGAAGATGTATATTGTTTATATATCTCCTTAGAAATTTATGGAATCCTTTTAAAAGTTTGAATTCATATCGGTGACTATTAAATATCAATGTCAATTTTTTGATCAAATTAATGCTATTAATATGAGGGCAGAATTTTTTATGTGTTTTTATATTTTGACAGCGAAGAATGTTGGATTTTTCGGATCATAATTGTTTGAACTTCAGTGTTAAATAGGCTCAATTTTCCTATGTTGCACTCATGAAAACAATATGTTTGCCACTTGGTCCATTATTTTCCCCCTTGAGCTGGGAGGCTTGTTTCAACTCGTGAATGCTTGTTCTTGGCAATCTTAGGTTTGACGCCTTATAATGATGATTTCTTTACAATGTTTATTGATATATAATATCTGCTAATGTGCTTGATTATATGCCTGCATCGTAAGCCTGTATTCTAGAATGTGATAAACAACTGTAGATATTTAGGAAGTTTAGACATTTCTGTAACATTTTAAAGTGGGTGCTTTAAACCTATAGGTGGTAAACTGATATCTGCAGGAATTTAGAAGAATGGAATCTCATGATGGAACAGGATGCCAAGCTCCAGAGCGCCCAATCCTTTGTGTCAACAGCTGTGGATTTTTCGGAAAGGCTGCCACTATGAATATGTGTTCCAAATGCTACAAGGACATGCTACTAAAGCAGGAGCAGGAAAATCTTGCAGTTTCCTCCATTGGTAGCATTGTCAATGGCAATGGAAAAGAGCCTGTGGTTACCACTAATGTGCATGTCGAAGCTGGACAAGTGGAGACCAAGAGTTTTGCAATGAAAATAACCAGTAACTCATCCTCAAGTAACTTATTTGAGAATGTCAAAGAGGGGCCTAAGAGATGCACCACATGCCAAAAGCGTGTTGGTTTAACTGGTTTCAATTGCAAGTGTGGGAACCTTTTCTGTTCAACTCATCGTTATTCTGACAAACACAAATGTCCTTTCGATTATAGGACTGCCGGTCGTGATGCAATTGCTAAAGCCAACCCTGTTGTCAAGGCTGATAAGCTTGATAAAATCTAGGTGTTTCTGATTGAAGTGAAGATTTGAGGCTTTTGTGTATCCTTGTGTTTTTATATAAGCTGGTTGTTTGTCTTGTCAGGTGTTCTTTATTGATATGATATATAATGCTTAATTCATGATAATGAAGACATCTTTAAGGGAACTCTAATTCTGGTGATGAAAATTCTGTACTCATTCCAGTGTGCCTTTATATTGTGCTGGTTTTGGAGAACATGCTTGGAGTTGTGATTTTTAACCAGTGGTAAAAATGCTAGTTATTCTAAATACGAGGTTACTATTTTTTTTGGAAATTATGTGTTACTATTTGTGTATGCTTTTCTCTAGTCAAATTTTTGATGTTCTGTCTGTCTTTTTGTTTCTAGTAATCACCTTCGTATTTCTTGTCATCTTTTTGAGTTGATATTTTGTATTCAAAATTTCACATATCCAGTTTGAACCCCTTGTTAATTTTGCGTTCACTCCCTGTCACACCATTATCAGTCTTCTCTGACTGCTGTTCCTTAGGGTTTGTGTTGAAATGTGATTAATATCTGAAGAGGCCTAAATTTTACCCTTATTGAGGATTTGAGGTACACAACCATTAGGTTATGTTTTGTAGCCCTCTTTAATGATTGGTCAAGTTACAACATAGCATGATTAGATGTTACAATTCAGTCTACTAAATTATATACAATGATATTATTTTTCGGTTAATGTTCATGGAAAAGGATGGATAATTATCGATGGATCACAATTAACCTATGAAATGAAACAGTATCTTGTTTATTTCTTTTAGGACCCTAAATTTTGCGTTTTTGGAGTTTGGGCTGAAAATAGTCCAATTTGTGGATGTGGGAAATGATGAGATTGTGGGATTTTATTTTAAAATTCCGGGTTATTTAATTAGGATTTTAAAGATTACACAAATTTAGGTGTATTTAATTTGTATTTTATAGAAATCTTTAAAAAATTGGCGCTATTCATTAAGTCATTGATTATAAAAGATTTTAAAAATTAATATTTTGATGGACTTTTTATTTAGAATTATGTGGTCAAATCTTAACTTATTATTTTCAGATTATGTGCCGTATAAATTGTTGGAAGTAGTTTAGAGTTATTGTTTTGACTAATGTTTCTGTAGGAGATTGTTTTTAGCATTCCCCTAGCATGGTGAGATTTTACTGTAATGTCATTTCATGTTACAGTTAAAAGTGATGCATCGCTCTCCACCAAGCTGTCTTTCTTTTTTTTGCTTTTGAGATATTTTGAAAGTGCTTTTGACAGAAAAAATGATTCCGAACTAAATATGTTCGGATGGGTTTCTTTTGAAAGTAATTTTAAGATAAGTGGTTAGGAATGAATTGGTTTAGTTAAAATTTAAAAGATACGTTATTTAGTATGAAATTGGAAATAGTTTTAAGTGACATTGTTGTATTGTTGTCTTGTCTTTACAGAAGATTGTTTTTGGAATTTGGTTAATAGCTTAATGAGATTTTACTGTAATGACATTTCATATTACAGTTAAAAAGAATGCATAGCTCACAACCAAAATAAAAGTGCCTTTCACAAAAAAGTGGTTCCAAACAAGATGATGAAACAAAATATGCTTCTTGAAACTGCTTTTAACTTCCATCATTATTAACAGAACCACAAGCGCATCCTTACAATTTAACTTGAATCATTATGCTTTTAATACATCATGAAAGTGCATCCTTACAATTTAACCATCCCTTTAAATCACCTTTCTATTATAGTCATAAAAATCATAATCTGAATGCATACTAATCACAATTTGTAGAAAATGAATACATCGAAGAAAAAATGTCTGAAATAATGTAAGAAATAGTCATACTCATGCATATTAGGGGTTTCGTTAAAGTACTCTGATGTCACTCAATTACAAAAGGCATGGCAGCTATAATTTACTGTTGTTTGTCTTGTATTGCCTCTGAAGGCTCTCCATTTTTGTTCTTTGTCGGAGCGACCTTAGCCGGGGTTGATCGCTCTGACTGGGAGAAGCGGATCAAGAATTGCATAAGAGCAGTAACAATGGCCAAACCAAGAGCTGAGAATGTGATACCCTTCCAAGAATACAAAAGCGACGACCAGTGAAGAAACTTCAATGTCCCCAAAACAAGTACACATGCCCAAGATGTAACAACCTGCTCCAAGAAAAAGTTGGTTAGTAACTCTAATAATGACTTTGTGCTGTCCCGAAATAAACTGAGTTAATGCTTCTAGTTAAACAAATATCTCACCAAGAGAGACTTTAATGGTCGACCAGTATCTTGCAATTCTTGATCACCAAAAATATCTTCAGCTACGTGTTTATCCAACAAAGCATCCTGAAATCCACAAGCAAGTTAGCCTTATTTCCAAGGAAATAACAGAAAAATTGGTGTAAGCAAAGTGGATCGATTAGTAGCTCCCATTAGAGTTCAATGCCTTTAACCATGAAATAAGGACACACAGACATTTGGTCCCTTAGTTTTTAATCGGGGACACTTTCAGCTAAGGATTAAAGTCTACTCTCAAAAGATAACGAACTAATATGTCCTACCCCAGGCAAAAGGACTCATGGAGTAATTTTCCCTACGTACAAATTACTCGAGCTTATAACAAAGGTAGAAGAGGCAATGTCCACAGCAACTACCTTTGCCACAAATATATCTTTGCACCATTGTGCAACAGCATCCTCGCTTTCAGGCAATTCCTTCATCAAATGTCGCTTGATGTGCACCTGCACCTGCATGAATCCGGCCAGAGAAGTAGGCATGAAAATCTTATATATTTATTATTGATTGACATATCCAAATTGACGTTGAATATATTCACAGAAATAGTGCACAAAATGTAGGGATCATCTAGATGTGTTTCTTTAAGTAGTTTGAAATGAAGAGATTTCCTTAAAAGTGGTTTAAGGATAAACAATGAAGTTTGTGACATTAAATTGCTAGAAGTGGTCTAAGATGTCACTTTAGTAATTAATTTAGAAAATGAATATGCATTATAAAGTACTTGTCTCATAAGTAAGGATAACTTTCTTTTCCTAAAAACACAATTAATGATTCTCAAAATTTTGAAACTACTTTTCATATGAAGATTGTCACACCTTCTTGAAAATGCTCTAAACTATTTGAAACCACTTTCAACTATTTAAAAGGACAAGCAGTTCCAAACTGGCCTATATAATACATCCATCAATATATCATAAAAGCATTACCGAGAAGGATTTAAAGGGAAAGAAAAAGAACATTTCTTGTAAAGTTTGTAAAATATGCAGAACATTCAGAAACACAGCAATTTATGAATAGAACGAGACAGACTGGAGCCAATATTCATTTTAAGTGCCAGATGTGAATCAATGAAGGAAAAAAAAAACATATGCACAGAGAACAAAGGTACAACTACACGCTGAGATTTCCGGTGATACCACTGATGGTTGCCCCTTGAACAGTCTCAGCATCGTAGGTGGAGGTGATGTTTTTGGAATGGCCACTGTTACATCATAAATGGCCGGAACAAATGAGCGCATGTTGCTTACAGCTGAAACAAAGCCCTGAAAGCAAAGGGATATGTAGATGAAAAATATAACAAGGTAATCAAAAATCCCGCAGCAAGCTTCAAATAACTGATACATTTCTTATTATGCATTAGCAGAAAATAGCCGCTTAGTTTAGCCCAATTGTTATTTTTACATTTACATTTGAGGAAAACTTAAGCCAATTCCACAAATCTTTTTAACAGCAAGTTTTCTTTTTTGAGCTCTATTTGATAATTATAAGGCTAAACTACTTAATTAGTCCCTAACCTTTTCTGAGGTATAAACAGCACTACAGAATTCGTTTAGTAAGAAATGATGCACCAGTTAAACATGCTAATAGAAAATATTGAAGATCAATAACAAAGGATCTTTAAGTTGAGGTCTCTTCGTAAGTGACTTGGGTGTCTCAAAGACATGCCAGAAAACAAAAAAATAAAAATATTCAACAGTATATGCTTCCTTAGTTGTAAATAAAAAATAATGAACCAAAAAACAAAAGACCCATGAGATCTTAACCTTTGTACGAGGGATCAGAACATTCCGAGGAACGGGAAGCCCTGCCGAGGCTGCATATTCTTGGGCTGCCAAAAGCTTTGCCTTTGTGAAGCGAGTTCCTTCAACAAAAAGAGCTAACCAAAAGGGCTGTGGGAAGTCCTTCAGCCGCTGGAGACCTGACTGCAGATAGTTCCATAGCATTCATGTTAAATAATAGTACACATGTAGGGAGTAGCCAGACATACATGCATAAAACTAAAGAATGCACGAGCAGACAAGTTTAAGTAAATCAATACCTTTAACGTGTTTTCATCCTTTGCCCAGTTTCTTTCCAGAAACAGATACTCAGAGAACCACATTGACCAACCAATAACCTGCATAAAAACCACAAAGACCTCAATATACATGGAGGAAGAACACACCCAAAAGCAAGGTGATTATGAATGCACATGGTTAATGATAAAAATGTGACATGACATCATCAGTTCTCACGGCAGTGGAAATAAATCTTTAGTATGGAATATTGGGAAAAACATACAATCATATCTATTCCAACATTATAATAGCCAGATGTGGGAATTATTGAATTATTGAATTATTGTGTGAAAGCAACAGAAAACCTTGAGTTTTATTCCAATATTATAACCAAAACCCCCAATACTACATAGTGGGGGAAAAATAATTATTGTGTAGCCATTAATCCTATACCTATATATATATATATAGGATTAGTTACAACGATTTACTATAACATTATATCTCAACCGTTAGGATTAAAAAGTATGATCTTTTTTTTCTCTCCTGTCTCTTATAAACCCCCTCAACGGTTAAGATATAATGGGGTAATAAATTGTATAAAAAATTTATGGCTATTGATCTTGTCCCATATATATATATATAACCTATTCTAATGACAAATGATTTAGACAAATAGTATTGACAAATCATAATAACCTTTGGATGAAACTATTTAAAGGTATAGATTTTAATAAATTAGAAACTTAAATTAACGAGTGATTCTTAAAATCAAGAAAAATATTTAATTACAATTACAAATATATATATACAATTAGATTGTATTTATTCAGAAGTCGAGATCATTTGGTAAAATTATTTTTCTAAACCATTTGTGTGTGTATATATCTGCAAACTGGTAGCATACTGGAAGGAATTTAGATGATTTCTTCATCACAGCTAATGAGCTTCCAAGGCAACCTGACCGCTGCACAAATAACATAATGGTCAATCAGCAACATGAACTGAATGCAAACTCAAGACAATGCCAAGCAATAATTGCTCAACCCAACAATCATATACGTGCATGCAAAATTTAAGTAGGACAACAGTGTGATTTTAATGGCTCTGTAAAGTTCAATATCACTGAAGATAATCAAATGGATGTGTTTTCCAAATATCAACCAACGATTTCAGTTAAGCATGTGAAAATTTGTCACTTGCATCTGTAACCACACACACATCATTGAAGCAATGATATAATAATTGTGCACCTGAGCCAAAACCCATCCAACAAGCCAGTCAATATCACTTCTGTGATTGCATATGACAAGTGCATGTTCTTTACCTGGAAACCACAATATAAACGGACATAAATAAGTTACAGGTATATCTTAAACATGAAAATCTACATACTCCTAGGTACAAAGAAAAACACCATTACTAGAGGTCAAGATTACAACAAATCAATGCCTTACCCATTACATTAATGGTTTCTCGGTCCGTGTACACTTGGATCTGCAGCCATGATTAGTTCAGTTAATCAGGCTCAAATTTATGATGCAAGACACTAACAGCACAAAGTAAACCATAAACCCACATATTACAAGCAATGCATTATATGCCTCCACTCAACTCCAAATTCAAAGAAATTAGTGGGTAAAATTTTCAGATGAAAACAGAGGAAATTTGAAGTGAACCCACTAAATTTGGGTCCACTAATACAAACTATGGGAAAGAAAAAGTGGGGAGGGAGAGAGAGTAAAGCATGCAGAGAACACATTTAAAATCCCCAAAGTGCAAGGACAGGAGCAAAATCTCAAACTAGTAAGGATTCTCCTTCAATTCTAACTATCATGACCTAATTGGATTACCGTTACTAAGCTGAAAGATATTAACCATAATAAATATAGTGGAAAACTCTACTGCATTAGATTATAAGGAAATCAATCTGTCAGAAACAAAATGGAGCAATGAAGAAAATAAAACTCAACGAGGTATATTAGATTATTGTCACCAAATTTCAGCTAGGTGAACAGGTGAGGAGAAATAGCTACCTTTATACTTTTAAAGGAATTTTCCAAAAAAAAATATAAATAAATCAAATAATCAAAGTAATAGTTGCAGTGCACATGATCCCATGGACATACCCCCTCTCTCCCTCAAGAATGAGGTAATGTAACTTCCATTAGTTTTTACAAAAAGAGTCAAACCTAAGACTCAAAACAGAAACTACGTAGAAACATCATGAACTTTTCCTTATGCAAATCCTCTAAAACCTCTTTTTCTATCTTTTTTTTCTCTTGTAGCAATCTTTGTGTTATTAATTTGTTAAGCAACCTGTATTGAATTTCACCACCCCTTCAAAATAAAATCTGCAAGTATTTGTACATGCATTGCAGCCGGTGAGAGCACTAAAAGAAGCGATCACAAAGGATGTCCTTGAAAAAACTATATATATATATATATATATATATTTGGAAAAGATATATATTTAAGGCTCCTATAGTACTATTACATAACTCTTATAATGAAAGAGCCTTAAATATTATACATATAAATCAAATACAACCGGCATATTCAGCACTTAGCATATTGGCAAATAATCAACAGAAAATGCTGATATTTAAAGGCTTATGAAGATCCAATGCTTGATCATCAATCAACATATGCTAGACACAAAAAAAAAAAAAATTCAGAAATGAAAACCATGTAATAAATAAATCAAACCAAGGGAGTGTAAGCAAGAATCTAATGGTGTCTAAATGGAGATGGTTAACACCTTAACGCCTGCCCACCAATCAATAATCCATACAAGCTCCAGCCATAACAATTCTGCAACCACTCTATTGGCCCTTCTGTACATACTCTTCGACAGAGGCCGAATGAGGACAAAGCAAGCAGCCTAATATAGAGTCAGATAGATTAGGCAGGGTTAGTCTCTTGAAAGATATCAAAGTTCATTGTGAACAATCTTAAACCTCAATAGTGCCTCCAACGTGAGGATGAAAAAAAAAACAAAAAAAACATTACACATAACTCCCATACATATTTTTTTATAACCATAACTCCCATATATGTTAATTCTAAATTCCAAGTATGCCAAAATGAACACTCCTATTCCTTTATCATATTTTTCAATGCCAACAAGCCCCAAGATAAAGGCTCAAGTTCACGCGTAGTAAAATGAAACCTAGATTTATCAAGTTCACGATGAACTCTACACTAATACCCACTTGAGAAAGCTGAAATATATCTTGTCCTCCATCAAATCAAATCAAACAACAAAAACCCACTAAGCTAAACCTGAATCACATGCTACTTAACCCTCTAAACGTCAGTTTAAAACATAATAATAGAAACAACAATTGCAGAAAATAAACTCCTCGCTCAAAGCATACCAAAATCATACTGATCTAATAAGGCACAAAAATAAATCCAAAAAAATACCCAAGTAAAAGAAGAAGAAACAACAGAAAAAAAAAATGAAAGTTCAAATACCTGAATGAGATTGATGATAAGACCTGACATGAAGAAGAGCAGGCCCAATGGCACGATGACAACTGCAGCTGCAATCGCCATGGCCCCAAAACTTCCACAACCCAATACAGACAAACAAAGACAAAGGTCGAACGATAGATAAGGGAAGATTCGAGGAGAAAAAGGAATCACCCAATTGAAATTTCGGTACGAAAAAGACGAGAGTGCTTGAAATGAGTACGGATTTAAATGGAAATACCAATGACACTTGTGGAAATCGGCATGGGTACGGACATGAGTAAATAAATGGGTTATGGGGTCTAGCTATAAATACACTTATCTGCAACTGCCCGCTCTGATCGAATTGTTATTCTTTAAAACCGATCTAATTGTTTTTTTTTCTCTCCCTTAATATTTAATATTTGTACATTAATATTAAATTTGATTGATTTCATAACTTCACGTATTCTAAAGATTCAATCTTTCAGCCATTTGACATTTATATGATATAGTAATTCACGCCCCAACTGTTAACAACTTCTATAGACCCCATTTAGATCACCTAAGAAAATCACCTAACATTAAAGAAAATTTGGATAGTCATATTTTAACATTCATGTTACACCTAATTATGTTGTTTGTATTTTTTTTCACAATTGATAGTTTTATCTACATGATTAATAAAATTTTAGTATTTATTATTATTTTAGTTAGTAATATTATTGGATTAAGATGAATATAAAAAGTAACATGAATTAATATTATGTTAATATTATTATTATTATTATTTAAAAATCGATGTACATTTTGCTTTATGTGTCTGATAATAGAGAATGTAATATTAAGATTACTAAAAAAAAGAAAATATTAATGTTTTTTTTAAGAAGTAGAGAGATGTATTAGATATTTTTAAAAAAATATCTCTCAATGTATACAAATAAGAAAATAAGTTGTATATATATAAGTAATTAATTGATTGTGTTTAATTATAAATATGAGTTAATATTTATAAAAACGAATATATTTGCTTATTACATTACCTATAATAATATATTTATATTTAAATATTAAAATTTTATCTATTTAATTATATTAAGAGACTTATTTATTGACTCATTTGAATTTATTTACAAGTTATTTATTCACTAAATTTTCTACTGTTATGTTCCATGAATTAACTTATATTACACCTAACATATTATATTCATCATTTTACTTATACATAATTACTTACCATTAAATTTTTTAATGTTGATTAAAATAAATGATAATATATTGTAAATCCATTATTTGCACATTTTTTTAATTATATTGTATCAATCTCCTTTTTCAATAATAATATATCTAATATAATAATATAAATTATATATTGTTATTATGAAAACAAAAAATAAATAAATTATAACCTAATTTATTATTACTCATGATGGTTATTTTTAAGTGATTATTAATTATAATTATATGTGCTAAATATTTCTTTTCAAAAATAAGAAGAAAAAATCTAAATATGTGATTTATTAATGTGATAAAATTTAACTAAATGATATAATTAAGCTCACAAAACTATACCAAATATAAATATCAAATCTGATATATTTGAGATATTTTATAATATGTAATAATGCTAAAATAACAAAGTAATGTAGTCAAGGTTAAACATTATAAAGAAGTTTTTGTATCACTATATTAAAACAACGCTAGCCAAAACTTTACATATTGTATGTGGTCATTAAACGCCACAAACTATATACCTCATATGTTTTTTTTATTTTTTCCGAATAAACCTCATGTATTGAGCCATTGATATATATATATATATACTTGATTTTGTGTAGATAGTTCCTGTCCTATCTTATTTAAATAAAATCTATATGCACATCAGTGACTATCTTGTATTTTCATACACATATTCATATAGATCGTAGGAGTTTTTTAATATCATTATTTAAAAATATGTTTTTAAGTTAATCTGTTTTAAAAAATATGTT
Source organism: Hippophae tibetana (assembly GCA_037013495.1). Lineage (NCBI taxonomy): Eukaryota > Viridiplantae > Streptophyta > Magnoliopsida > Rosales > Elaeagnaceae > Hippophae > Hippophae tibetana. The sequence continues at coordinate 24,590,918 of CM072812.1, forward strand.
AAATAAAAATAAAATTAATTTTTCATATAATATAATAAAATATAACATATATCATACATATATTCATATTTTTCAATGTAGGTATATGTAATGATGTAATTTTTAATTAAAAAATTATTTAAATATTTTAACAAATTATTTCTATCAAATTTAAACAAAAAAAAAATCATTGTATAATATGAGAGAGAAATTTCTTAAAAAATTAGAGTAACTTTTTTAATTAAATATTATTTTTATACGTATATACCTATCAAAAAATATAAATATGTATGTGATATATGCGTTATTTTGTTATATTTAATAAAAAATTAAATGAAAAATTAACTTTGTCATTATCTAACACATTTTTTATAAATAAATAGACTTAAACGATACATTTTCATAAATAAATAAATTTAAAAATATATTTTTTAAAATATGATACTAAACATCACATTTAATCCAAAAGATATCATTTTGACTCTTCATCCTTTCTAAAATATATGTTAATTATATTTTATAATTAAAAATAATTAATATATATTACAAAATAGTTTGTATTGATTATAAAATATATACATATTTTTAAAGGGTTCATATAATGCTTATTATTTTAATCATTTGTGTTTGAGTAGGATTTAAATGTAACAAAGTTGAATAGTATAGTATAATTTTTTTGTCTATAGAGTTTTATTTTTAACTAGTTTATACTATACATATTTTTTTCACAATTTAGAAACAAGAGAACCATATTTTTAACATATATTTTATAACAAAATATACATATTTTTTTAAAGAATTAAAAATAAATTCAATTAAATAAATGATAACTTTCTTGTTAAAATTTTAAGTTATAGTCACAGAGACAAAAGTCAAAGATAAAATATCAAACTTGGATAAGACCTCAGTCTGAGTGCCTGACATTTCAAATACACTACGGAAAAAATGCCCGGTAACGTTAGAGCTTGTTTGGTCACCAAATTTTAAGATATATTTACAAAAGATTATTGAACTATATCAATATTAACCATTTAAATAACTCTTATTTTATAATATATTTTAATAATCATATATATTTGTATGAATTTTCACATAAATATGTAAGAATTTTACACATTCGTGTAATCCATATTATATATTTTTTTCCTTTCCACCAACTAATAAGACCCACCTTTTAAAATCTAACTCTACCTTATAAAATTTACTTTACTTAAATGTCCTTTTATCTTTATGAATTTCATCCAAATTAAATCCTATGATTTTCATTTAATATAAACAAAAAAATATATTATATCATAACTTAAATGATATAACATAATATTATTAATAACTACAATTCAACTTATAAAAAATTAAGATAATAATATATGTGTAATATAGCATACTCATTTCATATCTTACCAGTTTTGCAAAACAGTTCTAATGCAAACAGAACTGTTATAAAAAGTCATTGCTCAGCTCTTCGTCTTTAAATATAAAAAAAGAAGAAAAAACATGTTTCCTTACATAAAACATTTCAAATTATAGGGATCAATGTGCTCCTTCTAACAATATTATGGGACTTGGAGGGTACTTTACCCTTTATTTTATCACAATCATCTTATTCACATATCAATAATAGGGAATTGCCGTAACTTTGCATGACTAAAAAGAATTTTGAACGCATGAAAGAAAGAAATAAACTACAAAAATTGCATCACATAGCATGAAAAACTAACAGAAAAGTTGTGCCCTTTTACCACCTATGATAATAGAATCAATCGTAGACTATAACATGCCTCAAAAGTACACATCGTCTTGAAAGATCGAAACAGATTTAACTCAATGGTGTCACAATTAACTCCGAAACTGAATTGGATCCAATCTTGTTGTGAAAAGACTCTTCAGCTTTGATAATTTCTGTATTAACTTCAGAGAAAAATAGAGCTTGTCTCTAAGTTTTCTTCAAACACTGATGAGGTAATCCAAACTCCTTTACATGACCTCTCTGCCTCCAAGGGTCATTGTGTAACTTGTAATGCAAAACCTGATCAAGAGCACAAAAGTTCCAAATAAGATGTGAGAAAAGTGTTTTATATATCTAAACATGAGCAAATGCTAAGTTCAGTTCTAGATGTTGTGATTGATTAAAAATAATATTAGGTTTCTTAGTCAAAATAAGAGGTGTCTAATTTAAAAGAAAATTCTTGGAATGTGACTTCTAATATCGTCAAAGATAGAGGTACGTAACCTTGTTTGAATAAAGAATGGGAAAATTAAGTAGCCTAATTTTAATGAATGAAGAAATGTTTGGCATATAAAATGAGAATTTGAAGGCTATAAATATGTCTTCATTTCTTCATTATTAATCATCTCAAAAATAGAGAAAAACTTGTATAAAAAGTTTTTGAGTGAGAATTTTGTGGGAAAATTCTCTTTGGTTTGAAATTGCTTTTGTTTTTTAGGTGTGAGAAAATTTCTAAGAGTGATTGTAACAACTTTTTACATAGTGAATTTTTCTCTTGTAGATTTTAAGAGCTTATTATTAGTGTTGTACAGGCTGTAGAGTTAGTGTAAATCAAGCTGTATTTTCATTATTGTTACCAGCTGTTCTATTCCTAGAATTAGTGGACACTTTATTTCTATATATAGTATTGTATTATAGTGTTGTAAGAAGAAGAATTAACAGAGAATGAAGTAAAGAATATATACTCCATATTATCTCCATCATATCTCTCGGAGTACATTTTAACATGGTATCAGAGCATTTCTGAAATCCAAAAATTCAATTTTGTGTTATATCAATTCTGTCCGAGGAACACTGATTATTTTTTTTCTTCCCATTGCTGAATACGTCTGATTTCTGTCATCATCGCCACCATCAAGCCACGGTCTTCACAGCCATTTCCTGCAGCTTGCATTCCAGAGGAAAAACATTTATATAAAACATCTTCATACCCTGAACAGCAACATCAGCAGCAACAACCACAACAATTCCTACCATTTTCTGCAACTTGCTTTCCAGACCAGTCATCATCACCAGTGGCCTTTCTCAGACCAGCCATCATTTCAATGGTGCGGTGAGCCATCTCAATCATCGTCACCATCGCCAGTCATCATCATCGCCGACCATCTCCTCATCGTTGGCGCCAATCATCATCGTCGTCTGCTTCAGTCAGTAAGTCTCGCAGTCTCGCAATCACATTCTGCTTTGTTTTCTTTTTTGTTTTCCGTACCAATAAGCTGTTTTTAATATATCTCAGCCCGACCCGGTCCAGTAGACTATTCAAAAAAAAAACCCACAAATTTTAGTCCACGTATAATCTCCAATTGCAACAAATGGTCACGAGAAAACCTATAATTATTGGTTCCACGGACAATAGTCTTATGCCCATCACCAGTCACAAATTAAATGGGCACAATTATCTTCAGTGGTCCCAATCCGTCATGATGTTTATATGCAGAAAAATGAAAGATGATTACCTTACTGGTGATGCCGCAACTCCAAACAAAGATGATCTACAATACAGAACATGGAAATCTGAAAACAATATGGTGATGTCTTGGTTGATCAATTCCATGACAAATGAAATTGGAGAGAATTTTCTTCTCTACAAAACCGCCAAAGGAATATGGGATGCAGCCAAAGACACTTATTCCAATTCTGATAATATGTCCGAACTATTTGAGATCGAGAGCATCCTCCATGATCTTCGCCAATGAGAGTTGTCAGTTACACAATACTTTAACTCTCTCACTCGATGTTGGCAGCAATTAGATCTCTTTGAAGTTCACGAATGGACCTGTCCAGCAGACAACATCTTGTACAAACAAATTATTGACAAGAAACGGGTTTTCAAATTTTTACTGGGACTCCATAAAGATCTTGATGATGTGCGCGGTAGAATTCTCGACACAAAACCTTTGCCCAGCATTCGTGAAGCCTTCTCCGAAGTCCGTCAAGAGGAGAGTCGAAAGAAAGTAATGATGGGTCCTCAATCAACCATTTCCGTGACTGGAGAAGGATGTGCACTTGCCATTCGAGGCCATCAACACTCTCATAATACAGACAACCGTCCTCGTCGTGGAAGACCTTGGTGTGATCATTACCGTAAACCTGGTCATACTAAGGAAACCTGCTGGAAAATTCATGGTAAGCCCACTGATTGGAAACCACTGTTTGCACAACACATCAACAAAGAAAGTCATGGCAAAATTGCCTCTAAATCTCAAGGCACTGAGTCACCTGAATCTGCTCTATTTAGCAAGGAACAGATTGATCTCCTCCAGAAATTATTTGGACAATCCTTGACCACATCATCTGCCACTATAGCTCAATCGGGTAACACCCTCAATGCTCTTAATGTGAAACAGGTTATGAGACCATGGATTGTTGATTCCGGTGCTTCAGACCACATGATGGGTGATGCTTCTCTTCTCACGAATCTTAAATTCTACCATAATGGACACACGGTCCGAATTGCCGACGGTTCGGTATCCAAAGTAACAGGAATTGGTTCAGCCAAAATTTCAAACTCTTTTATTCGAGATTCTGTCCTTCTTGTTCCTACACTTATTGTAATCTTGTATCAATTACTAAACTCACCCGTGATAAAAATTGTATGGCTAAATTTGTTCATAACCTATGTGAATTTCAGGACCTACATTCGGGGAAGATGATTGACAGTGCTAAGGAATGCTCGGGACTCTATCTCCTCAACAGCGAAGAACCTTCAACAAGATAAGCCCACCAAGTTGTATCCGAAGTTTCTAATCAGAATAAAGCTTTGTTAAACCTTAAGTCCAATAAAGATGGTGAAATCATGTTGAATCACTATCGTTTAGGTCATCCTAATTTCAAGTATTTACAGAAAAAAAAATTTCCTTCATCATTTAGAAATAAAAATTCAGAAATTTTTCAGTGTGAAGTATGTCAATTTTCAAACACATGTTAGAACTTTATATCCTCATCTTCCACATAAAAAATCACATCCTTTCTCATTAATTCACACTGATATATGGGGACCTTCTCGAATCAAAAACATCATAGGGACACGTTGGTTCATTTCATTTGTGAATAATCATACTCGAACCACTTGGTTATTCCTAATGAAAGAAAAATCTGAAGCATGTCAAATTTTTAAAAATTTTAATACCATGATTCAAACCCAATTTCAAACAAAAATCCAGGTATTGAAATCCGACAATGCTAAAGAATATTTCACTTCCACCCTTACTGATTATCTATTAAGTCAAGGGATTGTCCATCTAAGCTCATGTGTTGACACACCTCAACAAAATGGGGTGGCTGAAAGAAAGAATAGACATCTTCTCGAGGTAGTTAGATCTCTCATGTTCACAACTCATGTCCCTCAACATTTTTGGGGATATGTTGTTCTTACAGCTACCTATCTTATCAATAGGATGTCATCTCGTGTCCTCTTGTTTAAAACACCTATCAATACTCTACTTGAGTCATACCCACACACCAAAATCGTGTCCCACGTTCCCTTTAAAATTTTCGAATGTTCTGCTTATGTCCATGTACATCATAGTGGAAAACTTGATCCTCGAGCCATCAAATGCATATTCCTAGGGTATTCATCATACCAGAAAGGATACAAATGTTTTTCTCCTATCACAAAACGATTCTATAATACAATAGATGTCACATTTTTTGAACAATATTCGTACTATTCCAAATCTGTCATTCAGGGGGAAAACATAGGCAATGAATACCAGCTTTCGAATATCATAAGCACTCAGTCTCCCACAAATCCTATTCCGTAACCTCCAGAAAGTGAATCAATATCTCAAATAAATACTCTTACTACTCCCAATGAACCCTCAACTTCTCTACCAACAAATCCAAACTTCTTTGTCTCAAACAATGATCTCCTTGTCTACTCCAGAAGGAAAACAACTCAAGAAAGAGCAGAGAACCGAGCATATCTTGAGCCATTTCAGGAATCCAACCCGAATACAGGCCACTCCGACAATTCACAAGGTAACACCATTGAACCTCATATTATTGAATTACCTCCTAATGATTTGAATTTGCCAATTGCTATAAGGAAAGGTGTAAGATCATGCACAAACCACCCCATCTACAACTTTATTTCCTATAAAAATCTCTCACCAGGGTATAAGGCATTTATCAGCAATCTCGATTAAATAGAGGTTCCGAATTCTATTCATGAAGCATTTCAGATACCTGAATGGAAGACAGCTATTCGTGAAGAACTCAGTATCCTAGAGAAAAACAAGACTTGGGAGATCACAAAACTACTATCGGGAAAACAAATTGTTGGGTGTAAATGGATCTTTACAATCAAACACAAAGTAGACGGCAGTGTAGAAAGACTCAAAGCTCGCCTCGTGGCTAAAGGATTCACTCAGACATATGGGCTTGATTATCAAGAGACTTTTGCACTGTAGCAAAACTCAACACTATTTGTGTTCTTCTCTCCATAGCATCTAACTTGGATTGGCCTCTCTACCAATTAGATGTCAAGAATGCATTCCTTAATAGTGATCTCGAAGAAGTCTACATGGACATTCCTACTGGAATTGAATCTCATGTTCCAACCAATAGAGTCTACAAACTTAAGAAATCCTTATATGGATTGAAACAGTCTCCACGTGACTGGTTTGATAAGTTCTCTAAAGTTCTGAAGAGATATGGGTACAATCAATACCAATCAGATCACACACTATTCGTCAAACACTTCTCCAATGACAGAATATTTATCCTAATTGTGTACGTAGATGATATTATTCTAACAGGTAATTCTACAATTGAGATGAATAAACTCAAAGAATTCCTTGTCAAGAAATTTGAGATCAAAGATCTAGGCAATCTCAAATATTTTCTAGGGATGGAAGTAGCACGAACAAAAAGAGACATATCTATATCTCAAAGGAAGTATGTACTTGATCTTCTCAAGGAAATTGGAATAATGGGGTGTAAACCAGCAGAAACTCTGATGGATTCTACAATAAAACTTGAAATCAAAGAAAATAGTACACCTGTGGACAAAGGTTGTTATCAAAGATTAGTGGAAAAACTCATTTACCTATCTCACACTGAACCAGATATTGGTTTTTTAGTAAGTGTTGTAAGTCAATTTATGAACAGTCCCACTGAAGAACACATGGAACCAGTCTATCGTATACTCAGGTATCTCAAGATGACACCAGGAAAAGGATTCTATTTCAGTAAGAATCTCACTAGAAAAATTGAAGTATTTGCAGATGCTGACTGGGCAGGCTCTATAGTGGATCGAAGATCTACTACTGGATATTGTACATTCGTATGGGGAAACCTTGTAACTTGGCGAAGTAGAAAACAGTCAGTAGTCGCTCGAAGCAGTGCAGAAGCTGAATTTAGAGTCATGGCTCATGGGATTTGTGAAGAAATGTGGTTAAGAATACTACTCAATGAACTGGACTTCACAACTCTTGAACCTATCAGCATGCATTGTGACAATCAAGCTGCAATAAAAATTGCGAAAAATCCAGTTCATCATGATCGAACCAAACATGTAGAAATTGATCGTCATTTCATTAAAGAAAAGATAGATGGAAAAATTATGGACCTAATATATACATCTACTAAACATCAAATTGCAGATATCCTTACCAAATCATTACCTCGAACAATCTTTGAAGAATTGAGTTGCAAGTTAGGAATGATTAATATCTATTACCCAACTTGAGGGGGAGTGTAGATTTTCAGAAAATATTATTAGTGTTGTACAGGCTGTAGAGTTAGTGTAAATCCAGCTGTATTTTCATTATTGTTACCAGCTGTTCTATTCCTAGAATTAGTGGACATTTTTTATTTCTATATATAGTATTGTATTATAGTGTTGTAAGAAGAAGAATTAACAGAGAATGAAGTAAAGAATACATACTCCATATTATCTCCATCATATCTCTCGGAGTACATTTTAACATCTCTGATTGTCTTTTGACAACGAAAGTAGTTTTTTTCAATTTTGAGTTTCCACTATAATTCTTATATTGTGTATTTTTTATTTATTTGTTCTTTGATATTCTATTAAGGAAGATCTTAGGAGGGAGAATTTTTTATTATACCATTTGATCCAAATTTTCTAACACTAGACTCTTTCATTCTAGTATAGATTATGCTTGGTTACTTGAAAAGCTAGTGACCGTGCCTCAGTTTGATTACAACGTAACATAAAATTGACATTAGTTGTATCTAATCATATTATCCCCTATTAGTAACCATTCATCCCAAGAGCTTCTTGTCAGTGAAGAAATTATACAATTTTAAAGATGAGGGATAGAATAAGTCTCTTGTTTAGATAATAGTCATGTGTCTATTTGTTCTCCACTGATATACATTAATTATCTTGTTTCAAAAATTGGTACCCAAGTCAATTAGCACAATAACATTGGAAAATGGACGAAAACTCATTTTTAGCATGTCTTCACCATTTCAATATAGTCTAATCTTTTAGAATGCCCCGTTTCTAGATTAAAAATGTTCTTTAAAAATGCAAGTGATATTTCTTTCAATTTTTGTAACAGTGTTGTACTAAATGGACATAAGTGTTCGAATTTTTCAAAGAAGAGGACTAAATGTGTTCAAGCTGAAAATAAGGGATCCATATGTAATTATCAATTTTGTTATTATAATTATCAAACTAAAACCTTTATTCATGTAGTCTTGCATCAAAAGCTCCATATGCAGAAGCAAACATAAATATCAACTTCCAACTACTTCAATAAAATAATCCATCCTTTTTAATTATAAAAATGTTTAAGAAAATAAAATTTGACCAAGTCCATAAAGGATGAACCAACTTATGGTTGGTTAGCAAGTGAGATCATTCAAAAACAGAAAGCATCATTGTAGATGGCACATGAAGATACCTGCATAAACGTAGCAACTGCATCGTCTTCAACTAATTGTGAGAATTCAGCTGCCCAATCTTCCATATAGCCAAAAGTAGCTTTCTGCCTTTCAGCTTCAAGCATAATAGAATCACGATACAAGAACCTTTGCCAGATTTTCTGCACATTTTCTAGCTTATATTCGATCTCAGCCTCATTAAATGTCTGGAGGATTAAAAGGAACTAGTTAGTAATTGAAATTACATCAAATTTCTATAAAAAATTGCTAAATCAAGAATGAATTTTTACCCGAAGAATGTTCATCAAATTTGGAATTTCATCTTCATGGATCCGAATAGAAAAGCTATCATAGTTAAGCACATTCTCATATGGCAGGAAAATCCCATCCTAATCACCAAAAAAAAATTAAAAAAATACAGTGATCCTATGAATAGCAATCTTAAAATTCCATAAGTCCTTATTGATTCCCAAACCAATCCACATTGTAGATACAACAATAACCAACATAGAGAAATAGTGCTTTGTTTTTTATTTGAAGCTGCATTTAAGTAGCCCCATCACCTATGTAGTAATCAACAAAGAGAAATACTGAGAAAGAACAGGATGAGTAAGAGACAGTCTACAGATCTTTCATTCTGGACTTTACCTTCCCCTGTAACACGATAGATAATACAAAAATTTATATTCAAATCCGTGGTAGTAAATTGATGCCAGCAGAGAGTGCCCAGACTTTCAATACTGTGCTTTTGAAAATTTCCACCATTTGGAAATGTGCAGGGGTCAATTATGAACCCATGCTAGATGCATATGAAAAGATCAAGTGAAGTATTTTTGTCCAAAAGTTTTGGTTATTGAGCCCATAAAATATCATTCACATTTGTTCTCATCTGGATTCTGGACTTATGTAGCAATGGAGAAAAGTAGAAAACCAGCTTATTTCCTATATTAGGCTGCTCACTATCAATCATAAAATTCTCACAACTGCTGTCAGACTATATAAGATATGTTGACCCATCTCCTATCAGACTAGAACACACATGATAATCCTATGTTTGATCTGCAACCCCTATTTGTTGAATTTCAAGCGATAGTACCAAGAAGTTCAGAGAACTAACAACACAGAACTTGAAAAGGAATTTCATGCAATATAATATATGTTGGCCCACCTCCCAGCATATTAGCTATACTTAAACTTTTTGGGAGAATTGGTGGGTAACACACTCTAACAATTGCAAAATACTATAAGGAGTAAAAAGTTATAAGAGCAAATCAAATTCCATATATATAACTAATGCTCCATAGAGCTTAAAAGAAGCTAAACTACCTGAATGATCACGGGAATGCACCCTTGAAGAATACTATCTTCCATTCGACCACTCCAACCATCTCCAGGGAATACCCCACAGAAAATAGAACTGGCTAAATCCCCATGATAATTTTCAGATCGTAGGGGGGTAACCATCACATCTTCTGCATGTTGTTTTCCCAGCTTGCCTTCTCTGTCAGGGCTGGATGCAAATTCCTCTGCCACTTTCTGTCTGATTCCCATGCTATAGCTGCAAACATATTCACACACACATACATTCATGTATTCGATTTAGATAATCAGAAGCGCAAACAAGCTGATAAGAACAACTTACAGACCACTCTATAAGCAATATTGCTCCTTAAAAAGGGGATATTGGTACAGAAAATTTGAGGGTTGTCCAAACATGACCCCAAAGAAACTTTTCAACAACAATATTTACAAAATAATTTGTTGTTTAGAAAACTTACGTAGGTTCAGGTCTTCCATTTGGGTAAGCTGCTCCTAGATTTCCATTGAAGTAAAATAGAGTCTTCCGCTTTTCCCGTGTCCTGAAACAATTATCCATAGTTCTTCGTTATTCTATATCTAATATTTAATGGATATAATTTGTGTTAATTTGGAAGAGTGACAGCAAAAGGATCAAAGCAATAACAATTATGTCATATGTATGTATACCTAGCCCAAAGTTTTGAATTTAAGGAGCTAACATCGGGACTTTTCCACGCAGGAAGCACAAGATCCTTACTAGGATCAAAGCATGGATGATTGCCCCTTCTAGAAGAAGGAATTTGATCCCAATTGTCAGCCCAATAGGCTGTGGTTGAATGGTTATGCTTTGAGTTTGTATTTCCCCAGTGAACCAACATCATGCTATTCCATATCTCCTTAGGTGCATAGCAAGCACCTTCATCCCATGAAAAAAACTGCCTTGAAATGTAGAGATGATATTGTTAGCAAGCAGATTGCGTAGGATAAATATGTTCTAACTAGCTAAGCACAGAAAGAATTTATTCCCTAACTTATCACACTTGCAATGAGAAATTTATAACATTTATTTTGCATCATACCCAAATATGGTCTCTTCCAGATGAGTGGTTCCAGAAAGGATATTGTTCAACAATGTGACCATATGCTTTTTTATAGTATTCCAAAGTGACTGAGCTCCTCAAACCCTCATGTTCCTGAGAATTCAAAAACTGAGATATCCAGAAAAAAATGCATATACAAGTGGGAAGGAAATAAAAAAAAATAGACATGCTTGAAAACAAGCATATGGACATAGCATCACATGAAACTATATGATCACTGTTACATCACACTACCAGCCCCAATCTCGCATGTGAATATGATAGTGACCTAAAACAAAGGGCATAGATGAACAGTTCAAACCATCAAAGTCTGATAGAGAAAGATAATCCAGATCAATCTGTCAAACATGATGAAGGATAATGATGTAAAATAAAGATAAAATATATAGAGTTATTTCTATTATTTGTGATCTTGGAATATCAAGAGTTCTATCACCTGCAAAAAAGATCCTTACCTTTATCAGATTAGGATTCTTATGCTATCGAATGAGGTTTTAATGTCATTTTTCATTCCGGTTTTTGATAGAAGTCATAGTCTTTGAGATTTTCATAGATAGGGAGCTGTAATTGACTTATTGTAGTCAGAGAAGCTGGACTAATGAATTCAATAAATACTTCTTTTTTCTCCGTCACCCTAATTCTTCTTCCCCTCTTCTTCTCTCTCTAATCCGTTCTATGTCTATTCTCATTCTTATATCTTCTTCTCCTTTCTTACATTAGTTACTTTAATAGTTCCTAAACTGCAAGTATTTGGCGATGAAGTAAAGATGTCAAATAGGAGCAAGCTGAAAAACAAACAAAATTTTCTCTGACTAAAACAAGGCCACCAATGATGAACATAAAAGCTTTCCAGCAAAGCAAAAACATTTACTTAAGTAACTCTCCATTTCCTATTTAAAAGGAAAATAATATTGATAACGATTAGACAGTGTCTTAATATAACCACATTGACCAAGATGCACAAACAATAAAAATATAAGTTGATAACAGATTAACATAGATGAAACTAATACAGGGTCTAACTAAGTGCTTTGGAATCAAACATAGTAAGCAAAACTTTATATTTTACACACTTTGTTATACAGATATATGTCAACACAAGCACATAACAACTGCATAAAATATACCTGCAAGCTTATATGAGGAGCATCACCAGCACGAGTTATGATACATGAATCAAGAACAGGAACATAATAGAAATCTGCTTCTTCACCATTTAATGTACGATGTGGACTAGCTAAGATACTCTCGTAAAGTGCCATCTGCATACATGTAATAATTATTTTAGCACAGAAGAAAAGAAAATATCTAAGTACGTTTTACATCTATAATTTTACAAATGGACCACTCATCTTAATTCAAGTTATACCTGGGCACCATATAGCTGTTCTGTCCACAATGTGGCATTTTTTTCATTATAGATTCTATTTACGCATTCTAATTTATAATGGCGCCCCTGCAAGAATACACTGAGAGCAATTAGAAATCCTTGCTCTGGGCAGGTACATAAAATCATCAATCAAGCTCCCATCCTGACCTCAAGAAGTAAGCTGTTGAATTCAGAGGGCAAGTCATAAACATATATAAGCGGTCTTTTCTTTCTAACAACAGCATTGAGGTTAACAGCTTTCCCCTTGACATGCAAATAATTTGGAATTTCAACTTGTGCTGGCCGGAGCCACTTAGGCCACTCTCCAACTGATGATATGACAGATGGAATGCTGCAATCTACTCCATACCAGCCACTGTTACACTGGAAATCCATGCGTTAAACTTAGGCAGTACATAAAGCAGGAAAAGGACTAAAGAAAAGCTGTTCTTCAAAATGCAAAATTAAATGTTAATACTATAACTATCCTAAAACAAAACCTTAATATGGTCACTCGCGATATAATCACATCAATTCAAAACTTGTTCCCCAATATTTTCCTTTATCTATAATTGAACAAAAGGCAAACCATCTAAAAAAATTATTTACCAAAACAAATTCAGAATCTAAAATGTCATGCAGTAAGAAGAAAATTTAAACAAAAGATAAAATCTACTTGACAAAGTCCACCACGGCAATGTCCATGTCCAGAGCATTGATTAATACAAGTACATAGCACAGGCACTTCACAAAACTGCCCCCAGAGGCCATCATATTTACAGTCACATTCCTCCTTGAATTGGGCCTTCAGAGCATATGCATCTGTTGGGTCGACATTGCACCATCCTAGTTTGCTTCCATTCTTTGAGAATATATTATCCAGGTCAGCTTTTGTAAAGTCAACCGTTTTTGGACCATCTGGTTTTGAAGGCAATCTGCCATAGGTATCAAGCATTTCTGGCTCAAGTTGTGTTTTAAATACTAAAATTTAAAGTGCATGCAATTCTAGGAATAGGAGTCTAAGATTATACTTACTTCACTTGAAAACCACATGCCTCTGCGACAGGTCGATTTGGGTATTTTGTGCCTTCCCCACAGAAGCACATTGCTTTTGTTGTGTCACAATAAGCTGGGCAAATTGAGACAACCCATCTACCATAGGGTAATTCTGTGGATGCTGGGTGGTTGCAGCTTAAATTCAGCCTCTCGGAGCATCCTTCGCCTATTAATTAAAGCATATTCCACATAAGTAATAAGATACGATTTTTCATATCAAAGCACATCCAATAACCCTCATTTATTTTATTCACAATAATAAAACATTTTGAAACTTAGAACAAGTGGCCAAGAGCAAGTTTATTTTCTTGTTTAATATACTCATGCGGACAATACCGTGAAGTTGTAGATTATAAAAACAACTCAATATAAAAATAAAGAATACATATAAAAATAGCTAGAGGGAGAGTCACTCAAGACAGAGCCCTAAGCCCTTTAATAAAGTGTAAAAATTAAGTAAAGCAGTGAAAAAAAAAATTTGAAGGTCAGGCAGTGAGGAAAAAACTAATAGAATCCATTAAGGTACAATAATTGATTGGAACCAAGGCTTGTGCGCTGGAATGAAACTTGTTAGCAAGATACTTATGAAGAAAAGACACCTAGCTAGTTTCTGCAGATTGAACCATACCAATCAAAATTTTAATTTTCATATTAAGTGTTCAGCACTGACCAGTAAATCCATGAAAGCATCGGCATTCTCCCAATTCACGGTTACAAACCCCTTTACCAGTACAGTCATTCTTGCAGCTGCTGCCACCAACTATCTGCCATTATAGCAATCATTTAAGGAAAGCTAAATACTCTTGAAGGGAAGCCCAATTTAAGGTCACTCTCAATCTTGACATGTCTTAGCAGTTACAAGCAAGTACATTGATGTTTATGGAACATATTATATCTTTTCTTTTCTTTTCTTTTTTCCCTTTTTTTGCTCTGAATTGAACATATTATATCATTACCTCAAGAATCTTGACTTGTTCAGTAATTGAATCACAACCTGAAAGCCACTGCCCAATATCAGCCTTCCATGGCGCACCACGATAAGCAGCTGCATGGTGCAAGTCAGCTGGAAACTGATGATCTAGATCAATATGAGGTTGTAGACTTTCTCTGATCTGGCCAGTTAATTTTTCAGCTGATCCATTAGTTTGAATACAATAGTTCCGAGCTTGCTTAAAGTAATCAAAGGTAGGCACAATTGGGAACAAAAATAGATGAACTATTGAAACCAGGGCTAAAATAGAAGCAATGGTTGCAAACAGGGCCCATGAGCACTTCCGTTTCTGAACAGAAAGCATTATCTTAGAAGCTTCTCCAATGAGAAACCCAAAGTTTTTGTCTATTAGTTCAGATGAAGAGGTACATCTTTTTCACCCGGAAAACAAGAACCTATAAAGTTAAGAGCAAGTCAATCTTTTGAGAAACACAAATGTATAAAGTAATCTAGGATATAACCAATGCCATAATTCTGAGACATTTTTATTTATATTCTAATGCCAAAATTGGTCATTTGCTATTAACCAGTCAACCTTTACATTTTAGAGTCTATAACCAAACAGCTTTCTTCTACCACCTTGAAAACATCAACTCAACAAATCACTGAAAAGCTAAAAAGACCAACTTCAAACCATGATACAAATTTCATTAAGAAAGCCCTCAAAATCACAAAAATCTAAATACCCAGCAGCCCAAAACCTTAAAGTAAATAGCAATTCAGATAATTTCTCAAAGGTTCTGGTGGGTTGCTATAGAACACAATAAGAAACACAAGAATGAAAATTATCAGACCAACATGATTACCATTTGAAAATCAACAAGATAGAACATCAAACTCAGCTAAATTTGAAGATAACCAGAACTTCCAACATCAAAACACGAGGGGTAGAGCAATATCTCCATTCCCCCCCCCCCCCCCTCTCATGCCAAGCAGGAGGGAATGGGTTCAAAACTTGTATATTATTCAATTTCTCCTCAAAATTTCAGATGGCTTAGAAGATCCAAACCCATTTCCCTAGGCTAGGTAGGCAAAACTTTCGGCAAGAGGCCAAAAGGGTAAGTGATAAAGAGCGGATTCGGATCTGATATGGAATATTTGACTACTAAAAGAAACTGGTACAGAAACAGATGATTGCAGACAATAGAAAAATAAAAAAGAAGCCCAAACAATGCTAAAGAGAGACAGAACACATACCAATTTTCTAAGAGCTGTTTATAAGTTTCCAGCCAAACCCAGATACAGATTAATTGAATTTATTCAATGCATTAATCTAGCTTGCCCAATTATATAAAAAAACAACGCCAAGGAAGATAGTCTCACAAAGATAGAATACAGAAGCCGCCAAAGCTCTAGCCGAATTTCTGTTAAAATGACTGCCAATACCCCTTTCACTCCCACTATCACGTCATTTGCTAATGATATCTCTTTTACTCTCATTTTTCTTTTATAGGAGGAAAAATGCGTGCATTGTTTAGAAGATGCCAAAATTAGTATGTTGTCAATATTAGATACAATAAAATAACAAATACGAATAAAAAATTTAATTTTAATAAATAAATAATTTTTTTCTTAAAATCTTATAATTTATGTATAAATAATTTAATTATTTAATATAATTATTTTTTTATTTTTTTTAATAAAAAAATTATATTTATTTTTGTATAACATTAAAAAATATTTTTTTAAAATAAACTTATAATTTTTTATTATATTTGTAAGGTAAAAAAATTTAGTATGTTAACTAATATATAAATATTTTACAAGAAAACTAATACATATATATTATATAATTAATATTAAAATATAATATAATAATATAATACTAATACAAATAATACCTGACAGATAGCCAAAAGTATTAAAAACATAATTTTTTGGCTTCATATGGGTAGATTTTTTTATTAATTAAAAAAAACTGCAAATGGGATGTTTGTGTACAATAATCGGTCAGTCAAAATACTGATATTCTATTAACTTTTATTATTTTTACCATATTAATTATTTTTACAGAGAATATGGTAATAGATGGACACAGTATACGAGAAGAAATTTATTGATATAACTTTATTTAAATTGAATTATAAAATATATATTAGAAAAACGTTTTGATTTGTGACGATTTTTTATTTCGCATGTTTTGAGACAATATTAAAAAATATCTAACAAAAATCATTTTTACTTACGTACCAAAAAATCAATAAATCTTAATTATTAATTAAATAAATAAATATAATTAATTTTAAATATAAAAAAATATAATTATTAATATAATCGTACATGAATCATATCCGTTACTTCATATTTAATTTTTATCCGTTTTTGAAATTTATTAGATAAAAATCAAACTAATTATGTGAATAACCGAATAAGTAATTTTTTTTGTCTTTTATATGATACGAGATTCAAGCATTGTTTTATTTTTAATTTACTCATATTTTTTAAAAAATATATGTTGTTTAGTTTTTTAATTTTAAAAATATATTTATTAGTTTTTTTAATTTAAAAAAGAATTATAAAAATATTTTTATTGGTAAAAAAATTTAAATAAATTATTTATTTATTTATTCCTATTTCATTAAACTAAAAAAAATTACAAATATAATTAGATAAGAGATTTTAATCATTTTATTTATTAAACGGTCAAATAATTGAGATGTTTTTAATAATTTATTTATTTTTTAAATAAATTTTAAATTATTAAATATTATATTTTTAAAATTAAAAATTAAGTAATATTTTTATATAAATAAAAAATTTAAATTAGTATTTTTTAACACATATTTAAATATATATATATATATATATATATATAATCATAAAATTTATGGGGGTCCCACGATTTTGATGTTGGATAGTTTTTAAAATACCAACAAACATTATTTTTTAAAAAAGTTTTAAATATGACATTAAAGGCCACGGAACTTTAGATCGTTTAGCATAGATTACGATTACAATTTAGTTTAGATATTGGTTTTTAATTATTTGACTTTTAATTATATAAATTTTTAAAAAGATATATTTATAGATATATCTTTTTAATTAATCATAAATTATAATAAATAATTTTAAATTTTTTATACAAATAATATCAAATAAATATCATGATTTATATCTTTTGAAAATATATCAATTAATTTACTAAATATTAAATATTCAAGTAGTATAAAGTGAATAAAGGTGAAAAATATTCTCTATTAAATTTATTATGTTTTATTAGTTTTAATTTTTAATATAAACAAAAAAATATATGTTTTTCTTAATCATTAATGAAATTTTCAATATGCTTTTAGATCACCTGTTCCCACTCCTTAGCGCCTTCTAGCAAATGTCCGAAAAATGTGGCTTCAAATAATTAGTAATAAGAACGTGACTTGCTACCCCAAAAATATAATAATTGTACAATGATTGTGAATTGACAACCACACCTATCTAGTTTCGTCAATCAGTTCACTCCTAAAAAAAATATTAAATTCCATTCACGCGATTAGTTAATTTTAATATTTTTTTTAATTTATTTATTTTTTATTATACTCAAATAAAAACCTATATATTCGAGTAAAAAAACCAAAATCATTTTAATAAATAGTTTAAATAATGGAAATATTTGAAAAATAAAATATTAATTAATAGTAACAAAATAACCATGATTTTATTCTATTTTATTCAAGATCGTCATATTCTTCTCCTGATATTATAATACAAACCTACATATATAATACAAAAAATTATACACATAAATAATAACACATAATAACAAAAAAAATGAATAATAAGTACGTAAAATTAATAAAAATACTTACAAAAGTAAATGAAGTGACAAAATGAAGAAAATGAAGAAAAAATGGTGTTTTGTAAGTGAGAAATTGGTATAAATTTTTTGAGTATTTTGCTCAAAAAAATAGGGGATCTAAAAGTTTAGTTAGAAAAGAAGAAAACACACTAACTGGCGCTGAAAATGGTAGTTGTAGGTGACCGAAAAATGAGAAAGAGTGAAAAAGAAATGGAAGAGGTTTTGGGTTTTTGAGAGTTATGCAACATTGAGAATAGTTCTATCTGGGGAAGAAAGAAGAAAAAATAATTTATCCATGTGCGTAGCATCGGTTCCACGTGTCAATCGACGTCATGTTACGTGGATAGCGTCGGTTCTAGGTATCAACCGATACTACGTTACGTGGATAGCGTCGGTTCTAGGTGTCAACCGACGCTACGTCCACGCATAGCGTCAATTCAATACGTCAACCGACGCTACATCCTACGTGGATAACATCGGTTCTACACCAAACCGACTTTAAATTCATTATAAGTCAGCTTTTGAAAAAAAATTGACTTTATATATCGACTTAAATACCCATTTTTATAGTAGTGGTTACTGGATTAATTAGGTTTTAGGTATAAGTTGGTTATAATTAGGTTTATATTTAATTTTAAAATACTTTTAATATTTGGTTTTTTAGTTATAATTATATCACTAATATATAAAATAATGATAAAATATATTTATTGTTATTTATACGTTATTAACATAATTATAATTACATAAATATTTTGAATATATTTATAATTAACTATTAAAGACATAACTAAAAAAATCTTCAAATAATACATATTTTTATCGTTGTACATATATTATTAATATAATTTTAACTAAAAATATAACTAATAGATAACAAAGTTACAATTAAATACATATTTTTATCATATTTTCAACTAAAAATATGTTTAATATTATGCATATTTTTTCGTATTTATAATAATAATTAAATATAATTTTATCTTTATACATACGTTATTAATATAATTACATCCAAGTAAATATTTTAAACATATTTACAATTAATATCGTACATTATAAATATAAAATGTAATTAACTGATCAATTATAAAATATATATGTATTTGTCTTTATTTGTTTTATTTTTAAGTAGATTATGCTAAAATAATATTTATTTGTATAAAAATAAATATGTATAGCTAAAAAGTTAATCATCTTCTATAGATAAAAAATATATTTATCGTTGAAAACTATAGAATTTTTAATAGGATGGACTGCTATTATATATTTGGTTTTAGAGTAAAAGATTGTGTTGTTGCAAAATTTTAGAATTGTGAAATAACTTTGTATGAAATTAAAAAAATGTTAGTTGTTCGAGCATCCGTAACTCAATATCATATTAATTTTATTTATCATTATTCAATGTAATTATAATAAATTGGAATGAAACTTCAATTTTTTTAAAAATAAAAACATTAAATAATTACGAGTTAATGTACGGAGCTTTCGTCACCATTTTCCTCGTCGATCTTTCGCATCAATGCGCAAACGCAGCGTAGAAAGGAAGTCATGGAGCGAAATCGAAAGTAGTAGAATAGCCATAGTCTCGGCCTTGACGATCTTGTCTCATCTCTCAGCATTGACATTGTCTTCACTCCAGGATATTCAGATCCTCAATGCCGATCGCAGAGACCTCTAATCGAAACTTGTTCTCATCAACAATCCATCATCTGCTATCTCTTCGCCTTCCTCTTATTATCTTCGTTGGACTTCTCAAATGGAAATTCCTAATTCCCAATCGTATTTTCGAGCCATCGGATCAAGCAAGCTAGTCGACTTAGAGCTCGTAAGCGAAAGTGTTCTGGTGATTCGAATTTATATTTCTCTGAAGTTGGGGCTATAGGTTTAGAACATAATGACTACAACAATCCTGCATTGCCTCTTTCTTTCTGTAAGAGTAGTTTAAATTGCACATTCTAGATGTATCAGGCGATAATTGGTATGTGAGCTTGTTCGATTCTCATCGACAATTTTCACCTTCCTCATCTCAAGATGAAGAAGCATATATAGAAAAGTGAGACGCCACTTCTGATTTCTCAAAGTTCATATTTTCAGTATCGGTGAATTCTCATTTGTATTTGTTGCTTTTGTTCAATATATTTGTCAATATTTCTCCAAGAGTTTGATCCTATTTGAACCCACTTTTCTAGTCAGGTGTTAGTTGTTTCTTTATACCGACCACATCTCTAGATTTGATATATTAGATCTATGTTTTGGATCTGTTTCGAGTGCATCAAAAAAGCTAAACTGAGCAATTTGGCTTGGATTTGAAGTTTTAATGAAAGGAAAAATGATATTGATGCTCTAGATGATGAGTTGATCTCTTTTTAGATGATGATTTGATGGGGTATGATTTCATAATATTAAACACATATTTTAATAAGGTAGAGTATCAACTGAATTGCAAGAACAACTATGTACCTTGTGACTAGAGAGTTTATAAGATTTATATGGTAAGAAGCCAGTCAATGCATCTTCTTTTATTACACTTTCTCAAAATCAATGCAAAATTACAAAAAATCGTATTTAAGTTGATTCGTAAAGTCTGTTTTTGAAAAAAATTGACTTATAATAAATTTTAAGTTGATTTGGTATAAAATTAACGCTATCTACGTAGAACGTAGTGTCAGTTTTAAGTGTCAACCGACACTACGCTACGTGGATAGCGTTGGTTCACCACGTCAACTGACGCTACGCCTACGACTTTAAATTTTAAGTCATTTCATTTAAAGTCGATTCAACGAACCGACTTTAATATCCTTTTTTGTAATATTGATGACTAGATCTCCAACTATTTTTTTCTTCTTTAAAAAATAAAAATGAGTATGTTCACAATAATGGTTGAGCACATTAGGGACAAAAACGTTGGTGAACATCAATAATGGAAAATAAATATGAAAATATAGCTAGTTGTTAATGTAAAAGCAATTATCAAATATATTACTTTTATTTTTTATTATTGTTTTTTCTTTATTTACCAAATTTTCAACCTATCACTTTAACGTTTTGATGTTTTGATTATTGTTAGAGTTCGATAAAATACACTCATAATGAAATATAGTTATTTTAACTAATTTCCTTGCATTACAATGTGTTATTATACCACAAAAATATAAAGTTATTTCAAAGTTTACTAAAACTTGTTGTTTGGACATATGTACCGACCTTTAATCCGGTCCGATGCAAAATAAGCAACTTGAGCTCGTGTCATCATATCACACTTTTGAAAGTTAACCTAATCACCAGAAGGAATACCCTGAATAATGTATCTGACTCTGTACACTTATCCCATAAGATGTTTTCCCTATAGGGTCGACCACCAACTCGACCTAAGGTCAAGCTTGATACATAAAATGTTGTATTTTTATACCAATTATGTCCCTCCGATACTTATATATGCGTATCCATTATGTAATCGATATTTATACGTATAATATCTTACATTCCTACTTATTTTCCTTGCTAGCAGCGATGTGTATCTTGAATGAGTAGAAGTGTGACTCTGCTTCTCCTGCACTAGTTGAAACAAAAGAAAGTTACGAGGTCAAACAAATAAGTCTCAAGCTCAAACTTTGTATAAACAATAGTCATAACTAAACATAAAACGCGAGGTAGCTCACCTGACACAAATTGCAATGGATAACCTCGTTAGAATCTACACTCTTGCAGATCACCTCAAGCTACTTCTCATATGTGCAAGCAGAAAGGTGGCCCAGACAATGATTGAGGTGCTCTAGTGCCAAGCCACGATTTAAAACTACCATAACTACATCGGTCATGAGATCGTGGACGACCTCCCCTTCCTTGAATCCCATATGGGATCACTAGATTCTTTAGTACTCAAGCAAGGGGCAAAGTCACATGTTGCTTTGCAGTAAGGATAGATGTGTGCAAACATTTAATGGCTCTGGGCTGAGTGCGAGCTCATCAACCACCATCGTCTTCATTTTCTTCTTTAAGGTCGTAGGGCGACCTTCATGACTGGAGGACTTACCCCTTTTCTTAACTATAGAAGAGCTTCTCCCAGAAGCAGAAGGTGTACCCATCTAAGAGCTCACCCCTACAAAAACGACCTTGCTTTTTAAAAGGGATAAGAGTTGGGCGACCATGACTTCCATGGGTTCTAAAAAATAAGAGCAAAGAGATGTTATGTTAATCACACCATGTTTAACTTAAAAAAATGAGAGAAAATTTTAGGACTAGTTCACCATTATCAACCACCGCCTTGAATTAGCCCCCAAAGTCCATGGGAGAGGTTCTGTGTTTAGAAAGAGCACGAGGTTTAGAAAGAGCCTATGGTTTATAAATGATCCTAAGGAGGGCTCCACCATCCCATATCTCATCCAACCCGCACGCGACAAAATGTAGGGTGTTCAATAAGTGCCTCCAATTTGTTTTTTCAAAAAGATAGTTTTGAATATCAGCCAATTGTTGCTTCGTGTTAAGACTTAAGATCGTGATTAAGGAGTTCATGTTCCTTATCACGACCTTAGTGTTGTTCCAAATGCTCATTATTAATCTGGTGTCACTAATAGGAGACTCCCACCGACCTAAAACATAGAAAAGTGACATGTTTATACCTCGATCTTACTTCACAGACATATATACCCTCCTTGAAAGGTAGTCTAATTATATGGAGGTTTATTACTATCATAGACCCCCTCTAGAGTAATTATTATCTGAACATAAGAAGGGATGTTGTAGGTTTTTCTTAACCTTTCCTCATCCTAGGTTTTTCTTAACCTTTCCTTATAAGTCTTAGACACGACCAACCAACCTCTGATGTGACTTGTGGGTTCTCCAGATTTTATATTCTTCGTTTTGTTCCTCCACATCTTAACCATTGAGATTTGAGTATGAGGCACACTCAATCTAATGATTGGAGTGGTTTGAGGGTGATAGGTAAAAGTATATGGCTGAGGTGGAGATCAACTCACCTCACTAGAACAGCCCGATCTAGAAGACCCTGAGTCATCACTAACACTAGGGTATTGAGGGCTTTTTCAAGAGCCTGAGCCTAAGGTTAAGATATCTTCTTTGTGCATTTATATAAAAAACTACAAAATATAAAAAGTAAAATGATTGATATGGTGCAATAAGAAGAGATTACCTATGATTGAGTTTGAAAATAAAAGAAAATTATCTTCTAAAAACCGACTTAAAAAGAAATTAAAAGAATATTAGGCTCTCGAAGCTTGTACTATAAAACTCGAACAAACAAAACTAGTATGAGCTAAACTCTTATCACTAGATTTAAAACCTTTTATAGTTCGTGCTGGCGTAACATATCATTTTTTTACTATTTGATTAGTCCCAACCCAAGAGTCTATTCATATAGAGACATCTAATTTCTTTTTGTAATCAACTAATATGCATTTATTAAGGGAGTTGAACGGTTCATATCCTCTACTTGGGATTTACTCTTCCACCTCAGTCCAGAACTCGAGCTGAAAGAATAGAGGGACTTGATGTTTGGACATATGGATCGATTGTAGCTCGACTCGAGACAAAAATCCAAGACACATAGCCCCGTTTGAGACTAAGGACCAACTTGTAAGTTGGTTCGATGCAAAATAAGTAGCTTGAACTCGTGTAGTCAGACCACACCTTTGGAAGATGACCTAATCACGAGAAGGAATACCCTGAATGACGTATCTGACTATGTACATTTTAAATGCACCAACAAAGTAGAAGGTTTATTCCAGAAGATGCTTCCCCTATAGGGTTAACCACCAACTCAACCTAAGGTCGAGTTTGATACATAAAAAATTGTATTTTTATATTAATTATGTCCGCCGCACACTCTTATATGTGTATACATTATATAATCAACATTTGTACGTGTAATATTCTATAAATATATAAATCTCTCATAAAATTCATATATCTAATTAAATATCTTAACTTATGTATAAGTTTTCTACCTCCGCTCAATCTAATCTCAAATACTCGTCTATTTAATTTGTGTACCACACATATGTCGTATTTTGAAATGAAAAACTAATTTTTTGTTGTAAAGATATTTGGTTAATTATTTTATATAAATTATTTATGATAAGGTTTTGTTGATGTGACATTTTATTTTATATATAAAATATAAAATAAATATAATTTTTTTTGTTTTAGAAAAAAACATAACTATCTATTAAAAGAAACATCACCGCGAAATTAGAAAGGAGTGTCATCTTATTAGTTAAGATAATAATAAATAATATATCTAATTATTGTGTTTGATAGCATCAAAATTATATATATATAATTTGAAAGTTAACGATTTTAGTTTTTATTAGGATGAATAGTGGATGAATTTTTTTTTATTTTTCATCCATCTAATCTAATTAGAAATTTTTAATATAAATTTTCATATAAATAATTAAAATTAATTTAAATTTAAGTAGATTAATTTTAAATAATTAAATAATATAGAATGATTGTTTAAATTTACTTATGAATTATTATCGTATATAAATACGATATATAAATATTTTAATTTTAGTTTGTTATATTTCTAATGAAATTTATTATTTATAATTATAACTAAGAAAATTAAAATAATTTTTATTAAATAATTTTTGGGATTTGACATTTATATTTATTATAAAACTAAAATATTAATTTAATAATATTATAGTATGTATAATATTAAATATAATAAATTATGTATTTATTATATACTTTTTATAATAATTTGATATATATCGAATTAAAAAATTAAAAAATTTATTAATATGATATTGAACATATTATATACTTTTAGATATCGATATGAATATGTTCTAAATATATAATATCTCAATTTAGATTTTTAAATTTAATTGAATTGATAAAATATGTTTTAACTTACTTATAGTTTATAATTTAATATGTTTTCTATCAATTTAATATGTTATATTGTTATTTTTAATTAATATTCATATTGAATATTGATGAGATAAGTTAATTAAACTGAAGACTTCGTTAAATCTTTTTATCAATTGAGTGAAGAATGATTAGTTTTAAATTGAAGGTTAATATCAATTAAAATATTTAATTAATATATAATTGAATTTATATAGTATAAAATTTATAAAAAATATTAATTTAATGAATTGAAAATAAATCAATTTTTTTAGTAAGAAATAAAATATTAACGCTTCTTTTAATAAGTGTACAGTAATAATTAGAATTTCATATATTTTATATGGTTTAACTATAACTTATTAATAATTATAAAGTTATTCCAAATGTGATAAAATAATATGAATCTAAGTATTTTTTAATTGTGATTATGTTAAAAATAGTTTCGGACTTAAAAGAGCGTGACACTTAAAGTTAGAAGCAACACGTGCACTCTCAACTTTTCAAAAAAATAAAATAATAAATTCTGTAATATTGACAAATCTGCTTTTTTGGTAACAAATATCCCTCTCTACATTTTGGTAAAAAAAATTAATTGTTATATTTATAATCATGCTTCTTTATTTTATTAAAATATATAATATTAAGAGTTTATTATTTGAATTTTTCTTTTTTATTATATTAGATACTCATTTACTTTCTCAATATATATATATATATTACTTTTATTCTAATATCATATAATTTTTATTAATTAAAACAATTTTTTTAATAAAATAATAAATATTTAACATATTCTCGTAAATTTTATTAATTAAATTTTTCTATGATAAGTATACTTTCTTGAAAAGTTATGGGTTTTATCTTATATATAATTTAACTATTTTTTATTATATTATATATAATAAAATTTTAATTATAAATGTGTGAGTAATAAAATTATTATAAAAAAAATATTTATTATTATTTATAACATATAATATTACCCTATATATATAGATATATTTATCTACTTGAATTTTCTTAATGATTATTATAGTTTAAAATATTTGATTTTTTTATAAGTTTATATAGATATTAAAGTATGACATTTAATTAGTTAGTTTTAAAGAAATTATTGATTTTTATTTTTATAGTGTCAAAATCATCTATTTTTACTCTTAAGTTTACCTATGTTACCAAACTCCATATATTTCATGTATTTATTTCAAATATAATTGATTTAAAATAGAATTATATATCAGCAATCACCAAATGTGTTTTTTAAATCTTGAAATGCTTTTGAATACTTTTATATCCATTAAATTATTATCAAATAATTAAAGTGATAATTTTTATTATTTAAAATAATTAATCATATGTTTTATTAATCAATAATCAAGTGTACCATCGATTATTATTTTACAAAAAATTCATGCAAGTTGGCAATTATTTTTTTAAAGTTAGTCAAAATCAATTTTTACAATTAGAAGCAATTTTACCCTAGCTAACTGTAAATCTAGTAATTAGCATTTCTCCACAATAAATATTCCTTGGACACTTGGACAGAAAGAATGGCATAATAGACTCACAGAACCCTTATTCATTTTCATGGTCAGATTCTCGCCTAGACTTTCTCCATCTACTTATATAAAGCCTCTCCTCTTCCAAAGCTAAAGCCCTTCTCTTTCTCGCAAACAATAACAACAATGAACATCTCTTCAATCGCAACCCTCGATTCCAACCCACTCACCACCACACGGCGTCCTTTCGGGAATCACCATGTTCGTTTCAATTCCCTCTCCCTTTCCCGTTCCAGAAACGTCGTCGTTCGTTGCAGCTCCCTGAACACTCCTGCCGCCGCCGCCTCCCTCACTGTAGCCGAGTCGGCTTCTCCCACTTTGGCTCGAATCGACTCGCTGAGTCAGGTCTCCGGCGTGTTGGGTTGTCAGTGGGGCGATGAAGGCAAAGGCAAACTCGTTGACATCTTGGCTCAACACTTCGACATTGTTGCTCGTTGTCAGGTTTTTACTCAAACACGATTGTAGTTTATTATTTTGTAAAATGGTTTTGTTATTGGAAGTATTTTGAGTAAACTTTGATGGATTGGATTGGAATGAATATGATAAAATAAAAAAGTCGTGAACTTGAAGTTAAATCAGTGAGAAGCAAAATTCGTACTAAATTAATTTGTTCGATTAATTATTATTTTTGTTCTGCATTGATAGTATTGTGTGGATCAAGTTTTATTACAAGGACATATATAATAAATTTCCTAGTTATTAAGTCCCACTTAGGTAATGAGAATTTTAACTGTTTAAAAATATTCAAGGCTAAAATCTTTTGCATTTTAAATATAAAATTATAATATGCTGAACTGGTGGTTCATTTGAATGTTATGCATATAAGAAGTATTGGAAGATTGTTGGACTGAAAGCGTGTAAGTTCATTTTTTTTTCAATTTTGAGTTTGTAGTCTATTGTTGAGAGTACATAGAGTAAAGTCTTTAGGCATGATAAGTACCAGAACTTCGATAGTAATATGAGGAACTGTTGCGGGAGCTCCAAAAACCATCATAGTTGATTAGAAATAATCTGTGATTCTGTGAACAGCTTATTGACAAGCCTGGGAATCTGTGGCAAATTCTTATATTTGAATGCCACCTGATAGTTCTGGACTTTTGATTTAAATGGTTATAGTTGAGCCCTAATTTAATGGCTTCTGATTTCTTGATTGTCATTTTAGTTGTTAAATTCAATTTGTTTACACTGAACAATTGGGTTATTATTTGATGCCAGGGTGGGGCTAATGCTGGACACACCATTTACAATGCAGAGGGAAAGAAGTTTGCCCTCCATCTTGTTCCCTCGGGTATTCTGAATGAGGACACCCTTTGTGTTGTTGGCAATGGAGTTGTGGTGCATCTTCCTGGGTTCTTTAAAGAAATCGATGGCCTTGAGGCTAATGGTGTCTCCTGCAAAGGAAGGATATTAGTTTCGGATCGTGCTCACCTTTTATTTGATTTCCACCAAGTAGTAGATGGGCTCCGAGAATCTGAGCTTGCTAAATCTTTTATTGGCACTACTAAGAGAGGAATTGGACCATGTTACTCTAATAAGGTTATACGGAATGGAATTAGAGTGAGTGACCTGAGGCACATGGATACTTTTCCTCAAAAACTTGATATTTTATTATCAGATGCTGCTGCAAGATTCCCGGGTTTTAACTATGATTCAAACATGCTTAGAGAAGAGGTTGAAAAATACAAGAGATATGCTGAGAGATTGGAACCCTTCATTGCTGATACAGTGCTTGTCATGAATAATGCCATCTCAGAGAAAAAGAAGATTTTGGTTGAAGGTGGTCAGGCAACCATGTTGGATATTGATTTTGGAACGTATCCTTTTGTGACTTCCTCTAGCCCATCAGCAGGTGGGATTTGCACAGGTCTTGGCATTGCTCCAAGAGCTATAGGTGACCTAATTGGAGTGGTAAGAGCATAGTTTATTATTAATTATTCTGTTTTGTTCGAGTGATTGGTTCTCTCTTCTATCTGTGGTCTGTATTCTGACCAATTGTAATGCGTGCTAAAGTTTGTCTGTTCTTCATTTGATCTTTTCTTTGAATGTCACCTTGATTTTTTGACTACCTGATAATATTTGGTTAAATAAGTGATGATACTTGGTCATAAGCATATAGTCCTTGTCCATTTTTTTGTGCATGTCTTGTGAAGTGAACTGAACTAGTTTAGAAGAACCTTTTTCTAGGATCTAAAAGGTATATTTTAGTATGCATGATGTAACTGTAAAAGCATGCTACAAATATCAAAACTAAAGTTTCCTAGAGTTAAAAAGTGTTGCGATTGGTGCATATCAAGTTGCTAATTCTTTTTCAGGCAAAAGCATACACTACAAGAGTTGGGTCTGGTCCGTTTCCTACAGAAATCTTGGGTAAAGGGGGTGACCTCCTCAGGTTTGCTGGCCAGGAGTTTGGTACAACTACTGGTAGACCTCGGCGTTGTGGTTGGCTCGATATAGTTGCGTTGAAATACTGTTGTCAGATCAATGGCTTTTCCGCTTTGAACCTCACCAAACTTGATGTCTTGTCTGATCTTTCTGAAATTCAATTGGGTGTCTCTTATAAACTCCCTGATGGCACGCCAATCAAATCATTCCCTGCAGATCTTCGTACTCTTGAGCAATTGAAGGCAAGTCTGATTTTTCTCTATATGTTTCATAACGACTCTTTATGATAGTTTTGAAGTCCTGTCTGCCCTTGCAAAAGAGGCATGTGTGATTTTTGATAGTGGTCCCTCTTTCATGCATTGTTCTACTTGACCCGTGGAATGTTTAAAAATTGGAACTATACATATTTCATTTGTTGAATCATATAAAATTTGATTTGCATACCACGTGGTAGAACTCTACATGCTACTACTTAGTGACATCAATCTTTCAGTTTCTCCATAGTCCATATATCTTATAGTCATGATTCTTCTTTTTCTTTGTTCATAGTTTTGGAGGACTTCCTATTGATGCTGTTATATTTTTGGTTTATGTTTCTGTATCTAGGCTGAATACGAAGTATTAGCCGGATGGAAGTGTGATATATCATCTATCAGAAACTACTCTGACCTTCCAAAGGCTGCACGTCAATACGTAGAAAGGATAGAGGAACTTGTGGGCATTCCTGTTCATTACATTGGCATCGGCCCTGGACGTGATGCACTTATCTTTAAATAGTTTGGCAATTGTTCATCTTAGATAGCAGATAATGTTTACGCTGTTCAAGCCTTGGAATTTGGATTGAAGCTT
This sequence comes from Hippophae tibetana, assembly GCA_037013495.1. Taxonomy (NCBI): domain Eukaryota; kingdom Viridiplantae; phylum Streptophyta; class Magnoliopsida; order Rosales; family Elaeagnaceae; genus Hippophae; species Hippophae tibetana. The sequence continues at coordinate 24,621,040 of CM072812.1, forward strand.
CTGGTGTTGGAAGCTTTATTTCCCTTAGTAACGAGGGGAATATTTAGGACAAAACTGCAAAGCAGGTTCTGCATTTGTTGTAACAATTGTGTTGTGAACTTGTGTTGGTCATCCATGTTATCCACCTTTTGAAGCTATGTTGCGTTGTTAAGCTGATATTTGAATTATTAAAGCATAATTGCTTTAGTAGAGAGCTTTTGGCAATACTATGATCTTTTATCAACTTTAAGGGAAATACAATATTTATATATTGTTAGTGTCTTAAAAGTATAAATGGATTATTAAAAAAGTTAATTTTGTAGTTGTTCCTTTACCTTATTATAAAATAAAAATGACGAAAAGTTGTTTAGTAGAATAATAATTTTTTAAAGTATTTATATATATCATAGTTATATTATTAGATACATTTATGTATATTTTATTGTATTTATTAATAATATTATTTATTATTTATCATAAATTATTAATATCCTTGTGTTTTTAAGAAAATAGTCAAAGGAGGAAAAAAAAAATTAACTATTAAACATTTTTAATTAACTTATCGTATATTTTGCTCAGAGTTAGATTTGTTATTTTAATTATTATTCTTATCATTCAATACAATTATAATATTTTAAGACATAACTCTCTTTTATTAATTTTTTAGTTTTAATTCATTTTATCTGTCTAAATAATAATTTTTAATCATATATGTTAAATATGTCAAATGATAATTTTTTTTAGATTTTACTAAAATTTGATTTTTTGTTATGTACTCTTTTACAATAACAATATGGCAAAAAAAAAACATTTTTATTGTCAATGAGTAATAATCACTTGAAAATGTAACCTACAAGACCTTACTATCCTTTTCCTAAGTAAAAAATAGTTCTCAAATTGTAAATCCTTAAAGTATTTGATTTTTTTAGATAGGTTCATAATAAGAATAATTTTGAATACGAAAATAACATGATCGTTTAATTACTCCAACGGTAACGAAGCTTTGGATGTATCGTCTAGATTGATCTTAAACTTTTCACTTATAATCTTCTAAGGTAACAGTTTAAAATTTGTTGTTTAATTTATGTTAATTTAAAAATTAATATCTAGTGTGAAATTATTATTATTATTATTTGTTTGAAATGGATGTTTATGGAATTTGATACGTAACAATTTATAAAAATAATTTTTTTATATTCAACTCATATTTATATTATTTAAAAAAATTAAGTCTATTATTAAATATTATTTAAATTAAACTGTATCTATTTAAACTCATTTAATATTAAATTACATTTAATTTAACCATATTTAATATTATTAAAATGTTATTTTTATTATTATAATTTTTAAAAATATTATTTTATGTAGTATCCTAAGTCATTTTTAATTTCTTTAAAATAATATATTATATAATCCAGAGTTAAATTATTAAATTGTAAAATTCAATACATTATGAAATTTATACTTAAAATTACTAAATAGTAAAATGTAATTATTCCAACTTTTATGTAAGTTTGTTTCAATCTCACCTTTACTTATCTTAAATAATTTTGAAAGTAATTAAACTTATATATTTCAGTTATCCAAGTATTTAAATTATCAATTAATATATTTTATTATTTGTATTTTAAATGTTTAAAACTTGATGAAAAATATTCCTAAACTTTATTTTTGGATTAAATTATCATATCTTAATAAAATTTAAGAGGTAAAGTGTAATAATTAAAAATTTACGGATTAAAATATCTAAAAAAATAAAATTTTGTGAACTTAGTGTCTTAGGGGTGTCTACGGTCCGATTCGATTCAATTTTAGATATAAAAAAAATTAACTTGATCTGATCGTTTATATTACTCAAATTGGACCAAATCTAACTGAAGTGTTTGATTTTTAAAAATATTGAACCGAACGGTTTGGTTAACGATTTTTCAACGGTTTGATCCGGTTAATAATACTTAAATACGATACACCTAATGATATACTTTTAATTAAAATATGAGAAATTTAATCAAATATTTGTGAGAAATAATATAAAAAAATTAATATATTATTAAAATGGTTCAATCCGGTCCGATCAATTTAAAAATTAATATAATCGGATCAGACTGTTTGATTTATAAAACCATTCGGTTCAATTCGATTCGGTCCGATATTTCGGTTTCATCCTGTATGGATTTTTGAATATCCCTAATACACCTTTTGTATGCTTGATTGGGTTGAATATATAATCATAGGGGTAGAATTGGAATGAAATGAATGTGTTTTTTAAAAAAAATAGAAAGTGTAAGACGGGATGAGGGATGTTAAAAGTTGTTTGGTGGTGGCATTTAGAATATAATCCCATTGTTCAGGCTTTTTACTCTCAACTAACGCACTCTTCTTCCAGAGAGAGAGAGATAGAGCGCACTTTTCTCATTCCTCTGCTCTCACTGCACAGTTTTTGGCTTCCTGCAAGAAGCAGAGCAGATAGTGTGACAAAGAGAAAAAGCCGAGAGCAATGGAGAAGGGGAAGACCAAGAAGAAATCATCGGCCATTACTCTCGAACAGTTCGTCTCCACCATGACTCCTCTTCTTGACTTGGAAAAGGTTTCTCTTTCTGAATTCAGTTATACTTCATAAACATGCCTCTTCATGCTTTGTTTAATTTTAAACTAGTTTTATAGAGCATCGATGAATCGACTATAACGTGAAATTAAACTGTAATGTGTTTTGGGCCACTTTATGGATTTTGGGATAATTTAGCATTCTGAATTAAGTTATATTTTATGTATTTTTATGCTTTTGATTTTTCTGGGTCCTTTTCGGTTGTTTTAGGAAGCTGAGATCTCGGCCTCAATCAATACGGGGGCGTTAAGGAATTTGGATATTGCTCAGAAGAGGGGCTCTACAATCCTCAATTTGAAATGTGTGGATGCTCAGGTAGAAGCGTTATTAGAAGCATTTATATTGGTTCTATACGCGTTTGACCAAGAAAATGTAAAATTACTTATTAAAGTTTGGTAACAACATTATAAAAGTGCTTTTACTTGTTATAATTTCTAAAATAACCATTTATTAATAATAATTTCACAAAATTAATATTAATGGTCAATTATTGTAATTTTGTATAATGTAATTATGTTGTGGGTGTGTCTTAGTGGTGTGTTTAAGGTGTCACTACTAAGTACTAAATAGGAAGGGGAAAAGTTCAAAAATCTGCTACTAATGCAACTTAGCTTCTCTAATTTTTAAGCAACAAAATGGTGTATGATATTATTCTGATTTTCTTACTTGTCATCATTGCTGCTTTATTTATTGCAACAGACTGGTCTGATGGGGAAAACTCTTCTTGAATTTCAATCTACCAAGGGAGATGTTCTTCCTGCTCACAAGGTGAAGACTTCATCATCTCACAGTGCATTTGATCTTATAATCATGCAATATTCTTTATTTTTCATCATATAGTTTCTTCAGTTTGTAGTTTCTGTGAGCAAATTCTTATTTTATTTATCAGAAGATATTGTACACACTATTTTCTCTCCCTTACATTGCACTATCTTTTTATATTTATTTTCCTTTGGCTGCTTGCAGTGTAGCACCCATGATGTGGTTGTTTTAAAGCCAAACAAGGCTGATTTAGGGTCCCCTGCTCTTGGACAAGGTGTAGTTTACAGGTTAAAGGTAATGCTGAATTTGATAGAAAGTTGGTTGATTAAATATTTCTTTTCCATTTCAAGTTGTGAGTTATCATTCTCTTAAGGCTTCTTGCTGTTGGGTTTGGTGTTTCTGACAGGACTCATCAATTACTGTTGCTTTTGATGACATTCCAGAAGAGGGTTTAAATAGTCCTCTACGACTAGAAAAAGTGGCAAATGAGGTGTGATATTTGAATGCTTTTGTTCCTTATTCTTTTTATTTCCTTAAGTAATACTTTGTTGGGTTTCCATGTCAGGTGACATATAGGAGGATGAAGGATGCCTTGATACAATTGAGCAAAGGTGTGCAGAAGGGTCCTGCATCTGATTTAATTCCTGTCTTATTTGGAGAAAGAGCACCGGCAATGTCCAAGAAGGATGCTGTATTCAGCCCCTTTAACTCCAATCTTGATCACTCTCAGGTCAGAAGTCTTAATAGTATTATATCTTTACGGCTTTCCCACTAGTCAACTATACATACAAATTCTTGAGCTGCTACCTCCCAATTTTTGAGATGTAAATGTTCGGCCTTTTGATGGGCCACCAATTACTGTTTAATAAGTTTTAGAAAGTAGTGGTAACCTAACATTCATGGTATTTTCTTCTACATGTTTCTGCATGTCTGTTGGTAACATCTTTGATGGAAGGATGAAAGAGCATGTATCTCATGCCCGTGCCCAATGTTCAATAACACACATTTCAATATGAAATGAGAAAGTAGGTTAAGTATAGGCGACCTGTTATAGCATCTTTTCTAAGAAATGTTGCCACTCATCATTTCATTGTTGGTGCTAGTAAACTCTGATTCTAAAGGTATTTTTTTGTTTTTTTATGGGAGATAATTGTTGATAACTTCCTTAAGGTCATTGTGCATGTTATAGTTGAAGCTAAAAAACCTATGGATAAACAGAAATCAACACACATCAGGTTGAGAAATATTGCCTCATCTGAGAGCATTACAGTCCCAATTTATTTCAGTTCTAACTTCTCATTACTAAGGATATGATGTTATTAAATGAGTAAATGCTAATATGTACTTTAAACAACAGCCTTATGGATATAGTAGCCCTTGGTTAGATCAGTAATTTTTATTTGTATGTATCAGTTGAACCTTCCTTTTGGATGGTTTCTATATTGTGCCTTGGAAATGAAGCTCTACTTATTGTTATTTTCATATCCATATTTGAGTTCCATATGATACAAGCTCTGTAAACTTCTGAATTCAATAATTTCCCTCCTCTCTCATAATTTATATATGAGTCATTGCCACTAATACTCTAGAGTCCGAAGTTCCTTCAAGCTGCTTTATTTTTCTCTCATACAGAGAGATGCAATTTCAAAAGCACTGTCAGCAAAGAATGTGTTTTTGCTGCATGGACCTCCTGGAACTGGAAAAACCACAACAGTGGTGGAGATAATCTTACAGGAAGTCAAACGTGGGTCAAAGATTCTAGCATGTGCTGCTTCAAATATTGCTGTCGACAACATTGTTGAGCGACTTGCTTGTCATAGGTAAAGTAATGCTTTACTTCAAATATAAGGAAGTCTCTCTCTTCATTGACATGTTCCTGTTGTTATGTAGTTCAAATTCTTTCTAATTTTATGTTCTTTTGTTAGAGTGAAGTTAGTAAGACTGGGCCATCCTGCACGCTTGTTACCTCAAGTATTGGATAGTGCATTGGATGCTCAGGTATATAAAATTTTCTGCTTTGATTTAAAATCTTGTCATGTGTCATTTATACAATTTTTTTGGCTTTTGTTTTATACCTCTGTTCATGCTTCTGTTGTTTCTTTTGTATTGAAAAATCTTACAAATTAAAACACTGGTGTGAGCTCCTTAAGACTGGCAATTTTTATTTGCATTATGTAATGGTCATTGTTGTAATTTCTGTAATTGTTATTATTTCATTCAAATTGACTGATTGATTTTATTGTTTTTTTGTTTGCTAAAATGGTACATTGTGAGTTGTGACAAATAAATTTCTAAGTTTGTTAATTGCATCTATAGAATGGTTTTCAGCCATATATTTTACATACTGATTCTAGTGGTTCTATAAGTATGTCCTTCAAAATGGAGCTTTAGCTTTAAAATTAATTTTGTTATTTTTTCTAGCAATAGTAAGATAAATTTACTTGTATATGTCAATATCCTATAAATTTCCCTTACAGTTGTGCTTATTGTTTTAGGTTATGCGAGGGGATAACAGCTCTCTGGCAAATGACATTCGAAAGGAAATGAAGGTAGAGATTTCATTTTTTTGTTTAAAGCCAAAATTTGCACAATAGATCTCTGAGTGTTTGCAATTTCAGATAGAATACTTTTCCTCTATTCTTGGCTCTTGAGGATGATGCTTCCACTAGCTTTAAAACCCATGGCAGTTTCTTATCTCTTTGATTTGTCTTTGAAAAACCTTCTCCTCTTAAAAGACAGCCATATAACTGCTTTTTTTTGGGTCATTTCATAAGTTGATGAAGGCAGTACATTTGTTTGTTCATGCTCCTTTCTTTTGCAAATGTGGCTACTTTTGCTCAACTCTAATCCTTCCCACTTCTAAATATTGCTCTAATTCTTCTGACATTTTTTTCTCTCAGGCATTAAATGGGAAACTGTTGAAAACCAGAGATAAAAATACTAGGAGGGACATCCAAAAAGAGCTCAGGACTCTTTCCAAAGAGGAGCGAAAAAGGCAGCAGCTAGCTGTGAAAGATGTTATTAAGAATGCAGACGTAGTTCTTTCAACATTGACTGGAGCATTTTCGCATAAGCTGGATAGCACTTCCTTTGATTTAGTAATTATTGATGAAGCAGCCCAGGCCCTTGAAATAGCATGCTGGATAGCTCTGCTAAAGGTAATGACAATAGGTATAAGTGTATGCACATGAAACAGAAACATAATTGCAGTAAAACCTTGGAGGTGTATGCTGCTTTAAACTTTGGTTGCTATAACCTCGGTCATTCATATTCATATTGTGCACGGTTCTTGGACAGATGTATTTCTACCTTCCAAAAGACTAGGATCTTCATCTCCATGTGGATATAGGATTAGTGTTTTTCTGTTGGAATGTTGGTTAGTACGAAATTTGCAAACTTTTCCGGACATTAAAAATGCTTTTGGGCTTTATTGAATAGTTTTTGTCTCCCTATAGTTAACTGCTATTTTTTTTTAATTCTCTCATTGGGAATTTGTTTAAAGAGAGTACTTAAAATCAGATCAATGTCGTTCCACCCAAAGAAGAAAAAGTTTTAGATACATGGAGATATTTCGGGAATTTTTTTTTAAGCACCTTAATTAATTAATTTGTTTTTAGGGTTCAAGGTGTATACTTGCAGGGGACCATCTACAGCTCCCTCCAACTATCCAAAGTGTTGAAGCTGAGAATAAGGGTTTAGGAAGAACTCTCTTTGAGCGCCTTGCAGACATGTATGGGGATGAAGTAATGTCTATGCTTACTGTCCAGTACCGCATGCATGAGCTTATTATGGATTGGTCATCAAAAGAGCTTTACAACAGTAAGGTGCTCAGATAATATCTGAATGCTGGCTTGTCATGTAATTTTTTTCTTGTTCTGGGGGGAGTTTCATTTCCATTTTGAGAACAAGCATGACGTGGAATGGTGATAATGGGATGAATAAAAAAAATTAGGGTTTAGGGAACAAAAGAATGATTGCAAACGGAAATGATACTCAATTGGTAGACTAGAAACCCTAATAGTGATCAAATAAGGAAACTCAATAATATGTTTTATTGATATTAGAGTCATTGTATGGTATTTCGTGTGCCTATAAGTAGCACCTTTGTCATTTTATTCGAGAGGGTTGGATTATGATCATTGAAACTGGGTATTGTTTCTCTCTTCCCAAATTGATCTCATGTCCCCTGATTCTAATCCTTAATTTCCATTTTCCCTTCTCATCAAAGCCTAATATTTTGATTGTGTGATTCATATGGTTATTTTCACCAGATTAAAGCACATCCAAGTGTTGCTGCTCATATGCTTTTTGATCTAGAGAATGTAACGAGGACCCCAACCACAGAACCAACGCTTCTTCTCATAGACATAGCTGGGTATGCTTTTTCTTGGTTCCTACACTAAAACATTTTGTTTGCTTGGGGCTGCTATGAAAAGGAATCTTGAATAAAGAATTCCATTTTTAAAATCAACCACCTATTACAATTTTGTTAACTTGACAAATCCTTATGACAATTGAGATTAAAACTAATAAAAGTAAAACCTTGTGATAGCGAAGTTAAATACAAGCAAGGATTTCTGGTTAGTTGAAGGTTTTGTATGTTATGAGAAGCAGGACTTCTGGTGGTTAATTAATTTCAACATGGAATTTAAAGGCTTTTACTTAACCATGGAAGATGTATTCATGTAATTTTTTCCATTCATTTATCATTTTCTGCTTCAGGTGTGATATGGAAGAAAAAAAGGATGAAGAAGAAAGCACATTGAATGAGGGTGAGGCTGGTGTTGCCATTGCACATGCGAAGAGGCTTGTTCAAAGTGGGGTCCAAGCTTCTGATATTGGAATCATCACCCCTTATGCTGCACAAGTATGTCTTTTTTTCCAACATTCACTGAACATGGTGAAGAATTATACTCATAATTGTATTTCTCTATTCCAACTCCTACGTTCTTTTTAGTCACATTGCAAACCACCTTAGGTTGTCCTTCTGAAGATGTTGAAAAGCAATGAAAACAAGTTAAAAGATATAGAAATTTCAACAGTTGATGGCTTCCAGGGTAGGGAGAAGGAAGCCATTATTATATCGATGGTCCGATCCAACTCAAAGCAAGAGGTATTCTTGTACTACTTTTACAAATTGATAATGAATTCCTTGTATGTTTGAAGCACTAATAACTAAAAAAAATTCAGGTTGGGTTTTTGAGTGACCGTAGGCGAATGAATGTGGCTGTCACACGCTCAAGAAGACAGTGCTGTCTTGTCTGTGACACAGAGACAGTCAGTAGCGATGAATTTTTGAAGCGATTGATTGAGTATTTTGAGGAGCATGGGGAGTACCTAAGTGCCTCAGAATATCAGAATGAATAGGCACCTGGAATATTCTGCTATTTTTTGCTTTGGTAGTTATCAATCTATTTTCTACATATTTATGGTAATATGAGATAATACTAATGGAATGTTGTGCCAATTTGGTACTTAGAGCAATCCAAAAACTTTCTAGAAATCTTAGTAAAAATCTCAGAACTTTGTACTTTGCTCCTTCACAATATTGATACATCTTCACATTGCACCACCTTTTGAAGTACTTGTTTGTAGGTCTTGGTTATTCTTTTTGCCTTAAAAGCAGAGTTTTTGTCTTTTGTTTTTTCCCCTTTTTTGATACACAAAATAGAATTCTAGAAAAGCAACAAACAATTAAAGCCATATTATTAGGAAACTTGCACATCAACATTGTACCCAATACAAGTTTCAGTTTTTGCTATTACGAGTAGAAAAGCCCCTCTCTCTCTTTCTTGCATTCTACCAAATGACTGAAACCTAATGATGATGACTGAACCATCAAAAGCGTAGCTAGATAAACTAATAAATAGTGCCTATCTCTAACAACTCTCAATCTCCATAGTAGTAATTTTATTAAAAGTTCCAAACAGAAGTAGGATAAGGAAACTCTTCATAGTAACTAACATGATCATAAGCAGCTTGGAACATCGCAGCTGATTGCACTGCTTGAACATGATCATCTAAGCCATGCATTTCATTTAGCACATCCCAATCATTAAAACTATTGTCAGTAAAGCCTCCAAGTTCATGGTCATGGAGTTCTGTAAATGAAGACTCCTGTTCAGTAAAATTTTCAATAGGATCGGTTTTTTCTTCTGATTTTTCTTCTTTGAGAACACCCAATTGCTGAAGAAACTCATTGAGATCAATCTGTGGCCTCTCTTCTTTTTCTTTCATTAACATCTTATCTGATGAGATAATTTCCAAATGGTCATTTTTCTCTTTGGTCTCAATCTCTGCTTGGTTTTCCGACTGTATTTTGTGATCACTAACTGTCTCATGAACTTCAGGTTTTGAATCACATGAAGTTGAACTAGAAAGACTTTGATTAAGAATCCCATTTTGTTTTAGTTGTTCAAGTCTCTGGTGAATGACATGAACACTAGGCTGAGCATTTATATTGAGTAACCCACGTGAAGGAAACATGGAGATAAAGTTTTTAGAAGGAAACCATTTGAACTTCTTACAATTGGTTTGAGCAATATTGTTAAAGGAGTTGATGGGTTGTTGAAGATGAGGAAGGTTAAGATAAGCTTCAGGACCGTAGAGTCTTCTCGCAGCTTCATCATAAGCCATAGCAGCTTCTTCAGCTGTGGCAAAAGAGCCTAACCAGAGTCTAGTTCTTTTCTTAGGTTCTCTGATTTCAGCAACCCATTTGCCCCAAGTTCTTTGTCTAACTCCTCTGTATTCACATGAGGCATTTTGAGGGCCGCCTTTGCCTCTTGTTGGACCTTTCTTCCATGGTTTTAATGGAGATGATCTTTTGTAATTGTCCATGTCTAGATAGTTTGATATCAGAAGAGACTAAGTGAGAGTGATGATTGTGGAAGTTTTGGAGTGTGAAGCATGGGTTTAAAGGAGCGGGATATGTAGAGACTAGAGTATAGAGTGAGTGTTAGTTTGATTTTAATGTGATCACGTTTTTAGGAAAATTTTCAAGCCCATGTGACCGTTAGTCACTTAGTCTCTAGGTTAAGATAAATCTCTTGGATTTACCTTCCTTTTCCCACCTTTCATTTTGTTTTTGCAAGGTGGCTTCATAGATGATATAATATTTCATATGGTTGGTTATATTGCATAGATAGGCGGTAAATACTTTGGTTGGTATGAAAGTGCTTTCCAATGGGTTTTTTAAATGTTATTTGACAATGTACGAGTAAAATACTTTGGAAATTTTGATACTTTTAAAAGAGTAGTAATTTAAGATACATATTTTATGTACTTTTATGAGTCTTTATAACAGGATATGATAGCAGGAAGTGCATCATGACCAAATAAAAAAAGTCATATTTTCACGGCTAAAATGTATATATATTTTTTAAACAGATTCTGTATGAAACTATTTTTAATATAAGCATAAGAAAAAAAGAAAAGAAAATCCTAAATATTTATCTTGAAACCACTATCGACCAAACTACTTCTCTCAAAATAATTTTAGAGAAATACGTCCAAAGGTGTCTTTAATAAATGGATGCAAGGTAGCAGAGTTTTTTTTTTTTTTCCTTTACCTCCTTTCTATTCGAAATGATAACTTTAGTTATGTAATTTATAGATTAACCACTATCAATTTTATACTTTTTAATCCTATAATTATCAAAATAAATATTTATAGTTCATTAAAAATATAAATTTAACATTTATAGTTACATAATGAGGATTAATATTTATATTGTATTACCTTAATTTTCATAAATAATGAGACTAGAGGTGTTAAATCTAAAAATTACATAATTAAAATTATCATTTATATAAGTAATAACTTTTTAGTTAATAAATTAGTTCATTCACAGAGTAGTTTTAGGTAGTTAAGTAAAATAATTAACCAAGTTTATAGATCGTAAGATTTTGTTTTAAATTAAAGATAATTTTCTCACACCGACTGTCATCCGATTTAAACTTCTCTCCATACATCCATTGTAGGTTTATTTTACCGATGTTAGGAGCTATACCAGGAATGTTTTTTTGTTTTTTTAATTCATTCTGCCAAACACCCAATTAATTAATTAAATTTTCACGTATTTAAAAACAAATCTTAGCATTAAAATAATTTTTTTTTTTCATGTTATGTTATTTTATCCGATAAAGTGTTACGTATACGAAGAAGTATCATATTGAAAAAATATGAATATTAAGTTGATTGTAACATGAGAACTAACAAGTGATATTAGACTAACGTTTCAATTTGTATTGTATATGCATACATAAGATGAATTCTTAAATTAAAAGTTAATTTGTGTAGCAGGTGACTTTATTTTAAACTAATGTTGGGTTCTTTATTAGATCACGATAAAAATTAAACGATATTTTAGATTTATTAAATTTTTTAAGTTTGATTAAATTAATCTGTATTCTTTGATAATTTCTTATCATTTATGTAAACTCGATGAAATATAGATATCTATTTGAAAGATACAATTAGACAGTTGATCTTTAGTATTGAAACATACTTAAAATTGATACGGTTAAAAACAAAACATAAATACCAAATTGAATATATAATTAAAATGAAATATAACTCATAAAGTAATCTTTTGGTTCGAAACACGTCTTAATATAAAACATGCTTTGACAAATCTTTTGGTTTGAAACACTTCTTGTTATAAAACATGATTTGAAAAGAGTTAAAAAATCAAGTTAAAATCAAGAATTAAATTTATAAATTACAAAATAGAATTACCAATAAAGTGATAATTTAATTTTAGAAATATTACATATATCATATATCAACAAATAAAATATTACCATATCATATATCATTTGTAATGCTTAGAATTTTGCTTGTAATTTAAAGCTATTGAGAAATCATAAAAACTTTTATATTCCAATGTCACATGTGAAGTTCATTTTTGATTTTTTTGTTCAGAGACATGTGAAGTTCATTGATGTCTCTAATTTTCACTTGAGATCTCAGTTCCCAAAACTAAAAGTTTAATAAATTGATTTCAAAAACATGTTTAAACTGTAATCTAAAAGAAGAATAAGTGTTAAAAGAATCCACATTCCTATTCTATATCTGAAGCACAAGTGCAATATTAATCTAAGACATGCATGTGTTCTAACAATATATTATTCTACTTTTTAATTTATATTAATAAATTATTCCAGATATTTAATTATTAACAAATTAGATGTAACTTAATATAAATGATCCAGTGATCCTACTAGTACTAGTTTCAAACATGTAATGTCCATTAATTTACATTTATACCATTAATAGAGGACGATGCTATATGTAATGTTGTGGTCATATGATGACTTTAAAGGTACATTAACTAAAATCACGGCAATGAGAATTTAGATATATGAATAAAAAAGGAGATGATGCATTTAATTCACCACTAGCTAATGGCACAAGTAGAGCCTTGACTTGGGACTTTACACAATAGTCGCAGATTTCGGTAATTTAGAAGCAACTTTGTTTAACAAAAAAATATTTAGTTATATCCTTATTTTTATACCACTTTATCAATATAATTTTAGGTAAATTAGTGGTTTAAAATTATAATTTAATTAAAGATTTCAATACATAATTAAAAAATGGTGAAAAAAGTTATCTTTAATTTTTTTTATTGTCCATGAATCATCTTTCAGTTTAAAATTCATCAATTTTATAAGCACTAAAGTTATAAATTTTTTAGGTGTTAATTTGAGATAAATCCTAAGTTTTTTTTTATGAAAAATCAACATCTTTCTTACTATTTCTTTAGGATTTTTTTGGAGACTCACTCTCATTTTTTTTCACTATTTTATTTTGTTTTTTTGGGTTAAATTAATTTTTTTGAGTTAATAATGATTTAAAGAAACACTTTTTTTAATTATTTTAAAGATTAATTTACTCTCTCCTTGTTAATCATGTGTGTAGTATATATTAAAATATTTAATAAATATTAATTTTAAATCACTAATATATTAAAATTAAATATTAATATTATTGTAACTTATAAGATGTTAGAGTCTACATAGAAGTAATACAATGAAATTATGTTGTACTATGGTTTTTTATGAACTGAATTATGTTGATGAACTCTGAATAACCCCATAATGTACGTATACTGTGTGTCAGTGTGCGAAAGTGTGACTATATATATATATATATATATAAACTCAGAATAAGCCTCGGATTCTAAAGTAAGTAGTAAGTAGGGTGGCTTTGGTTTGTATATATTCTTCTTCATCGTCTTAAATGTGTTGAGAATATTAAGAGGTTGTTGGTCTTTCAAGAAGAACCACCTCTCTACATTTTTCACTTTCACGAGCCTAAATTCACATGTTTTCCTCCATTTCTCAATTCAACCTCATCTCCCGGATACACCCCTCACTTTTATCCCATGCTTTCTCTCTCTCTCACACACAAAAACACACACACACACACACACAGAGAGAGAGAGAGAGAGCAAAACACACCACTAAAAACAGAGTGAGAATTGACCATAATGTTGATCTAATTCGAGCTATATATTTCACTTCATACAAATGGGTGGCTTACGGAGTTAGAAATTAATTTTTATGAAGCTTAACTAATAAAAAATTAAATTAAATAATATGTTAATGAATATTGATAAGTGTATGAATTTTCTATTAATTATGATAAAAGTTAATAAAAATTTACTAATTTTTTGGGTGAAAAAATATGATTCTATTAATTATTAAAAAATATATTAAAAATCTAAAACTTTAAAAATTGACAAAAGACTTTAAAAATTGAACATTCTTATTTTATTGAGTTGTTATATGTTTTTTAAATAATTTGGACTCAAAAAATATAAATTTAGATAATTTTAAACACATATCAATTGATTTAATAATACATAATAACCTTAAAAAATACGCATATGTATTTACATGTTCTATTTTATGATTTTTCTTAAGTTTTGAATTTACGGTATACTTTTTTAATAATTAGTATACTATTTGGATTATGTTTTATTTATTGTATCATTAAATGATATTAGATGCATAAAATTTTAGAGACAAATGTTGGTAGGTTCATTAATTATTGTGGTTAAATTCCGTTAATTTTAAAAAATTAATAGTTTAATGTAAGTGATCAAATTTTAAGTTTTTACTTTTTAACTACATTTGAAAATGAAAATTTTAATATAAATATTTATTGATAATTTTTTAAAATAGAAAAAATTAACAAAAACATAAAAAAATTATTATTTAAACCTGCTATTTTTTCAAAACTGATAAACTAAATTTTCATTAAAAAAATAATTAACTTTAAGGACACATGGGTCTTAAAATATTTCCTCCATCTCCAACTATTTTATCTTTGTTCAAATCAATTATATTACACAGGATGATGTTCTCTCCCTTGTTAGTCTATCTCTCCTCAAAATAGTTTATAAATAAAAAAAAATGAGTTAATTTTATTACTTGAAAATATTAAATACCAATAATAATACGAACATTCAAAACTAATAATAATATTCATCACTAAATTATGTAAAACTTGTATTACATTTTAATTGAATTCTTTTTATAGAGTTATTGCTTCAAAAATAATTACAAAATATTTTGCATAACTAAAATTCAAAAAGAACAAATTTAAGACCAATAATATCCATATATATATTTTCATTAAAAAAAATTCAATACTATGCTTAAAATTTAGAATTCTAAAAAATTAATAATGTAATCACAAAAATAGATATTCAATGTTGTTGATTAGTTGGATTGTTAAAAAATCAAATTATTAGAAATAATAATAAATAATATAAATAAAATAATTAATAACAAGATAATGAGATTACATATATTAATCTTTACTATTAACTTTTTAACAATTGTATCAACATATACCAAGAGCTAAGAATGTGTTTATAATTTTAGATTTTCAATTGTGAATTGAATGCCAAATATGAAAATGTGAAGTAGTTTTTTTTTATACAATTATTTTTCTTTTTTAAAAATGAATAATTCTTATTGTAATATCGTTTTTATTCTTAATTAATCTCGTACTTTTATCGCGTGATATGTTTTTCATAATTTTAATATTAAAATATTTTTAAAAATGTCAAATTTTCATAAATAAATAAATATACTTAAAAACACATTTTTTAAATAATGGTATTGAATGACATTAATGATCTAAATAAAGGAATTCGAGTGACCCTTTTTCACGTAACTAATAGGATTATTTTTCTAAAATATTACACAAATTTGTATACTCTTATTTTAAGGATCGAGTAAAAAATTGTGTAAAAAAATTTGGCAATTAATCCTATCCCATTATCAACAATATAGCCATAACATAACATGGAATAAATTTGACCATATATTAATAGTTTGGTAGATTGGAAATATAGCAGAAGAATGCTAATATATTAGGTGTAATTTTTTAATAATAAAAAATACATTAATAATTCTATTTTTATTTGCTTACATGTAATAATAAAATATATATATTTTCATTTTTTTTTCAACAGTGCTAATAAAATTTCATTTTTTTTTTTTTTACAATCAAATCTTCAAGGAACACTTTCAAAATATTTCAAATTATTATCATTTTTAAAAAACTATTACTTTCATGATAAACACCATTCTTTTGCAACCTTTCCAACAAACAAATCCTATATTTCAGCTTCTCTATAATTCACTTCACCAATTTTTTTACCCATTCCTATTCTTTTCCCGTAGATATTTACCAATCCACTCCTTCGAACTATACTGCCCAGAATATTTCTTTTTCTATCTTTAGAAAATGCAATGATGATTTAACTAATTCAATTTTGTGTAAAATTAATAGAGGCGTTTGAGTTAGCAAATTTTAGCATGTAATATTTCCGTATCCATTTGAAAATCACATATAAACTTGTCAAGATTATTAGTGTGAACTTTACAAACGGGTATGTACCCAATTAAGTGTGCGGAATTTTCATACCTATGTGAAAATTACATACAAAGTTATAAACATTACTAAGTGTGAATTTTTCGTATGTATTAGTTGTATAGAAGTAAAAATTGAGGAAAATAATCATGAACAATAATATAAATAAGGATCTAAACATATATAAAATAAGACTACCTAGTAAATATTGATATAGCAGATTTTAACAACATTCTCCTAACTGCTGCACCTTATTGTTAGAATGGATGATGATTCCATACAAATCTAACTAAGCCTTTGACCTAGCATTACATCCAACTAAATTTTCCACATTTTGGAGTAAATAAGAATTGGTTTCAGCTTTTATTAAAAAAGAAATAAAATTCAGTACCTACATTTTTGGGTACTGGGTGAACCCAACTACAGATAAAAGGATCATGGGCCACATCATGCCATGCCAAAATTTTGGTGGCCCGTATGGTGCCAGCATGTATCATTTGACCTAAGTCTTGGAATTATTTGAAAACCTACAGAAATCACATTATATTGAATATTAAAGGTTTACAAATTCCAATTTAGTCTTTGAAAAGATAAATAAATCCAATAAACCCACATAGTTATACACAAAGGCATAAATTCTCACTCTAAACTATAAAAAGTAGTTAATGAACTTGATCTTGACATAAATAGTGCTATTATTGCAACTTTAACTTTCCCTGATTTTCAAACAGTAATAAGCTGCATTCATGTATGAAACTAACAATTTCATATTTACATCAGAGTTCTTCTCCACAATTTTCTCCATTTTTCCTTGAGGTCTATTGCCAGAGAAGAAGGAAAGAGAAGGAAAAAAAAGCCTCAAGGTCCATTATGGGACAACCTTTTCAGAAAGACACATTCATCAAATCTCAAAATCTTTACATGGAATATTTCTTCCATCAAAACTTGAAAATTTCAGCATCCCTTCCTGCAGCAGTCATAGTACAAGTGCCTATTAACTTATCAGCACTTTCGAAAAATACAAAAAACTAACAAGTGTTGATAGAAAAATACTCCTTATGTTTTTTGACAGAAAGCAACACAAAAATACCATGAAAAAAAACGTACCTTTAGCTTCTCTGCTACTGTCCATCGATTCTCCTCTCTTTTTTTCCACCCTCAACTACAAAGTAGGAAGGTCATAGCTAGAATCAGGAACCAAAAGGTTTCTATTCAGTTGATAATAATAACTGCAAGCATATGCTTAGTAATCCATAAAATGCAGAAGTTTAGACAAGAGTCAAGACCAAAGTATTGCTCTACAGACATCAACAGTAAGTTTTAAATGGCAATGTTTGACAGTAGAATGAATAAGTAAGCATCAAGTCCATCGAAGGCATGAAGGAAGATTATAAATTTTATAAACATAAAATGCACCATAGAGAATATGATGCATTATATATGCTCTCCATTTATTGTCGCATGACATTTAACAAATACAGATTAACCAAACTTCAAACATGTATGGTTGATAGTAATAAAAATTATAACAGGAAAGATATACAGTCATGTTTGATACGTAGCAACAAAATGGAATGGAAATATTCCTTGTTTGACATTTAGAAGGGAAAGGAAAGAACTCATTTCCACGAACTGAAAGAAAACACTTTCCATCCATGTCCCAATAAAATAGTTTGGAGTGCTATATATTTTTACTTATATGTATTATTTTTTGCTTTTTCTACAAATTTTCATCATTTTAAATATTATTTATGTTATTTTCTACTTTTATCCCAATTTAGACAACTAAAAACTTAATCCAAATTTACCCTCAATTTGATTCCATAGTTCAAACTAAATTATGGTAATACTATTTTCATTCATTCAATCCGATCCATATTACATTCTTATTACCTTTTCATTCCACAGACCAAATATGACCTTTGGGTATTCCTATGTTTGTCCACAGCCCTCAATATTATATTAGAATGCTCTGTCATTTCCCCTTATCTGTATTGCCATTTGTTCTTTTCTTATTTTCCCTCATCTATGACACAAAATAGTTCTATTTTCTAATTTTGAACATTATAAATTGTGTTCTACAATTTTACCCTATTTGGATTGCAGTGCATAAACAATCATATTTATAGCAATATTGATTCCATTGAATTCAATTCTTATTCCTATTTACTCATTTAGTTTTTATTCTACGTACCAAACATGGAATATTTCTTCCATCAAGGCCCTTAAATTTCAATTAACATATGTTTCTTCTCCAATTCATGAGTGGATGTGTGGTATATTAGATGTTGCATAGTTATATGATGTTAATAAACTACATTCTGGTACAAAATACACGTTACGTTTTTGATAGAGAAAAACAATGCAAAAGATGTATAAATAATAGGTACCTTTAGCTTCTCTTCCTCCTTATTAGTCCAGAGAATATTTCACCTTAAATAGAAAGGTAAAAGCTGGAATCAGAAAAAAGGTTCATATTTAGATATAATAATTACAGCAAACAAATGCTCAGATTATTGCTTTATTATGCTATAAAATACAAAAGCTGATAAGAAATTGAAGTATGAAGAAGCATTAAACGTCTAAAAGGCCTCCAGAAATATCAAAATGTTTATAAAACAAATATACGAAATATGACACCAAACTCATCTGTTTTCTGCCTTAGTTGTATGAAATACTTAGAGTGGTCATTATCATCTTCAGAAGTTCCACCTTCATCTCCATCAATATTGAATGCATATATAGCGCATTCTGGTGGATCATCTTTGCTCTCCTTAGGAAGTTCCTGCCGAATTTCTAGATTAGATTGTCCTTGATCCATGGGGACCATATTTATATCACCATTAGACACATGATCACCACATGCTAATACTTGGTTCTGTTCTTGTTCATGATCTTTAACATAGAAGCAATCCGGAACCCCTTCTTCTTCTTCTTTCTCAGCAGCTGGCACATTAAGTGTTGCACTAGTTACAGCTGTCCCCTTTTCTCTACACTCTAAATTGATATTCTGGCAGGATATAGAAGATTCTTCTTGTTGCTTATCAACTACAATTTTCTTGGATTGAAAATTACACAATTCATTTACCTGTTGTTTTTCATGATTGTCTTCTCTTTGTCCTTGGCATTCATTATCTTGGCTTTTAACCATAGAATCATCACCTCTATTTGTTCTTGTACTACTACGGTCTTTCTTATCTAATCTGTCACTAAATTCCCCTTTTCTATTCTCTACATCTCTACAAAATAATGTGGCTACTTCTTTCATTACCAATGAGGCTTCTTTCTTAGCTTCAAGGTATTCTGTAATAGCAAGGGAATAAGCACAGAAGGGGCAATAATAGTCACCTTTGTCATCAAATCTAGCTGAAAATCCCAAGCAGACCTCGTGAACCACTAATGGACAACTAGTGGCACTACATATCAACAATTTGCCACCTGTGTTACATTTCATACAAAGATTCTGCTCTGTCCAGTCAGCTACTGTCAAGGAATCATGATTGACTGTGCATTGAGAACTCAAGAAGTAATGCTTCTTCTTGGCTACATCAATTCTCTCATTTTGGTAATCATCAACGTCACTTGACACCTTTGCTTTACTACGACAACAATCCACATCCTTTTCAGTTTCACTATCAATATTATTCTGCAGAGTCCCACTGGAAGATGAACAGTTTGGTACTTGAAATTGAAAATAGTGCTCAGACAGACAATTGGATTTATTGGCAGCAATATAAGGAGAATCATTAACCTCTGACAGAATCTTTTGGGGTTCATTGTGAATTCTGTTGACACCATTTTCAAATGAAATTCTACTAATTTTCTTCAGGAAAGCAGCAGCATATGGACAGGTGCCATCAACAACTGCATCTTTCAACTGTTCACAACAAAATAGAAAAAAATAAAATAAAAATCAACAAACAAGCATAGATAGACCTGGAAAGCATTCCCAAAGAAAATGCCTCTTTGCCATTACCTGTAACAGTGTACATTTAGGCATAGAAGCTCTCTTGTGCATAATGAAAGGGTGAACATCCCATTTTGACAGGTTTTCTCCATTTGTTCCCAAATTACATAAAGGTGTCTGAAAAAACATGCAATTGCCACATAACATCACAAATACACATATTTAAAAACATCTATAGAGGATAAACAGTAATCATATGATAAGATAATAAATTTCTTCGAAAATACCAGCCCAAATGACACACGAGAAATACATAAAGTAGATCTCATCTTACCTCTTGTACTATTCGTTCAAGAACACTACAACAAGTTTCTGATAAATCAAAAGCAACTTT
This sequence comes from Hippophae tibetana, assembly GCA_037013495.1. NCBI lineage: Eukaryota > Viridiplantae > Streptophyta > Magnoliopsida > Rosales > Elaeagnaceae > Hippophae > Hippophae tibetana. The sequence goes on from CM072812.1 coordinate 24,641,582, forward strand.
AGGACCACCATCACCTGTAATCCCATTTGAAGAACTAAATAAACCCTCCAAACATCTAAAAGCAATAATCTCCTTCGCATTTGATCCCAAAACATAAGGAAATGCTGGAACTACTTGTAATAAATCTGACAAAGGGGCCAAACAAAAGAAGTTAAAAATGAAAACCCTAACATAAATTCAAAACAATTTATAATTTTGAAGTGAAGTTACTTACCGTGAAGGAGTGATGGACCTACTTCTTTGAAGTTTGCGATGGCTTCAATGACCCAATGCCAAGAAATGTCAGAGTTAGAATCAGGCATACCGTCCATGAAAGACAGAGACGAGAGAGAGGTTTAATTAGGATGAAAATCGTGTTAACTAAACGGCGTGCTTCATCTTCAATCCCACCAAAACTGATCGCTGTTCTAAGCGCATTTGCCTTGAAAAAAAATTCAATTCAGGCGGTATTTTTACAATTAAAAAAAATTAATAACAATAAATTTACAATTATTTAAATTCAAATATTATTTTTGTTATTATAAATTTTATAAAGTTATTTTTTATAATTTTTTAAAAAAATTCTTTAATTTTTTTTAAAATACCATCTCTTGTGGCCGATTAGTATTATAATAATAAATTATAGCTTTAAAATGTTAAAGAAATGTTAAAAATAAGTTAATATTAATATTTTATAATTTACATGATAATTAATTATAATTTAATAAAATAAATTTTATTAAATTATAATAAATATTATATATCGTATTAATTATAATTATAATATAATTTATAATATATGAAAAATACTCTTTACTATTAGTTACACGGCATAAAGAGGATGATGAATTGACATATTATCACCTTCCTCTAGCTTGTCGGCAATCTGCTTAAGGTTTCAAGCACAATATATGGTGGCAACTAAACATAAGAGTTGTCTTCGCTGGGGAAATCAGTTGACGAGACTCATATATACATCACTTGTGTATGTGTTTTCGAAGACACTCCTCTCTCTTTGAAGAATATTTCCAATTTGTCAACTTTAAGTGATCTAATTTTTCTACATTTTGGCCTCTTCTAACAAATGCTTCATTTTTTTTTTGTACAAGTAAATTGGAGGGTGGATCTAATTCACTTATTATTTCATTGGTGTGGTTTATTATATATTTGATCCATAAAATTTTAATAAATAATTAATTTAAACCACTTTTTTTTAATTTACTTTATCGTTGATATATAGGTTGATTATTAGTGACATATAATGTTACATTTAAATATACTAATAAATAATACTATAAGTTCTATTGAGTGATAATTTTTTAAATAATATAGTACCATCAAATTTATAGTAATTTAATATCACATAACATAATTTATTTATTAAATAAATTAAACATGATAAATCAAATTAACTTATTAAATTCATATTTTAATATTATTTTATTTATTAAAATTAACACGAAAATAAATATTAAAATTAATTTAATAAGATAAATTTTTTTATAAAATAAAGAATATTTTTATTAAGTAATTTCAAATTGCAGACATAGCATTACATTGCGAATACGTGACATTTTTACAGGGGCATTTTTGTCTTATTGAATTAAAAGAAAAAAACAAGAAAAAATGAAACTAATTACCTCGTTCGAACCCTAACTCTTGTGAACCTAACCATCCTTCTCGTCGAACCCAACCACCACCAAATTGAGTTCTCGAGTTCCCTTGCCAAGCTTAGAAATGAGTCCCTTCAACGAAAGTCAGAGGTAAAAAGCAATTATGTGAAATAAAATCCCCATTTTTTGATATTGAGGATAGTGATCATATAAAAGATTAAATTAGACCACAAGAGTTCTCTTTAAGGTCGATTGAGGGTTAATGAACAAAGTATGTTAAGATTTTGCACTTTTTGGATTCTTGTGTTAGATTTATATATTTTTTGCAAGGTATGTCCTTGAAATGATTTTAAAGTTGAATAGAGATTGCGGGTCATTAAAGAACAATTTTTTTTAACAATAAAGAATGTTTTTAGATTCTGTGATCCCCTAACTTGAAATTATAATCAATATGTGATTTGTTTGAGGGATGTTCTAAAAATTTGAAAAAACTTCGAGAGTCGAGAAAATTTGTTTATTTGAGTACGGTGAGTTAAGGGAGCATCAATTCGAAACTGCAAATTTTAGGTCAATTTGAATCCGATCCGATCTGAAGTAAATTATGAATTATTCAATCCGAATTTGATCCGTAGTACATGTCAATCCGAACAAATCCGAATTTGCTAATTTTAAGTCAATCTGAATCCTATCCAATCTGAAAATTATTCAATCCAAAATTTTAATTTAAATCTATTAAAAAAATTACATAAATAAGAAAATTATGAAATATCATTCCGATCTGAACCGCTATAAATGTCAATCCGAACAAATCCAAATCTGATATAATTTCAACATATAAAATGAAAAATTACATAAAATAAAAAAAATATAAAATAAAAATATTTTTCATACAAATTAAAAAAGTAGGTGACAACATGATTAAAAATAATTCAACAAAAATAATAAAAAAGAAAAAATTAAACATAAATTACATAATTTAACTCTAAATATACATAGTAATAATTTAACTCCAACAAATTAAATATCAATTACATAAATTAACTTCATTCTACGAACATTAATAACAACAATTCTTTTTTTATAATCATTCAAGGTTTAAGTCACCAATACCATCAAGAATATATGCACGGTGAAAAATTAAAAAGTTAAAAATATACATAAATAATAAGCTAATAAACATAATAATATATATTTGATAACAAATAAATCTATATATATTTGAAAGTTTTATGCAATATACCTGATTCTAGAGCTTCAATTTCATCAAGTAACTCTTGGATATTAATGATTAGAGATGAACGAATCCAATTTTGAGTGCAAATTAAATATTATACAGTTTTAGAAGATAAGGAACTCCTGTATGGACTAATTGGACGACCACCAGTAGAGAATGCAGATTCGGATGCTACGGTAGATATAGCCAATACATCTCTAGCTATCAAAGACAAAATTCTAATTTTACTAGTTCTGACATATATTCTGACAAGATGTTCATGTATCGGTGGTAAGACATATTCTTTTACTAGTTTTATTCAACAACTCTTTTAATTTTACTCTTTTAGTAACGTACAAATTCAAGCAATCTCTTGCAATAGTCCACCGAGAAGAGATTTTAAACAAAGATTGTAACTCTTCAATAAACTCCTTAAATCTTTCACCTTCTACAATAATAAATGACAATTCATCTTTTATTATCATCCTTAACCAATTTTTCTCTACATCTTTCAACATTAAAACTGTGAGGTACAAGACTTCCTTCCTTATGGAAAGCTAAAGTTTTTTGTTTCTTAAGAACTCTACCGGAAAATTTATCACATCCAATGGAAATATGTGCAAGAAAATTTGACGTGCCAGATTTGCTTGACACATACTTATATCGTTTCTTACAATATTTGCATATAGCTTTGCGATGTTGCCCTACCCCTTTTATAGTAAAATGAGCCCATGCTTCACTACTAGATCTAGAGGAAACTTTTTTGCATTCTTCTTTAGAAGCAATGCATAGGTCAAGAATTGAAGTACTTACAAAATCTTCTTCTTGAATTGGTTGTGTTACACTTTCATCTTTATTTACTTCTTCAATCACATAAAAGTGTATCATTATCTTTATCTAAAGCCATCTGTATAGTTGTAGAAAAAACTATTAGACATTTACAATAAATAATTGTAAAAATGTGCACATAGACGTGGGGTGATGTTGGACATGTTTGCTTTCATGTGATTTAAAATATATATTGAACATTTATATATAATATAACTAAAAATTTAATAATATGAATGAAATGTTCAATGAACATGCACAATTTATAAAACAATATTTTATGATATTGATTTTTATAATTATGTAAATAACCATGATGTACTACAATGCTGAAATTTGTTCCACCAAGCCACGATAGACCTCAATATTTTAAAAGTAGTTTAAAATTTTTTGTAACTCAATTAAAGCATGAAAAATAGCATTTTTGGGGAAAAACTCTAGACAAACCGCCTTTGACAGTTTGGCGTGCCTAGATATCAAAAAGTTACATGGAATCATAAAAAAATTCGTCCAAAATAGACCTCCTAACACAAAGTTATGACCGTTCAAAGTTTTCTTATAATGTCATCCAATTTTTGTTCTACAATACAATCACATTTTCACTCAGACTCATAATTTCATCTCATAGCTCTTGAAAATTACTATAAGAAAATAGTAAATCACACAATATGTTCTAGATAGCTTATTGCTTCACACATCCATTTGAAAAAAAAGCAATAACTATTAATAGCAGCCAAAAAAGAGCATTTGAATATTAGATCTGAAATCAAAATTCAGAAAAAGAAAAAAGTTCAAACAAATATAACCTTCTGATTAGGATGATGAAGAACAACGAAAAACGAGCAACGAGCGAGCAGTTGCAAAGCAGAGAAACACGATTGAAAGTTTGAAACCAGCAATGGAGGCAGGGAGGCATGGACAGAGATGAAGGCAGTTGGAAAAATATATTAGGTTTTGTGTTAAGAATAAGAGATACAAGAGTTGTTTTAATAGGTTAGGTTAAGTAATTATTATATATATATATATATATATATATATATATATATTAAATAATATATTAAATATATCGGATTAGATCGGATTATACGGATTTAAATATTTCTAATCTGAATCCGAATCTGAGCCGATTGATAAAATTCAATCTGAATCTTATCCGACTTCGGATCAAAACCATTCAATTTTATCAAAATTTTCGGATTGATCGGATATTTTGCTCACCCTAGGGTGAGTGGTGTTCTCTTATCAATTGGAAATGGAGAGTATCATAGTAATGCATTTACTTTTATTTGTTTTGTTTCTCTGAGTACGGTGAGTGATGTTCTGGTCAATTGGAAAATGAGAATATCATGGTAATGTATTTACTTTTATTTGTTTATAATGAGTATAAGAGGGATAGTTAAAGTTTTAATAAACATAAAAAAAACAATCATGGGATTTGTTTGTATTGTGTAAAAGAGAGTGGCCAAAAAATTTATTCACATTGGAATTATATTTTATGCATGAATTTGAAAAAAATCACTTTTAATAAAGCATTTTTGTATTTATTTTTCTTGGTACTATTCCTTTGTTAATACAATTTAAATCAACAACGGAATCAATAAATGCTTATACCATAAAGAAGTATTTCTTATTGATCACAATAGTAACCTTATAGTACTATTTTAAGTTAATTATTCTGTCTAGAGTACTAACAAATTACATTTAAAGAATTTGTTTAATTTAATTAACTTGTAAGGTCATTTGTTATCATATTCCTTTTGAGGTAGAGGTATTTCTTCAAGAAGATTGTCAAAGTCTTCTTCTTTCTGATCTATCTTGTTTTCAGAGAAAATGAGAGTTCTAATAATTTGTTGGAGTTCTAAAATCTGAACTCTAGTTTTTAGATATTTAATATCCTTTTTTATCTTATTACTTTTTACTTTAAGATAACTAATTGTATGTTTCCTTTTTATTGAAGTATTTTTAATCCTTTTGGAGGATCTCATTGAATGGATGTTTTTGTTCATAGTTTCAGAGGTTTTGTTTTAAATCCTTCATTCCTCTTGTAAATGATCCTTCTTTGGCTACCTCTACATACTTAGATAAGGCTAATTTCTTTTCTTTTTTTGGTAAGTAATTTTATCTATAAGATCTAAAATAAGATATTTTTCTTTAGTTAAGATGTTTAAATTCAAACCATTCATTTTGATATTGGTTTTATAATAATCGCATTTGCAATTATTTTATTCAGAGTCTTCTGGCTCTGTTTTAGAGGAAATGGATGATGACTCGTATAAATAATCTTGATCTTCTTCTTCAGATTCATCTGTTAGAAGAATACAAAATTATTGCTTTTTAAACTTTTCATCTATTTTCAACTCGTTAATCTTTTATTGGGTTCTATAATTGTTGTTGTAATGTCTCTTTTTATCATACTTGTAGCAAGTGGGGGCATTTTTTGTTTTATTTTTAGGTGGGGTAGCATTTTTGGCTTTAGACATTGGCCTTTTAAACCATTTTGTTTTCGATGAAGATCATTTCTTGAACGAAGATTCTTTAGGCCAAGTCTTTTTATGCGACTTCATCCTCTTATTAGAAGAATCTTTTAAGATATTTATTATAATCAATCTGTTCACAAAAATCTCTCAATGCTCTTTTGTTTTAAACTATTTCTTTATCCATTTGGCGCTTTAGCTTCAAATCTTTGCACAATGTCAAACCTTTTGCAATTACTTCAGTTGTTAATTCTCCATATGTATAATGATCATACAATATTATGCTACCATGTTTTGAATGTAGGTGAGCATGGATTTTATCCGAGAATAATGTAAGAAGTATGGAAATAATCTTTTATTTTTAGAAATCTCCATTGCAACCTTCTATTATTAAAACTTTAACAAGGAAGACATCTTTATACCATTTAAAGTGGGATAGTGTTAGATATCTTAAATTTATGAGTTGTTCATAGCTACAATCCAACTGTATTATTGTATTACCCATAAAATATAATTATATGGTATAAACCAGTGTATTAACTGCATCTTCTTGTTGCAAGATATCACCATTATCATTTATTTTTGTTTTAATGGAATTTAAAATAGCATTTATTTCTTCTTATCCCAAATAGTTGTCCCATTGGCCAACAAAGCCTGCAATTAAGGCTAGAGTTGTAATTTTATCAAAAGTATGATGTATTTTTGTTGGAGGTAAAATAAGGTTAAAAATTAGAAGAAAAAATTTAAGATGAGAATGAAATCATGATTTCTTTAAGGATAGAATAACTTTTTATTCATTTTGTTTTAGAAATTAATTATATTCTATTCTTACTTTTCAACCCAATGAAACATAAAGTTGAAATTAATTAATTCTGATTACATTTCATTCCAATTAAACAAACATGAAATTAATGTCTTAAATCATTGTGAGTAGTCTTTCATGTTCTTTAATCAATCGACAAGTATATAAATTCATACTATTACAATATGAAAACTTATATATTAGAATTATCAATACTAATTTTATAAAAAATAATTAATATATTTGCAAAATAATAAGTTATTAGAATTACCAACTTTATACAAAATATTCATTGCATTTGCAAAATCAATATTTATTAAAATTATTTTATTAAACTCACAAATTTTATACAAAATAATAAGATAATAGAATTACTAGTTTTATACATTAAAATCACAATATTTGTAAAACAATCAAAATCAACAAAAATTAAAATCACCATAAAATATGATTCAAAATAAGTCATAGAAACTGAATAAAAAGTAAAAATTCACTCATAGAAAGGTAGAATGTGGGAAAAAAAAATCTTATCAAATGATTGAAATTGTGATCTTCGTAAGTATATGGTGATTTTTGCCTAAAAAAGTTAAAATAAGTGGGTATGGTGGTTCACATTAGTTAATTAAAGTTTTCGCGTTACAAACTAAGCAAATATAGTGTTTGGAAAGCTACGATGATACATAGGATAAATGAGGTTGTACGAGTGTGATGGTTGGTTCTTAAAGATTGTTAAATTTTTTTTAAGTTATATATCAACTAAGAGTTTTCCTTTTATTGTACTTATAATCTTAAACAATCATTTATTTCATAATTTGAGTTTTTAGGTGGAATTAAGTTTTAAAATAACTAACATGGTATCAAAGTTGAGCTTTTGACAATGTTCTGATATCACCTGAAGCTTAACTCTCGTCGACATTTAGGATATTATCTTAAGTCTCATCTTTATTGATGTAAAAAATTAGTGTTAAGAAATCTTAAATCATAAATCTTAAATCCATTAAAATTTCTTTTTTTTATTCTATTATAAACTTAAGTAATCATTTACTTCACAAAGTGAGTTTTGAAATATAATTAGGCTTGTAACTAACTAAGAAAAATAACGATAATATAGGCTTGAGATGATGAGTGAATTGCTCTAAGTAGCATTAGTCGGTTTGCATATCTCATATGGATTTTATATGAATAAAATTATTATTTTATTATTATTTTTTTAATTATAGAATTAGCAAAATACATTCTAAAAATTACGCACAAATTATAAGCATTTAAAAGTTATTGAACTAATTAACTTAATACGCATGTAACACTACAATTGATTTGAGCGAATCTTGTGAACACCCGCACAATGCAACCACTACCCAGTATTCAAAGAAGCAGAAGCTGTACTGTGTCTATCGTATAAAGATGCATCTTTTCTGACAAATTCCTTGTTTTCCGAGATCCGAGAAAACCAAGGAGATGAGAAGTTAGATTTATTAAAAAATAAAAAAATTAGCCTTAGGGAATGGATGTGGTAACCTTCGGCATTATAATTGGCATAATCGTACTTTTCTTCGTTGCTGTTTGTGTAATCACAATCGAGGGCACTTGCAAACGCAGTAGCAATTCCTAATTTCCATCCCTCCATAGGAAATCTGTAACTTCCTAGATCTCAAAAGTGCCTTTGGAGAGTTGGGTTTTGTTGGGCAGTGACTAAAGAAGTAAAGATGCTGTTTTCTATGAGAAAAATGCTCACTTTGATTATGTTGATTTGTTTGGCTTTTGGACTGTGTTTGGATCTGAGTTCTGCTTCTGCTTCTGGGATCCATCAGTCCCCTGCTCACCATCACTGTAATCATGGACACGATGGTCATCAACACCACCACCACCATGGAGATAATAGCTTTGTCGGTTCGAAGCTTCCCGAGGAATTGGCCGAGGAGGAGGATATGAGATTATATGGTTTTGGGTTTCAGATTGATGAACACGACCATGATCACGACATTGTTCGTTCAGAACTATCGGGTCTTGGTGAGCCATCTATTGATTTATGTTTTTAGGGTTTTGGGATTTCATTGGGTGATTTATACACACACACATATGGCATGGTTGATAGATTTAATTGGTATAACACAATGGGGCATTGGGTTATTGTGCATTATAATTGTTTGGATTCGGAGAAAAAAAATTGAAATAATGTAAATATAGGTTTTGAGTGTTTAGGAATTGGTCCCCTACTTCTTCTGCTGTTGCAACTAGAGCTTTCCACTTTAGAAAAGCTGATAACTGGTAAAGCCTTATATTAGGGAATGGGGGAAAATGGATTGGATAGACAGCATTCCCCTACTTATTTAGTGATTTGGTTGGTAATAAGCATTGATTTGGTATGAAGTTATGAGACTTATGGATTTCTACTAACTATTTAGCATTTCAAAGGGATTTAGCAATGTAGCATTGCTAGAGAAGCGACTTACTCTTAACTGATGTTTTTCTGTATCCGAACATTCATCTTCTCTGATGTACAAATAACAAATAGGAAATTTATATGAATAGTTTATTTATCAGTCGCTTTCTTATAGGACTCTGGATGCGTGCATTGGGCTGCTCTCTTTTGGTGAGCATGGCTTCGCTCATTTGCTTAATTCTCCTCCCAGTAATGTTTGGTGAGTGACTAATAAGTTATATTCATTATTTTTGCATCATGAACTTTAATTTGGAAATATTTAGTACATGTCTTGTTAGCACGCAAAAAGTTGTCAAAATGTCACATGTTTGAATTTTTTTGAAAATGTCACTTTTCTTGAATCTTGACATCCTCTACCAAATTTCAGCATCTTGACTGAATCTCTATCGTCAATCTTTATCAACTTTTGATCCCATCTCGTTCTGTGGCATTTAAACTATTCTGAAAATTGGTGGCCTTTCTACAATATTTGAGTACCATTATGACAGTTGATTAAAAAATCCTTCTCTCTTATAAATATATACTTATGGTCTATGGTGTTTAACTCGATAACTGGATGCTGAACTCGTGTTTTTGCAGTACAGGGGAAACCATCCAAGGCAATTGTTGATTCATTGGCTTTATTTGGGGTCAGATTTTCAAAATCTGTTTACTTATTTTATGAATAATCTCTCTACTTGTCATCAATGCATATTCTTTTAATTTAATTACAATTGACCTGGTCATATCTGGCTCTCTTTTATTAAGCTTTCACACAAGATTATAAATGTGCGATTTGTCAAAAAAACAAAGTAGGTAGAAAGGATAATTGTAAAACTGAAAGATCTTCATTGTGCTTTCATTGATATCAACCGGAAAGTACATCATATACTAATGGAGATTTAAGACACTTCAATCCTCAGTAGTTGCATACTATCTTTGAATTAAGCGGGCAAGAAACGAGATTCACTGATCCCTATGGATAACATATATTTTTTGTTTCCTTTTTCTTCCTGGGAGGTCAACTGGAAGTTCTACATGATTGAAGAGATTTAAGTGATACTGCATGATGGAAACACTTAAGCAGAGACTTTCATGGACCTTTTGTTATTTACTTTGTTAGTTTTGATGACTCTGCAATAATGAAGTAGCCCAAGAATACAACTCATTATGTTGTCCACTGAGGTTCTGGTTTCATTAGACATGGAACTCTGTGAAAGTTGTTACTTCCATTCTGCTGATAGAAAATGTCCATTCCTGATCAAAACTGTCAAATATAGAGATCTAGAAAACTATTGCATGTGTGCCAAATCATGATTGTTGCATGGGTTTGTGACTGCATCTATGCTGAGTTGCGCATATGCAATCCTCATTTATTCTATTGTTACACCAAGTAATTGTGTTGTTTTTGATTTAACATGCAGGCAGGAGCTATGTTAGGTGATGCTTTTCTTCATCAGCTACCTCATGCATTTGGTATGATATCGATCCTAGTTATTAGTTAAAGCCAGTTTCATTGTTTTATTTTCCAAACTACTTGAGAGTTAGGGTCATCAAGAGTCAAGACCAATTGTGTTCTGTAACTCAAATGTCATAGCATGTTCCACCCTCAACTTTTCACTTACCATATTTCCTTCTCTGTATATGATTTCAATTTAATGCAAATATATTTGTTGCAGGGGGTGGACACTCCCATGAACATCATCATGAAGACCATCTACATGACCATGATAGTCATCATGGAGAATTGCACTCTCACTTGCCCTCACATTCACACTCTCTGGCAGATCTTAGTGTAGGAATGTCCATCCTGGGTAAGTCTGAATTCTGAATAAAATTACATGTATAAACAACGTAGCATGAAGTCCTAGTTTGTTTTATTATTTGTCAATGCTTGTGCTCTTTTGTAAAGGTTATGTAGTATATGCCTTTGCATTTTTTTTTCGTATTCTTATTTACACTCGTATGTGCAGTTTGGTCATTGCACCATATTGGTGATGTTTTAATACATTCTGAAATTACGTGGTGGAATTTCCTTGCTGTATAAGGGGAGAAAATTCAAAAATGAAGAAAGTAAAATATAAAGAACGATGATCCCTTAATCAATGTGTTAATTGCAAGGGTACAACACATAGGCATTACGTAGCATACTTGTATCTATGTGCAACCCTCCACGTTGATGGTGTCATTCAGATAACATAATCTAATGTTGCGCAGGAGATCATTATCTATAAACTTGCATTATGTTTATTTTTTGGTCTTATATAACTTACATTATTGGTCACACATATATTAATTGTTATTGCAAACTGGTTTTGCAGCTGGAATCGTAGTTTTTCTTCTAGTAGAGAAGTTAGTCAGGTACGTTGAAGATAACTCTGAAGGAAGTAGTGCTTGGAGCCATGGTCACCACCACCATCATAAGAAAGATATGAAATTGAAAGATGATGACGATTCTGATTCTTCTGATGACCAAAATGGAATGCATTTGGAGAAGTTGTCTGAAAGCAAAATGTCAGATGCAGTTTTGCATGATTCTTTGAAGAATGATGGTCAACATGAAGCTCAAATTCGGAAGGTGAACTGCATTAACCTCCTACTTTAGAAGGGTCACAATGACACTTATTATGACAGCTGTCTTATGCTTTTTTGATTGTTATCCACCTTGGTCTGTGGGTTGCTGGGTGGGATATATCAGGGAGCCATAATAAAATATATGCCTAGGAATTCATACTGGATATTTATTATGGAAGCTAATGGAATGAGGTAGTTGTGACAGTAAATCTACTGCAGAAAACATTAGGAGATCAAAGGATTCCAGATTTTTAGTCTTAGCACTGAAGAATCATGAAATTTAAGATTTTCAGATGACAATGCAAATTGGGTGATTTAGAACATCTTCAGTGTCTAGAGACTCTTCAAAGCTGATTGTCGGTAAGGTCGAGCATTATCTGAATAGTTCTTTAATTTCGTAAGAAAGAGGGTGTACCTTTCATTTGAAAAGGCTGGCAATAGAGCACGCATATATGCCAAAAGGGCGATGCATTTTCTCTGTTGTCCACCTTGTCTTTTTTCTTGTATATGCGATTCGATCCAATTAGTAGGCTGCTTATTACAGGCGAGGGGTGTCTAATTTGAGTCTATGATTTGAAACTAGTGTTATTTAAATGTGGACAAGGAAATTAGGTTTTAAGGATTGAATTCTGAGGGATATTTTAAAATTTAACAGTTGTAACGAAAGCATATTGTTTGAGCAATATAATGATCCGTGTGAATGCATATTGAACCTTGGCTTGCATTTTGTAATCTTGCAGAGACGCACTACTGCAGATAAAATGGATGATAAACAAGATGTAGATGCCGCTAGACTCTCAAATGCTGATGTAAAAGAATTAAATGAAAAGGAGGATGCTCAATCCTCTACAAGTCTTGTGTTTGGTTATCTCAATCTCTTCTCTGACGGTGTTGTATGTGTTTCTTTTCTAAATATACTCTCTGGTTGATGCAGGTTTTTCTTGAACATTTGAATTTGATTTCAGAAGTACAGTCTTAGTCTCAATATCAACTTGGGCAAAATAATTTCATGTACTAAAAACTTTTTTATTGATATTACAGCACAACTTTACTGATGGGATAGCATTGGGAAGTGCTTTCTTGCTTTATGGTTCAGTTGGTGGGTGGTCTAGAACTTTGTTCTTGCTTGCTCACGAGCTTCCTCAAGAGGTTCATATCTCTTTCTCTACTCCTTTAAGCTATTACGTTTCTTGAAGAAAGTACTCAATTGCATGAACATGACTACCAAGGGGTGACAATTTGGACTACAACTCATAACAAGAACCCAACCCAATACGAACGAATTATTATTTTTAGTTACAATCAACTATTAATTGTTTTGTGCTCGAAAAATATTAAGTTTTCTTATCATTATAAATAAATAAATTGACTAAAAATAATTCATTTATTTCATAATAGTATAAAATATGTGAATTTGAGCAGGAAAATATGAATACGAACACGAACATGTTCAATATGAATAAATGCAATACGAACATGCACAACCTGCACGAATTGTCACCCATCTAGTTGTACCACACTCTATCCATTTGTGGGGCAAATGTTATATTTCTCTCTACTTCGACGTCCTTAAGCACGATGAGCACACACCTAGAAAGAAAAAAAGAATAAACAGAGGTTTGGAAGCTGCAACTTGATTCCGTGGTGTCTTAAAAAAAGGAGTAGGCTATGTTCTTTGCTGCTATGTACCACTGCTAGCTGATGTGTTTGTTATGGAATGGCATGGTTCCATTTAGTTTGATAACAATATCTACTCTTAATTACTAGCTCGTTAGTAAGTTAATTAAAATTAATAAAATATGACTTTTTTTTTGTAAACTGAATATTAAATCTATAAACTATAAAGGTAAAAACAAAATATAAAGATTGTGATAAATATTTGAATAAAAGAATGATTGCAGGATCATTCTTCGCTACTAGTATGTATTATAAATTAACAAAAGTATATTAAATCTCTTATTCTTTAATTATATGAAATTAGAGAAATTTACAAGCTCAAAATTCTCAACTTCTTACCTATTTCGTTAAATTAAACAAGTTCTTAATCCAAATTCTTTCTAATAGACAACTTAGAATAAACTCTTTAAGTTTAATCTATCGAAAGCATTCAATTTCAAGAAATAAATTGGATCAAGGTTAAACATATAAATTCAGTTTAATTATCTTGAATATTAATCCTCATTGTAAGTAATTTATAATTAATTATTTAAGTTAATCAAGCGATTACGTATTCAATTAACTAAATTAATTAACGATGAATTAATCTAATTGTCCAATTGTATGCTTGAATAATCAAGGAAATGCATACAAAGATTAAAATTGAAAATTAATATATAATCAAGAACAATAGATGAATATAATATTATAGATCTTATTAAATATTTTAATTTATGTCTAGGGTTTTGAAATCACCTACGATCAATTATAAAATTAACTACTCATAAAAAATAATAAATTCATAATAGTTTTCATGAAAATAATAAAAGAAAGGAGAAGAAATCTTATGATTGATGTCTTTAATTCTGATATTTACTTTCTTTGGTTTCTTGTATCTTCTTCTTAATTTTTGTTTTTAACTTTTATTATTCTAAATCTATATTTTGATATTCTCCACTTATTCTGTATAGTGTTGTTTTGTATTGATAAGAGAAAAAAATCAAATCAGAATATAATTAGGATTGTTGGTATTATGGTAGAGATAGGATTAGTGTGTAGCACATGTCAAAATGATAAGATAAGCGATGATAGATATAAGCTGCGATGGCTAGAACGATTGGATAGGCTATGAAATGTATTTACTTCCTTTCTAAGTTAATCTATATATCAAATATAAATCATAAAAATCTTAGGAAAATCCTAAAAAATTAATATTTTTTTTCAATAAATATAAAATAAATAGCTCATTATAATAATAAAATATATATAAATGTAAATTAATTGATATATAAAAATGTGTATAAAATAACATTTATCAAATGTCAGCCGATTTAGCCTGTAATTGCATTTAGGTTTTGCTTTAGTTTCTGTTTTCCAATTCATAGCTTGCTTCTTGTCCCGTGCAGGTTGGTGATTTTGGTATTCTTATTAGGTCTGGTTTTAGTGCATCCAAGGCCCTGTTTTTCAACTTTCTTTCAGCACTTGTGGCACTAGCAGGAACTGCTCTGGTATAATATTCTGAAATATTTTTCAAATAATAACTATAGTAAATTTTTATTTAAGGTACACGTTTAGTACACTCATGAATAAATATGATATTATTATCCTTTTTTTTATGTAGGCTCTGGTTTTGGGACAAGATCCTGGACAGTCATCTTTGATTGAGGTAAAAGTCTTGCTCAAGGATTAACTCGTTGGTGCATGCATTAAATTTTGTTGGAAAATTATTCGTGCTCCAAGTTTGGGTAATCTCAAGCCACATGCCTTAAAGGTACTGGCCTAATACGGGCCATATAAGGGACCCATTGTCGTCGAAAACGTGTCCACACTGCAGGGAATGGGCCAAAATGGTTTGCTACATAAGTCAAGCAAAGAATCCCAACATGGGTTGCATAATCTATCTTTCTTTCTTTCTTTTTTAAGGAGTTACATAGTACTTTTGTTTTCTTTCTTTCTTTTTTTCTACCGAAAGTATAATTGGAATGGAAAGAGTCGAAGCAGGTAGGTAAAGTCAGTGATACTAACTAAGCATTAACTGCTCTACTAGAAAGTGACCGAATTGCATAGCATTAATCAATTTTGTTATGTTTGGTGGTTCTGGTGGATTACACACTTCAAGTCACATTCCAATCGCACCAATAATTGTTTGATTTAAAAGAAAGTTTGTTATGTTTTGGAGTAAAAATTGCATTTTATGGGACCTTTCAGGGGTTTACAGCAGGCGGGTTCATCTACATTGCAGTTGCTGGGGTGCTGGCAGAAATGAATAGCAGTGGGAAGACTACACTGAAATCTACAGCAGCACAATTGACCTCACTCATACTTGGCATGTCTGTCGCTCTTTGTATATCACTTGTTGAATGAAATTTACTTCAGAACTATAGTGTTGTATTAATATTCAAAATAATATTTCAGTTGAAAGAATCGACAAACATTTAATTTTGGGACTATATTAATTATAATATTAGGAAGAAAAATAGTCATTTCTAGTGACTTAATGTTGAATAATTGGAAGTTACATGTTCCAGTGGTCTTTGGTGAAGTCAGTGATGTAAATATCTCTTAACTGAGTTGATGCTCTTCTCCAATTGCATTATTTACTCTTTTAACAAAAATATTTGATGGTTGTATTTAGTGAGTTTTGATATTTAGATATTGGCTATCATCAGTATCTCTTCTTATCGTGTTAATTGTTTAAAACAGAGTAAAAATTAACTGTAGAGGTAATAATTTAAATTGTAGTAATATTATGGCTATTTTTAGTCTAAATCTTCATATTTCAAAAATACATGATTAAGTCCATCCTAAGCAAATTAGAAAATTAATTTGAATAATACTATATTTGTGAAGCATATATTGCAGGTGTTCTTAATTACCAACTTAATTCTAAAACTTCAACGAAAATGTTCATAAAAGCAATTAATTGCCATCAATCTACAAGTGAGTCCTAGCAGTATATGAGAAAAGATGGTAACTAATTGCATTATAGTACAATGATATATATTAATTGTGAGCACTAAGTAGATGTGAGTAATGTATAAGCGTGGCGTGTGTATGAATTGGTAAAAAAGAAAAGAAAAAGAAGACATTAAATTAAGTTACAAAAAGTATGCAACATTTTGTAGTCACTCTCTTATGGTTAGCTACTCAAATTACATAACCAGCTCTACTTTCTACCAGTTTTCGTGATCTTGTCAGCTAGGTTCAGGGGGCAAAAAAAGAAGAAAAAAGACCACCTTCCCACACTCCACACGAGCTTACAATGTCCTGAGATTGTTGAATGAGTAAAATACTATTTAACTAAAGTCGAGACAAATCAACTTACGTGACAAAATATTATTAGACAAATTCTATATTCTTGATTTCTATCTCAGTCATTTTAACTAATAATTTCATGTCACATAAATTCATATTTGTCACAAACTTGTAGCATTTTTTGTTGTTGGTTGACTTTTGATTCAAGAATTTTTAAGACTCATTTTCAAACTGTTGCAGCATTTGATAGATGGTGACACACTGAGTTTTAAGAGGAGGAAGAGGAGGCATTCTTGGTAGAGGTGTGATAGCATTGTCTCCATGATTGTGATGCCTCTTGCGAAATGTTCGAATTGGACGCTCTGTTGTTACTATGTTTTTAGTTCCATCTTTATTCATTGTTGCCGACACTTCTCCTTTATTTCGCAAGCTCTCGACTAATCTTTTCTCATGCTTTCCTTCATCCTGGATGAGAGTTACACATTAAAATAATTTCTTAAACAAATATATGCATGTTTGCGATTGTTTATATGCAAAGTTTCTAAGCCTAGAAAAAACCATTAAAATGATATATTACCTGACATTAGATATATTATAATACAATACAGCTAATTACATAATCATGTAATCATATACTTAAACTAAGTAGCTGATTGTTGAATATCATATTATACCCGAATTTGGGTACTTGATGACAACTTAGAAAAAAAAAATGTAATTTGCCTAGTTACTTCTTTTCGTTATATTAGAAGAACTTCCTTATAATATATAACTATCTTTTAATATAATGTTTGAACATAAAATATGATATGATGTTGTGTATTGAAGAGCAGATCCAATCCTCTATTTTAAGGGTGCCAATCAATTTTAAAGGATGATATACAACTTGTACTTTATATTAGTATGCTCTAAAAGGTTTGTAATTTATCATTTTTATTTTATTTAATAAAATCGTGAATCCCATATATAAACATGTGTATTTGTAACCTCATATATATAATATATATAAACAATAAAGTTTTGAATCACAAATTATTACTTATATTTGTTGTTTAACTCTCTAAATTTGGATAATTCATAGTACATACTTAAATAAGAAAAATTGTAAGAATATTACACTAGTTTAAAAATTGTTTACTATGAGTGAAATTTATTCATTCAAATAAATATGTTCAAGGTTATATGTTTAATTGTATAATATAATTCTTTTATATATTAAATTTCATTTTCTCTCTCTTATTATAAAAAAATAAACATATATTGTCAATTTTATTTTTCTATATTGTAAACAACATATATATTTTTTGAAAGAATTAAAAGTAAAATTAAGTGAATAAATGATTAATATATAAAATAAAACATAAGTGATATCATAATGAACTATAATTTCAACACCCATGAAGACTACTTTTTTCCTAGTAGAAAACTTTTAAACGATTAAATCTAAGTGATATCTGACATTGATGAAAAAAATTATCTTTCTATTGTAACTAACTATGTCTTTCATTTTCCCCCTTTCTCTTTCTCAGCAATAGATGAATTTTTTAACCAAACAAAACTTAGGAACCAGCAACTAAGAAACTACTTCATGAGAAAATATCTAAACATTTGCAGACTTAAGTCTATATAGCAATTTAGCAATCGATGAAATATTGTACATGTTTAATAAAAGTGAGTAACTATATGCAAACAAACTTGTAACTCACCACATGTAATTTAATTAGACATGTAAAAGATTTTTGTATTTTAAAAAATAAAAGTTAGTGATTATACGAATAATGAAATAAACAAATGAACTCAATAGCTAACAACAAAAAAAGGTAAAACAAAAATAGAAAATATATGGAAAAAGAATAAATCATATGAATGAAAAGGTTTGAGGAATGAATTAAACTTACAATATTAATAATAGAAGATTCAGGCATTGGGCATTTAACAGGTCTATCTTCATCTGGAGGCTCCAAAGGATGTTCGAGTACTGGCCACATTTCAAAATCTAACTCAACCCTATTTGGCTCCATTTCCATCCCACTTCTCTAGTTGCAATAGTGTCTCTCTCCTTGCTCTTCTTCAATCCTATCAAGGAAAAATGCTTATTTATAATTAATATAAATCATAATATTGTACATATACTTAAAAAAATGGAAAATTAAACGGACCAAGAATTAAAATTTGGCATTATTGATAAATTTGAACACAGAGAAAGATAGATAGAGATTGGAGGGGAGAGAGAGAGAGAGAGAGATACTTACAAAACTAACCCCAAAATGAAAATCCCATTAAGAAAATATTCATAATATGAGTTTTCATTCAAAGTATAGTGAGATAAAAAGGTTCCCCAAACCACTATTATAGTCTTGGTCTGGATTTCCACAAGTAACCCTTTTCTTTGTTCTTTATTGGGTTTCTGATTTGTCTCTTTAATTTTTCTCTCTGGGATTAAGAGGAAGGCTTCACTTTTTAGCTTTACTTATGAAATGGAAACACCTTGCTTGGAAAATATGATACAATATCTCTCTTTTCTTCCTTTCTTGGTTTTTGCATACTAGTATGCAAATAAATAAACATATATATATATATATATATTTGCTGCATTTGCTTTTGTCATGAGATACCTTTAGGTTTTACAAAGACTAATACTTGTATTTTTATCAATAATGAGTTTTTTTTTATTATAATCTTTTTACAAAGCCTTTAATTTGAAAATTTATATAATTTTTGAGTTATAACATGGATTTGATATTTTCGGATACAATATAAAGAAGTATCATACATAATTTTTTTTAAAAGTTCGAAACTAATATTTCATTAATTTATACTCTTTTAAGAGAGATTAAAAAAAAGCAATTAAGCTGTTAGATGGAGAGAGAGAGAGAACAGCTTTGGAAGCAAAGCAAAGGGTAAAGCCGAAAGCAGAAGATAATGTCCGTCTACCTTTATACATTTTTTTTTTTTGGGTAGCCGTTTGTTCACTTCGATGCAAATCCATTGTAAAGTTATGGCTAAAATCTACGTATATTGTACAATTTTTTTAGCCAATCATATATATATTTTGAATAGAATAAGCCAATTATATTTGGGATTTAAGGATTTGGCTTACAAAATCTTTAGAACTGGTTTTACATACCCATTAAAGAATCTAAGAAGCTACATTCACTTGTTTGAGAAGTTGATGAAAATGAAAGAAAAAATACAAAGAATGGTGATGTTATTGCCTTGTAAAACGCTTTGCAATACAAAACACAAAGAAAAAATTAAGTGCATTTTTGATGAAAGTTACGAAAATATTCAGAGATTGCACTCAAAAATATATTACAGCTAAAGTTGAGTTTTTTTTTTTAATTGAAAAAACTTGAGAAAATTAAAGCTTATTTACAGCTAATACACAATACAAAAAGAAGGAAAGCAGAAAACGGAAAAGTTGACTGCCGGTGTAGTATTTGCAATTTGAATTAGTAACTTAAGCTGATTCTCTTATGAGCTAGCTTTCCAAATATTAACAAGCATCATAAGCAGATGTACGTACCTAGGAGTGAGTATGTATACGTATCACACTTTAATTTTTTTTATAAATAAATTTAAGATATAATATTTATAAATTTATTGTTAACATATATACATAAAATAAAACTGTATATCATACTTAAATTTTAATTTTAATATATTTTATTAAAATAATATATATATAACATATTTTTGAATTAAAAATAAATAATGACTGAAAAAGTAACTTATGTATATACATACTATCCTCTTAGATATAATCCTGAAAAGAATATTGAGAATGCCCTGCTTGTGTAGATGTGAATGGAAACTCAAACACTGCCTTGTTATTCAAGCTGATGGTCAGTACTCTCTTTTACCACCTTGACTAGGTGTAGGGCTGCCTTTCCAAGGGCTTGTAGTGAACATGCCTGCAATAATCAGCCTTGAGCCTTGTCAGACTAGGAATATTTATGGTTTGCGTGGTTGGTGCATAAATTGATCGATAAGAAGATACATACTGTTTGGTGATATATATGCATGGCTTAATACAGGGGTGGCCAGTCCTTTGGGCTCAAGCCCATCCTTGAGACACAAGCCCATTTAGAGGTATTATTTGCCATAAAAGATTGATGAACTATTTTTAGAAGGAATCCCTCTTTAAGCTTTATATATCTATTCTCATACCTGTACTCATATTTTTATGATTAATTTAGTCATTAGAGCTATTCTTACCTTAACTAAGCTTAATGAACTATTTCTAAAATGTAACATCTTCATCTACTTTCTTTCGTCTCTAATATTTTCATACTTTTACTCATATTTTCGTGATTAATTTAGTTATTGAAGAGATGTTTTTTCCAAAAAATTCTATTTTACACATTTCATTTATATTACATTATTATACATTTAATTTTTTCAATTATCGTAAATGTTATACACATAACATTTTGACGTTCACCCATAATACCTCTACCATTTAGCTTGTTATTAAATGATGATGATAGAGACCCTCAATCATGCTCTTCAATTTGTGTTCCATTTTCCTCTCTTTTGGTTATGCTATTAGAAGATTCGAAGTAAAATCTCATGGTTTCCCATCTCTGACAAAGTTCTTCAAAAAAGCAACGAATTCATCCACGTCATCACCCCCATAAGCTCAAGAACTCTTAGCTCCAGTTGGAGAAGGCGTTTTGGTTCTCTTCAACAATGTTCACTGATGAGTAGAAAGAAAATTTAACATCTTTGTCTCTTTTCTTTAATCTCTATTCTTGTAAATTTACTTATATTTTTATGGTTTATTTAGCCATTAGAGGAGTGTCTCTTTGAGTCACCTTTCCTTGGACTATATTGTGTGTTTTCTAGTGTCTCTTTGAGTCACCTATTATTTTTTTTGTGTTTTTTAGATCTCATATATATCTAACAATCATTGTAAATGTTGTATACATAATATATACATCATAATTGTTTTTTGAAAAATTATATAAAATAATTTTTAAAATTTATAATAATAAAAATAACTTTTGAATAATATTAAACGATATTTAATTAAACAGAATTTAGGATCCAAATATCTGTACTATAATTTCAACAGATATAATTGGATATCGTTTAATGTGAAATGATATGTTAAATTTTATGTTAAGTCTTACATTAGTCTAGAATAAGTCATCAATGTTGTTTATAAATTTGTACAATTCTCTAACTCATAAGTTAGATTTTGGATTCAGAATTAGACTTATCTTTTTAAGTCTTTATATAACAAAAAAAATTATGAATCGGAAATAAAATATATAGTTTTTGTTATTATAAAATTTAAAGTTAAAATTGAGGGCAAGCACTAATTTAAATTGTTAATCCTTGCAAACGTGGTTTGGGTAGTACTACAATCAACCTCGTTAGAATAGCTATTTGAGGATATTTTGATACTTTAAATTTTAATCTATTCTTTAATTACTATATATACTAAATTATGTAATAATAATAATTTATCAATTTGATTAATAGATTTTGGTGGTTTTGAAAGATCAAAATAAGGAAAACGACTATGGAAGTTTTGTTAGAAAGAAATAGTAGAATATTTGATGATATCAAAGAAGATGAACAAGATATTTGATGATATGGAAAAGATAGTTTATTTCAAATAAGATAAATAAATTAATTCTAATTAAAAAATAAGATAATTTAAAAAGACAATTACATAAAATTTAATATTAAATTACTTTAATATTAACAATTTAGGTACCACATGTTACGTAAATTTAACAACTGATATCTATTTTCATTAATGTTATTTAAAAGTTGCAATTTAATATTTTAAGTGGTTATAACATTTATAATTTTAAAGAATAAATCCAATTAATTTGAGAATTTTTTCAGAAGCTTCTCACATCATCCCAATTTCAAGGACATTTTTGTCCATTTAATATCTCACTTTCAAATAACAATAAAATATTAATATTATTCAATATTACATTATGTAAAATAATTTGTGAAATATGTTAATATTAGTATTACTGCAAGTTTATTGTAATTCTTCTTGTCATGCTAAGTATGGTATCGTTGTCATATTCAATAATTTTCTAACTCGCTAAAACCCTTCTTAATCTTCTGACTTTCATTAGATTCACTATCCTAAGCAAAAAGTTTACAAGTTACCTCTGTTTCTTTTTAGGTTATGAGTTATATAAGTCAGAAGAGATTTAGTTTTAGTATTTAACAGTATATTTAGGGATGGATGGATGATTTTTGATATATCTGTATCTAAATTGAATTATAAAATCTGTACTTAAAATCGTCCGAACGTTTTGAGGATAATTTTTTGCTCATGGTTAACGGTTTAAGACGGTTATTAAAAAATATATAAAAATTTATTTTTCTAAACTTTTTTAATTTTTTTTAATAAACCCTAATTATTAATAAATATATAAATTAATTAAATAATTATAATTAATTTAATGTATGAACGATTACAATTATAAATATAATCGTAGTCGTTGTTTCATGTTCGATTTTTATTTAAAATTGTACTAATCTTTAAAATTTATTAAATAAAAATTAAAGTGATAATATAGATAAACATAAATAATCGAACTTAAACTCATTAATATTTTTTTCATTCATATTTACATTGAATTTGAATTACTGGTAAAAAAAGTGAAACAAAGTATTGGGGTGGTGATATTGAAACATTTAATTAATATAAATATTAAATTAATTTTTTTAATAATATGAATGTATAAGAGATATAATTATTAAATTTTAGCATTACTATTATATGTAATCTTGTACAATGTAAGGCTAAATTTTTTAAATTTTTTTATAGTTTTAATTAGAAGTAAATTATTTTTAGTATTTGTAATTACTAAGAGGAAAATTAAACCGTGAAAAATTAAATCATTATCTGTATAATTTTTTTTTCAATAGAGTTGATATTTATTATGTCACGCGCAAGAATAGATAAAGTTAGGGAAAAAAAATAAAGTGTAGATAAAGTTTGGGTTTTAATAATAATATGAGTGGATGAGTGTATAGATAACACTTATTTTAAAAATAATATTTAAATTTTATATTTATTTTTTATAATAATTTTATTTTATTATTATAAAAATATATATGTATAAAAATAATAGATCATTTTTTATATTATTTATTTATTTATTTATTGTGTTTATTTAATTTTTTAATTATAATTTATTTAAATTAAAAATTATTATTTAATACAGTTAAAAAATAAAATAAAATAATTCATATATTAATTATTTGATTATTTGATTATTTTTAATAATAATAAAATTAAATTATTATAAAAATTAAGTGTGATTTTTATAATAAATAAAAAACAAATATTATATGGAAAGAAAATAAATAAATAAATAAAAAGAAAGAAAGAAAGAAAAAACTAGTAAATAACCCGAAGGCTTTTTTCTCCGCCTGTCCTGGCCTTTTGATCTCTCTCTTTCTCATTTTCGTGGTGGTTCTCTGCGCCATACCTTCCCTCAAATCGCCAAATCCACACTGCAATTCTATTCATCAGTGAGTTTTCCCCCAATTTTTTTATATATTTTTAATCTTCCTTAAAAGCTTAGAATTTTGTATAGTAGCGAATCGATCAGTGTTACATAATGTAATTTTTATGCTTTAAGTTGCAAATTCGATGTGTATTTTCTACGATTTGTGTACTGGATTAAAATTCTTGGTTTTTCGGTTTAGATCATCTTCTTCTACATATTTGAATTAGGTGCCTTCATATTTTCTAGTTGATTGGGGATAGAAAGGTGCGCCTACATTTTTAATTTAAATGTTCTTATTGATTACAGCTCTCAAGAATAACGTTGAGGGAGAGTAGTTTTTCATTAAATTTTAATTGCTGGATTTTAATTACTACATTCCATGATCATACCCATGGGGAGACTTATGAATCTGGGCCCGCGGAAATATTTAAAAGAACTAGGTGAAATTTGGCACTTTAAGCATTTAGTTGAAGCAAAGATGTATGCGTTTTTTGGGGCAACCATTTCATTTGGTACTAAAAAAATTGTTTTAGTTTCAGTTTATTACTAAAAAGTAATTTTTTAGTCAATTTACTATTAGTATTGTATTCAATTTTGTTTCATATAGGTATTTACTGTCCAAATTGAGGTAATTTAAATAATCTACTACTATACAGTGAAAAAAAATTCTTAGATTTTTCGTGTTTATTGTGCACATGTTCTTCACATGCATAGTTGGCATGTAATTCAAAAAATACCCCAAAATTTGCATGTGTGATCAATTTCATGATATGACCAATCAATTTGGACAATAAATACCTATTTGGAACAAAATTGAATACTATTAGTAGGAAGTTGACACAAAAAATTTAGTAAATCGAAACTAAAACAATAGTTTTAGTATCAAATAAAAGGTTTGCCTTTTTTATTTTTAAATGTTGTGCTTTTGGTTCTATGTCTGTCTTGTAACATATTATGAACTCAGATTTTCTGGGGGCAACATGATAATTTTAATTTGCTTCATTCCTTTTTTCGCCTTTCTGTATCATTAATCACACTGATTAACTGCTTTTCAGTTCTTAGGTTAAATGGCATCTTCCGCAGACTCATGGATGAAGGAGTACAATGGAGCCTCAAAGCTTGCTGATGATATCAATGGCATGATATCAGAACAGAATTTGTTACCTTCGGCAGGACCAGAAAGCCAGCGCCATGCCTCTGCAATACGAAGGAAAATTACAATCTTAGGGACTAGACTTGATAGCTTGCAATCCCTTTTGTCAAAGCTTCCTGGAAAGCAGCCAATGTAAGTTGACTTTGTTGTTCTATGACAATTTATGAAGGAAACTCCTGATATTATCATAGCGTAAAGAACAAAGCTTCCAATATTACTAGCTTAGAATTTTTAATGAAGTCTAATATATGTGCACAGGTCAGAAAAAGAAATGAATCGCCGCAAGGACATGATTGGAAATTTGAGATTAAAAGTTAAGCAGATGGCTTCAGCATTGAACATGTCAAACTTTGCGAATAGGGACAGCTTACTTGGTCCAGAAATAAAATCCGATGCAATGAGCAAGGCGGTTGGCCTGGATAACCATGGACTTGTAGGTTTTCAAAGACAAATCATGAGAGGCAAGTCACATAGTTTATTCAAATAGCCCTTCAATTACTGCTCTCTTTTTTTCTTTTCCTGTATCATGAAACTTTTGAGGCCATGTTTTTGTGACAGAACAAGATGAAGGACTTGAGAAGTTGGAAGAAACTGTAATAAGCACAAAACATATTGCACTGGCAGTCAACGAAGAACTTGATCTACACACTAGACTTATTGTATTATTTTTTTTCCTTCTTTTCAATTTTTTAGCTTTGAGTTTTCCTTTTCTTATTATTATGATATATTGTATACAATACCTTTGTTTCCTGAGCCATTCACAAGTTGTTGTCCTGTTACATAGGATGACTTGGACAACCATGTGGAAGTTACAGACTCTCGTCTCCAGGTAAGTGTCTTTCGTGCTTTTTTTTGGGGGGGTGTTTTTAATTATGAAATTTTCCTAATGAGTATATAAATCTCAAATCACCCTGAGACCGAAAGACTGGTGCACTTCCTATATGAAAGTCCATAAGCATATTTAATGTCCTTGGAGCACTTCCTATATGAAAGTCCATAAGCATATTTAATGTCCTTGGATTCTGGTGTTGAACGACCAGTTCCAAGAAGATATTTCATGCTTGTTGGTGATATTTGGGACAAGCATGTATGCTTGATCATAGAATGGGGAAGAATAAATATCCATCCCATTAGAAAAAAAAAGAAAAAGAAATTGTTGAACAATCAGGATGTTTCAGAGGCTTCAAAAATATTTAGGAAAGTATCGATTCATGAATTTGATGACTAACTATAGAAGAGTGACAAACATGGTTTTGTTGTCAAAGATTTGAATTCAATGTGCTGTTATTCTTTGGCTCCAAATCATGGAGAGAATTTGTTAACATTGCAGTCAACACAATTAGTTGCTTGAGATTAATTAAATTAATTTGCTTCTCAGTTAGTTATGCGGAATTTGCTGACTTAGCCCATGAATCATATTGAATATTTACCTTGTAGTTTAGACGAGTGCATCTAACTTGACTCATTATGTGCGTCATGGTATATTTAGAGTTGTTTGTTTGCTTATGCTTTTGAGACTTTGTAAAAGTGCTTTCATAGTTCATAAAAAAGCACAAACTATGTGCAGAACTCCTTAAACCACTAAAATCAGTTTTAATAGAAGCACAAGCAAATAGACCTTCAGTTCCTTTTAATTATGTATATGTAACCTAAAGCACAGGTTTTTAAATCTTCTATTCTGACAGAATTGAGAATTCTACTTACGCTTTCTTTTTGTTGGCTGGTGCCCATGATGTTATGAAACAGCGAGTACAGAAGAACTTGGCAGTCTTGAACAAGCGAACTAAAAGTGGATGCTCGTGCTTGTGCATGCTTTTATCCGTTATCGGCATTGTGGTTCTGATTGCTGTTATATGGCTGCTGATTAAATACTTGTGAAAGCAAAAACTATGACGATAACCAGTTTGTCTATCATATGTGGTTTAGAGTGCCTTTCATGTTTGATGTAATATATGTAAATCTGGTATTCGGCATTTTTAATTTTCTTTGATGCTTTGTGAGGTAATTGGAACTTGTAAGGTGTTAAAAGTTACCTGAAAATTGTTAGTTTTTACGGCACATTTAAGCGAGTGTGAAATGAAATACGAAACAAGAAGTTTCCCAACTATGTATAGAAATATCTTGTTTTATAACCATGTATTAAAATATTGATAATTGAAAAACCTTGAGTAAGTGAGAGGGAAGCCATGGAAACAAGTAGAAGAAAGGAGGAGGAAGATGATAAGCTGAAAGGGAAAATTTAATTCTATGATTTTAAGTGAATGTTTACAGAAGATTAGTGTATTTATACATGAAAAACCAGCTCATGTGTTGGCTGTAATTAACCGAAAAAGACATTATTAACAAATTCTTGATAAATTCAATCTTTTATACACGCTTTATGCTAATTATCATGTGCTTGTTAGCACACTCGCACACAATAGAAACTAGTCTAGAAACACTAGATTATACCAAGCTTTTTCTCCATTATCACATACATTAACATTTTTCTTCAAGCTCGTGTCTTTATTGAGAACAATGGGCTTTGTTCTAAGAGTAGCAAAGCGAGTGGAGTTGGAAAGACTTTGTAATGATATTAGTTGCTTGTTCTTGTGTTGGGATATATTCGATACATATCTCTCCATTTAACACGTGTTTTCTTTTAAAATGAAAGTCTATTTCTACATGGTACTTGAATGCAACAATGGATGTTTGACAAGTGTTCCAGTGTCTTGATTGTCACAGAATAGAGTAGAAGCCGATGGTAGTTTTATACTCAATTCATTGAGTAACTTCTTTAGCCATAAAATCTCAATAATTGTTAAAACTAATGATCTAAATTCAACTTACGTATAGGATATAGAGACCACTCTATGTTTGCTCGAACGGATACCTAAGAATTCTCCAAGAAGATGCACCATCCTCCTATACTTCTTTTATCATCCACACACGCAGCCCAATCTGCGTCTGCATATGTTGTCATTGTAAGCTCATCCGTCTTCTGTAACGAAATTTCATAAAATATGGTTCCTTTCAAATATCAAAGAAGGCTCTTTGCTTGCTAATAGACATTAGTGGAGTTTTGCAAAAATTGACACAACTTCTTCACTAAAATAATTATATCTCGTCTTGTTAGGGTACAATATTGAAGTGCTCCTACTATGGACCTGCATTTGTTAATGGTTGACTATCATATCTAGACATCATCTTCTCTGAAACAATGGGTGTCAAGGTTTAGCTTTAGTTAATACGACTTTGTCAATTAATTATGTAACATATTTTTGTTGATTTAAGTGAAAACGATCCTTAATTCTAGTGACTTCAATGCCCAAAAAAATAACTCAATTTTCTCAAGTCCTTCAAAGAAAACACATCATTTAGCTTAGTGATGGTTTCTTGTACATAAATTGTACTCGATCTAGTGACTAAAATATCATGGTAGTAGATGAGTGCTACCACCAAATGAGTGCCATAATCATATATCATCATTGAGTTATCAATTTGAGAATTCTTAAAACCACAAGACATTAGGCAATTACTAAGTTTTAACCCACAAAGTGCCTTTTTCACACATAGAGAGGGAATGCTTGGTTTATAAAGCCCTTCGACTGATACATGTAAACTTATTCTCTTAATTCTCCATTTAAGAAGGCATTGTTTACATCTAACTGTCTAACCACCCGGCCTGGTGACAAAGTTATTGTAAGAACTACTCTTATGGTTGTAGGTTTCACTATAGGGTTAAAAGTTTCATTATAATCGATGCCTTCAGTTTGGAGGAACCCCTTAACTACAAGTTTACTTTTGTATCTTCCTAAAGATCTATTTAGCTTCAATTTCACAACAAAGACCAACCTATTGTTAATAATTTCCCCATGTCTAGGTGGTGAAACTAGTTCCCATGCCTCATTTTTCATAAGAGCTTCAAATTCTTTAACCATTGCATCCATCCATTCTTTATATTTTAAAGCTTACTTTATAGTTGTGGGATCATGTAAGATAACTATGGTACTCAAAGCTTTGAGTTTGAATACTTCATCTTTGGCTCTTGTTTGCATACCATGTACATTTTAAAAAATATGAGGTTTGTGTATTTGAGATTGACCCATTGTATTCTTAATGACTAGTGGTTATGAAACAGGAGATAAATAAGGTAAATAAATTGTAAGGTTGATTCCATTAGGATAAAAAATAATTGGACAAGAATTGTTTGTAGTTTATGAAGAGATCAAAGAGATACTTGAATTCGAGGTAGAAAAAATAATGTGAATAAGAGGAGATGAAGTACTACTATTATAAAAAGAGTTGGAAGAAAAAAATGTTTTATGTGTTAAAGAAGTGTCTATCAAAGTATTAGGAGATTTTGACAAAGAAGATAATGTGGTACTAGAAACTAGTTGGAAAGATACAATATTATCAGGAGAAATATCACTAGGTATGGAAAATTAGAAGAAGGACTAAGAACATTATAAATTGTCTTAATTTGACCATGTGATTGTGGTAGTTGAACAAAATGCGCTGGTGAATTTTTTTGAATATGTACTTGATAGGGTAAAGTTGAATTTAAAACTACAGATGACATATCAATGGATAGATAGGGAAATTTACATTCACGAAACACCACATAGGGAGAAACATACAATCTCTTTGTAACTAGATCAAGATAGTTATAACCTTTTTCATGTTCAGGATAGCCTAAAAGCACGTAAGGCACATAACTCAGATAAAGCTTTGAGTTTAAGTAAGGTCTTGTGTAAAGAAAACATAAGCACTCATACACATTTAAGAACTTGTAATCTGGATTCTTGTTATACAATAACTTGAATGAAGATTTGTGATCAAGAGTCTTGAAAGGCATTCTATTGATCAAATATACAACACCTTGGAACCGTAAGCCCAAAATTCCATAGGCAAGCCATCTCTAATCATCATTGATAACCCAGTTTCCATCTCATGCTTATTCTTGCTTTATACAACTCCATTCTGAGATAACGTATATGGGAAATTAATCCTCCTCTTATAATCCCCTTGAAATAAGTGAGGTTCTAATGATTTGAAATATGTGCTTTCATTAGATTGTATTTGTTGAATCTTCTTGTTAAATTTTCTTTCAACTAAAGCTTTGAAGTGCAAGAAAATTCGAGCCACTTGATTCTTATTATGTAATAAGAATATCTATTAAATTTTAGAATGATCATAAAAAAAAAAGATGAAACACCTTATCCCATTATCAACTGTGACAGGAGAGAGATCCCAAATATCAACATGTATAATGTCAAATGCTTGGTTTGATCTTTCATAGGCATGGTTAAATTGAAGTCTATGGTGTTTTCCCAATTTACAAGCACCACACATATTAGTATCATAGTTAAGAGAATAAGATTCATCTATTTCATGTAAAATTTGTTTCAACACAGTAACATGAGGATGATCCAATCTATTATGCCAGATCAAGCCATCTAAAACAGCTTTATTATAGTGAATAATAGGAAACTGATGATTTGATGTTATATTACTAGAATTAGAAATATTGGAACTACATACAACTAGGTCTTGAGGCTCTCGTATGGTATTCACTGTTGAATTCTTGGGTAGTTAGTTGGGAAATCTGTACAATCTATTGTCAACTCCTCTTGTCAGTAATATCTTTCCTTGTCTCAGGTCCTTCACATAGGAGTTAGGAAAGAATTTCATTGAAACATGATTATCTATGCACATTTATCTTACATAAATTATTTTTGGAAAGTTAAGGCACTTTAGAAGGTTATTAAGCTTAAACAATAGATTGTTACTAGTTAAATTCCCATTGTAAGAAATGGAAGTTGACTTACCATTTCCTAGTAGTACACCCCTAAGACCTGAAAATGGTGCAGCCTACACAATATTATTTTCATTGGAAGTCAAATAATGACTTGCACTAGAGTCCATATACTAGTTACCATCTTGATGCATTGTGGGTGTTGCTACCATAACATTGTAGGCTTAGAGATCATAAGAAGGCTAGTGGTTAAACTGGCCATATACAGGTATAAACTGAGGCATGTACTATCCAACTTTAGATGGATTATAGCTTATTCTTGAAGTGGACTCATCACTAAGTTGATAAGCTTGGTGTGGAAATTTGAGTTTAGGTGTATTAGGTGAAGGAAAATAGGTGGAACATTTGGTGGAAAAGATAATAGTTGAGAGGTGTTGGTTACATGGGACAGATTGGCTTGTGGCATATATATGTATGGTTTATGAGGCATCTTCGGTCGAGGAACAAATGAAGGTAAAGACTATTGTGGAAAATAAAATTTCTGGTTGTTTGGATCATTAACATAAGGTAAAGATAGTACTAAGAATTATGCCCAACTTTCTTGCAGATTTGACAAGTTCCTTTGTAACTAGTAGAATTTTATTATTGTTATTGATGCGAAGAGTGTTGATATTGTGGTGAAGGTTGTGAAAAAAAGGAAAAAAATATCATTGTTTTAAAGTTGTATAGGTATATGTTAGAGGCATGAGTACTTGATTGTAAATCATGTTTCACTGCTTAGACTTAAAGATCCACAATCACTAAGAGATTTATGGTTATCAATTTGTGTTGAATTAATATGATTTTGAGCAAGATTTGCATGCTCATACACATGATTTGCTTCTTATGTGCTTTTATCATTGAAAAAATTTCATCAAGATTTGGCATCTTTTTTTTTGTTCATCACACTAGTTAAAAGTGATAAATAGGCTGTTGAGTTTAGGCCACCATTAGGTAGAGAGAACACTTGTTCACATAATGAAATTTGATCTATAATAGTTGACCTTAAATTGAATAGCTCTTTTACTTTTTTAAGGTACATATCCATTGGTTGATTATCTTTTCTCAAAGACCGTAACTTCCACCTGTGTTCCATGATATTTGAGCTTGAATTATCATGAAAAGTTATGGCCAAGGTTGATACTGGGAGCTTGAATTACCAAGGTTGTCCAATATATTCTCTAGCTTGAATTACCATACAAGAGTGTTAGTTTGTTCAATGTAAATGAATTATAAATCAAGTTTATAACTATCTTGTCTTTGTGATCCCAAATCTCATGCTCAAGATTCTCTTGTAACATTTCAACCAATTTTCTTATGCCATCATTATCATCTTTAACTACTTTCTTGATCTACTTCTCAGGAATAAATTCGATGTCTTCCAAAAATCCTTGTAGGTCATATACAATGACCACATATTTAATTTGATTCTTCCATATAAGGAAGTTTGTATCATTTAATTTGACTGAGAAATTAGGATTAATTGATATGCTTGATAGTGGACATGAGAGTATTGTTGAGATATTACTTGTTGTTATAGGTGGAAATTTTTCAATAGAATATGTGGAAGCTAACAATTGAGCCATTGAGTTCTATTATCCTGAAAAACCTTAAGAAACTGAGAAAAAAGTCATGGAAACAAGTAGAAGAAAGAAGGAAGAAGATAAGCAGAAATGAGATTGATTTCTAGGATTTTATGTGAACGTTTACAAGAAGATCATTGTATTTATACATGAAAAACCAATCCACGTGTTAGCTATAACTAATAGAAAAAATATATCTATAAACTCTTGACAATTGTAATAGTCTATACACGCCGCATGTTAATTATCAATTTCTTGTTAGCACACATATAGAGTACAAATTAGACTAAAAACATAAAATTACATCAAGTTTTTTCTTCATTATCACATACACTAACAATAATATTGTTGATATATCCTTAATGTTTCTAGTTTTAAAGGGTACTATTATTTAAATTTTGTGATAAAAACAAATGTGTTTAAAGTAATTCTTTTTCTTCCTCTATATTATACCGAGTACTATAGATTATGTAGGTATAAATTCAATATTTTTGTAGAAATTTTTGTTCATTTATTTTATATATTGATATTTTAATACATTTATAATAATAACGAATGTTGTTATTTAATCCAAAGAAAAGGAATAAAAGAATAATAAAAATTCAATTTCCATACAACTATAAGAATTTATAAAATATGCTTTCTGAATCCTGAAAGTGTTTCTAACAAATTTTTTGTTTGATTATGAAGCACTTTTTATTGCTATCAAAAGTGTTTTTATTGTCTAAAAAGCTTAAACAAGCAAACTCTAAGTATCTCGAGGCTTCAATAAAAAAAATTATAAACATTTTTCCACCCACGTTTACTAGCCAAGCAACTTTTTTAAAAAATAACTTTTATTTCAATCAATAAGCATTCATTTTGAGAGTGAAGAATGATATGTGATTAAAAGAATTCGCTCATGATTCTTCTACTTTGAAAAAGGATAAACATAACCAACAAAACTTCTGTATTCTGCTTTTTGTATGCAATATAGAGAAACAATTAAAGCGCATAGTAGTGGCCAGTAGTGACTCACTATTATTGGCAGTGGACTACTTAAAATTGGAGGATATTTCCATTGGAAATTCATTCTACTGTACTGGATATCCAAGAATACAAAACTCCTCAGAGGCTTCCAAATGGACTTTTGTTAAATCTTTTATGGAGTTTTAGATAAGATTTGAAATGTCACATAGAATATGACCTATTATTATAACTGAAATTCAAGGGAATCATTTGCTGAAACATCAACTTTCAATCCCTTTGCAGAAATTTTTCTCCATATATTTGAATAAAATCACAAGTATCAGAAAATTTATATATATTGATACTTGTTTATAACTCTAATGAAGAATGATACCTTTGGTACCAAGAAAGGGAATAAAAGAATAATTAAAAGGAAAAAAAAAACTTAAATTTCCTAACCAAAATATTAGAATATATCTAAGAGGTTATCAAGTATCCGATGCTTTAATAAACACTTATGGCATATTCAGTTGGTAGAAATAAACTCAAAAATATAACAAATACTCCCATTTTTTATTCATTTGAACTTGAAAGTCAGGAATTGCGATTCCTTTGGATACCTATTAATTATCTTGAGATAAGGAATATGTACTCTTCATTGAATGAGAAGAATAACTATTAATTCTCTCAGAATAGGAATGTAATATGCTTAATTTAAAAAAAAACTCAATTACTATATATATAAACGGTATTTTAGAAAAAATAATTAATGCATTTTTTTTAGTCCACGATAACCGACGAACAAAGGTCTATGAATTACAAATCCTCGAACTATTATTTCTGATAAATTGGTAATTGCAATTATGTGGATCAAATATACCCTTACAATTAATATAATTTTTTTTACTTCATTCAATATCATTCATTCTAGGTGTATGGGAAATAAGATGAGATTGATAAATTTCGATCATGATTACTTGAGAGATGATAAACTCAATCAAAAACTTTTAGATATTCTGCTTTTTCTATGCATTATGGAGAAACAATACACATAGTGGTGGTTAGTGACTCACCATTGGCAGTTGACTACTAAACATGGAGGATATTTCCTTTGAAAATTCATTCTACTATACTGGATATCCAAGAACACAACACTCCAACAGGTTGCAAACAATTTTTACTTGGATTCCTCACAGATTTGCCAAATGGACTTTTCCTAAATCTTTTTATGGATTTTTAAATAAGATTTGAAATGTCTCATAGAATTTGGCCACTTATTATAATTGAAATTCAATCCCTTTTTTTTGTTTGTTGAAATTATTAACTATCTTTCAACTTTTATTCTGTACTTTTAACATTTTTCTTCTCAATATAGCACTTGAACTTTACAAAAATTACAAACATGTTGGTCAAAAACTCAAAAATTAAGCAAGACAAAACATTAAATGACTCGAACACAATCGAACGCCAAAAGCGTGCATAGTAAACTTAAAAGGCAAAAAGAAAAGTATTAAATCAAGCAAAAGTTTAATTGCCAAATAATGAGGTTTAGAAAGCAAATAAGCGATCTATATAGGCAGGTATGAGAGAAGGGTGAATTTACCTAGTTTTTTATTGCATAGTCAGTGAGACCTATGCCAATTTCAGAAGAAACAAGAGGGAACCTCATAAGAAAGTTTGAGATCAATCCACGATAAGAAATACAACATCCAAACAATGTCAGTTTCAGCAACAAAGATCATCAATGCTACCCATGATGCTCAATGTCTCCACCCTCATTTTCCTTCCGAGAAGCTGCTCTCAATTTACGCTGCTCCTCCTTATAGATGCGATTCCTCCGTTGATACTGTATTATGCATTGAAAAAAGAACGTCGAAGGAACTGATATTAGCAACTACAAGTCTAGAACCAAGATGAAGAGAGAATTCAGTAAGGTGCAAATACACATGCTTGTCATTCATTGGTTAATAATGGAAACTACTAATTGTTTTCACTTATAAATTCTGATGTCATGATAAAAAGAACATAAGAAAACATTATTAATTGACAAACTTAGGGTTTTTTTATTTGTGTTTCTGTTAAAAGTGGTTTCAGAGAGAAGCAATTTCAGTACGCTTCTGACAAAATTTTTCCTGTATAATCTTGAAGCACTTATTTATTTATTTATTTACTTTTCTCTGTTAGAAACGCTATTACATGGTCCAGAAGCAGAAACAGACCCACCCTTAGTTTCTGAATGACTACAGGAACTCCTGGAATCTAGAATGACATACAGGGTGAAGTTTCTATGTTACTTCTAAAGATACTTGGTAAAGTCATATGACTTATACTACATCATTTCACCTTCTGAAACAACCCAATAATCAATTCCGATCAATAAATAGCAACACATACTTGCCATCAATCGCATTGTTTGTTCTCAAGTGAAAAATCCAGTCCTCTACACAGTAAGTTAAGTAAATGAAATGGAGCAATCGGTAAATGCTAGTTCATTTCTTCCAATAAATTCATACATGAGATTAACTAATCCTTGTCATAATGCTTCCTATCCCTAAAAAGAAAAAGGAAAAAAAATTACAACTTGTCATGGTTCTCGTTTATCTATCTTCTATCACGATCATTCTTCTTAGTAAAAATATAGTCTAGTACTAAAAGACATTATATTTTTACTGCACTAATTGATCGAGTTCATAAGTTGAAATTTGGAACAAGAATGTTTGCATCCTAACTGCTTATGATCTCCTTTCTGAAGAGAAGAGTTGTAAACTCACCCAAGCTTCAAGTTACAGTTTAACTCCATTAAGCTATACTTTATATTCAAATACCATACAAGACATGTAGCATAGATAACCAGCTAGATAGGTAGCGGGAGCCACAAAAAGCCATTATTTACAATCAATCAGCAAAATCTCATATTATTTACTAATATAGCTCACAGAATTGTGAAACATAATCTGGAAGGATTTCAAAGAAATTTACATGGCTTCATTCTGCTGTGAAATTTACATCCTGGTGAAATTCTAGATGACGTTTCAAGAATCTCCAATTTTTTCTTGATATATTTGTCAGGTTTAATTGACCTCATTTTGCCCAGTTTGAAATTCTAGATGATTTTCCCGAAGTAATGGCCACAAGTAGTTCTACTCAATTCCTTGCAATGCAAATCAGACTTTCAGCCAAGGACAAAGCTTGGTGATTCATTTGAGCATGACTAACTCAAAACAATACTGGCTAGAACCACTATTGTAGCATCCTTTGTGACGCAGTATCAGCTAGAGTGCGAACAAAAGCAGAAGCAGATAATGAATTGTAACTTGTAAGCACAAGTTAGAATTTGACTTTCCTATGCTCAAATAAGAATTAAGCAGCTCCAACATATGTATCTTATGTCAATCTAATGCTGGGTTTGACTCAAATAAAAAATGTGTTAAAGTTGCAACATTTTCAAAATCATTTCATATCTAATCATAACCCGAACCCAAACCCAACCAATAATTTGCTTCAATAAAGATCAAATCTTTCGCTTCCCTCCTTAATTACCTTCAATCAGCTCCAAATTCTCTAAATCCCATAGCCAAATTAAAAAAAAATACAAAAATAAAAGAACGACATGACAAACAAGCGTTGATTTTACAACTTCAGAAAAACAAATAAAAAGCTAAATAAATACATCAAGTAGAAAACCGATCTCAATGCTGAAGATTGAAATAAGAAAGGGAGATGAAAAAGGGTTAAACCTCTTTGGAATGGTGGAGGCACTCGAGGTAGTCCTCGCGAAGGAGAGCACAGTCCTTGGGCTCACGGCAAGTAGACATACACTCACTGAAATCAATCCAGAAATCGTAGCATCTTCCTTTGTTCCCCGTTATTCCCCACCCAGACGCCATCTCTCTTCAGTCTTCACCTTCCAGTTGTTTTGTATTTGCTCGCTTTTGCTAATCTAATGGGCGACGCGATTCCGAATTCTGACGGTGTTCGGTGAAAATGGGTTTCAAAACCCGGATCCGAAAATAAACTAGGCCTATGGGCTTTCTCGGAACCGGCCCTAAACTTGTACAAGTTTTAGTTGCATTGCATAATACCATTTTTATATTTAAACTTATTCTTATTTGAACTCGAGATGTCTACCGAAAACCAAACTTCATGTTAATTTATATTTGATATTGTAATTTACGTATATTTTACTTGTATTATACTTTCATTATTCACTTATACTATACTTGTACTATTTTACTTGTACTATACTTACTATTTCACTCGTATTACACTAGTTATAATCCTATAAATAAGATTCTCTATATATATTTTAAAATACACCAATATAACATTAAATCATTCTTTCTTTTTATCTCTTTACACTTTTCACATGGTATCAGAGCCTATTATATACCTCTAAAATTTCTATCAAAATTTTGCCTCTCTTCATCACAGCCAACTCGGCTCACCCTAACTCGGTTCACTCTCAACTCGGCTCACCTAAACCCAGCTCATTCCAAACCCGCCTCACTTCAAACCTGACTCACCTCAACTCGGCTCACTCCAACCCGACTCATCTCAACCCGGTTCCAGGCTTGTTTTCAACTCTTTTTTTCATTTTTAAGGATATCTCCTTTATATTGTTTCTATATATTTGCTTTATATTTCCTCCATTATTTCGTTAAAATGGACCAAAATGATGTCCCAAAATCAATATCTACCACCCTTGATGATACTAACTACCTAGCCTGGGCACAAGCAATGAAAAATTTCTTGAAAAGACGCAAGCTATGGCGTTTCATAATTGGTGATATCTCTATACCCATCCAAGAAACCACTCAAAACAAGCTCCTTGGGCTTGGTTTGCCAAATTCAGCTTTACACTTATTGACTTTGGCTTCAATTCAAGTTCTTATGACTCCGGTCTCTTTATTCAGATGACTCCCACTGGTGTAACACTTCTACTCCTTTATGTAGATGATATGATCATAACAGGGAATGACTCTAATGGAATTAATGATCTCAAGCAGTTTCTGAGCCATCAATTTGAAATGAAAGACCTTAGTCGTCTCCACTACTTTTTGGGCCTAGAAATCTCATCTGATTCTCAAGGATATTATCTCTCTCAAGCAAAGTACTCTTCGGATATTCTTAATCGGGTTGGCCTTACTAATTGCAAAACTGCATCAATACCTCTAGAAACCAATGTTAAAATTACTCCATTAGATGATACTATTCTCTCATATGCCACATTATACAGACAACTAGTAGACAGTCTTGTTTATCTCACGGTTACTCCTCCTGACATTGCCTATGTTGTTCATCTGGTTAGTCAATTCATGTCTACTCCACGGTCTACCCATTATACTGCGGTTTTTCACATTCTCCGCTACATCAAAGGCACCATGTTTCACGGTCTCCACTTCTCCAACAAGTCTAATCTTCTTCTTTCCGCCTACTCTGATGCTGATTGGGCAGGTGACCCAAATGATCGTCGCTCTACCACTGGATATTGTTTCTTTCTTGGAAACTCTCTCATATCTTGGCGAAGCAAGAAAAAATCCCTCACTTCTCGATCCAGCACTGAAACTGAATATCGTGCTCTTGCTAACACCACTCAAGAACTTCTTTGGCTCCGTTGGTTACTTGCTCATATGGGTGTTCTTCAACCAACTGCAATTATCCTATATTGTAACAATTAGAGTGCTATTCAGATTGCTCGCAATAATGTATTTCATGAACGAACAAAACATATCGAGATTGATTGTCATTTTGTTCGTCAACATGTTCTTTAAGACACTGTTTATCTCAAATCAATATCCTCCACAGATCAAACAGCTGACATCTTCACCAAATCTCATCTACCAGGCAGATTTCAAGAATTAGTTTCCAAACTCAAGTTGATTGTTTCTCTTCCTCCTTGAGTTTGAAGGGGAATGTTAAGTTATATTTGATATTGTAATTCACTTATACTTCACTTGTACTACTTCCACTATTTCACTTGTACTATACTTGTACTACACTTCTACTATTTCACTTGTACTGCACTAGTTACAATCCTATAAATAAGGTTCTCTATGTACATTCTAAAACACACCAATATAACATTAAATTATGCTTTCTTCATATCTCTCTATACTCTTCACACTCCAAATGATTCCTTGATGACCAATGAAGCAGAGAAGCCTCTGATTGACCTATTAGGTTACCTACTGTTGAGAAAATTCGTGGCCAAGACATTTGGAGCAATTGTGATGTACGTAGCAGTGGAGTCATGGGTATGATACAAGCTTACTTTTTTGCTTAAATCTTTCTTTTGCTTGTATCGGTTTTATTTTTAGTGTTATTGGTTTAAACTTTAAATGAATACATATATGTCCCAAACCTAATATTAAGCGATTGTTATAACTTGTAATATTTACTTGTGAATTATATGTATCTAAGTGTCACACCATTAAAATAGAAAATATTGATTAAAAATGCTTCATAGTGTAAGATTGTGATTGAAGGAGACAACCACAAGTGTTAGTGATATGTTTCAGCTAACAAGTGTTAAGTACGGAGGCACGACATGTCTTAGTGAGCATTGGCATAGGCGTGAGCAATACATGTTGTGATGGGTGTTGGGTGTTGGCATTGACATGTGTGTAAGCAATGCATGTATTGGTGATTAACGGTGTGCACATGTGTTTTAGGTGGTGACATCATTGCATGACCATGTGCATTGCTTATGGTTATTCGTATGCATATGCTTGAGTGGACGCAATCTGATTCAGTCTAAATTTTATAAAATTTAAATAAGTTAGAACCAAATTATTCATATGCATTAAATTAGATTGGATCAGATTGTTCAAATCGATCTGGTCTGATTTAATCAAGCATATTATTAATATTTTTTGTCCTAATTCGAAACATGGTCATTCCAACAAAAATATCATTTTTGTTTGTTTATCTACTCTCAATTAAAATAATAAAAAAAATTGTTACTCTTAAGTGTTTTAAACTTAAAAACATCATGTTAAATAGTAATGAATTTAGCTACTAAGTTACATATATTATTATATTTGTAAAATACAAATTATAAATATTGTAATGTAAATGATATGGTCCAAATTTAATAATTTAAATTTTTTACAAATAAGATCGAAGGTAACAAACTGAATTGGATTATTCAAAACAATCTAATTTCTTAGTCCAGTTCAATTTACCAATTTTTGGGTCTAACCCTGACACATGCATGGCTGAGTGGAGGCCGGTTGTGAGTACGCAATGTGGGTAGGCTATGGGTAAATAAGTCACTGTACTGGGCATGGGCGCATGTTGGGGCGTTGGGCATTGCACACAGGCAGTGCTGCAATAAAACACAGAGCATGCATACCTCTAAGAGAGACATTTCCAAACGAATCCTCTAACTCACTTTGTAGTTGTAAATAAGGCAGACCCCTATTTTTACATGTGTTATATGAAGCAGTGGTTATTAGTGAGAAGCTTGTTACCAATCTAGTATGATTTCCATTGTGTTGCTTAAAAACCTCACTGTTTTCGGTGGGAAATAATGGAAGAGAGATTAGTAGGGCTATTACTCAATCAGATACTTGATTCTCTTTAGCTTATTATTATTGTAATTTATTCTCTGCTTTATTTTCCCTTCATGTGTTACTTCTTACCCCATATGTTATGTTGTTATATATAAGTGATCCAAAAGCAACGTGTGTCGATTGTGTCGGATTTGCAGCATTTTCGATCGTTATAGAGAAGTTTTTGGATAGACTTGATTGAATATACATGCATCAATTTCACAAGCAATTATAGTTAGAGCAGAAAATAGTAAAACAAAACCAAATTTACAAGCAGTTATTTATCTCCAAAAATAATAGAAATATTGGTCATAATTTATTATAATGCAATTGAAAAAATTAAAAAATGAAATGAAAAAAATTATATTTATTTTTGTATGGTCATTTTTTCATAATAATATGACTAAATTATTAAAAAAATAATTACATAAATTGATTGAGTTAAAAATAATTAATCAAAACATTATGATAATTAAATTTAAGTTATTACAGTACTTTATTCCTTAAATTTTTTAACAAGTATGCTTTAATCCTTAAATTTTTTAACAAGTATGCTTTAATCCTTAAATTTTATTAAGATCTCACATTTTAGTTTCTTTGGTTCACTACTACAAAAAGGGACATTAAAGTCGGTTCACGCGATGAACCGACTTTAATTTATTTTTTTAAATTTATTCATTTTCAACCTGTATTCGAGCAGAAAAAAAATCAAAATCAGTTTAACAAATAGTTCAAATAATACAAATATTTGAAAAATAAAATATTAATTAATAACAGAAAAATTACTATAGTTTTGTTCTATTTTATTCAAGATCGTCATATTCTTCTCCTTATGTTATAATACAAACCTACATATATAATACAAAAATCTATACACATAAATAATAACACATAATAACAGAAAAAAAATATGAATAATAGAGGATCTAAAAGATTAGTTAAAGAGGAAGAAAACTCACTAACCGATGTTGAAAATGATAGTCGTAGGTGGCCGAAAAATGAGAAAGAGTGGAGGAGAAGTGGAGAAGAAGGTTTTCGGTTTTTTAGAGTTCTGCAACGCTGAAAATAGTTTCTGTCTGGAAAGAAAGAAGAGAAAAGATTTATCCACGTGTGTAGCGTCGGTTGACGTGTCAAACCGACGCTATGTTACGTGGATAGTGTCGATTTCAGGTGTCAACCGACGCTATGCTACGTGGATAGCGTCGGTTCTAGGTGTCAATCGACGCTACACATGGATGTAACGTCGGTTGACGTAGTGAACCGACGCTATCCACGTAGCGTAGCGTCGATTAACACCTAAAATCGACGCTATGTCCACGCATAGCGTCGGTTCGACGCATCAACCGACGTTACGTCCTACGTGGATAGCGTCGGTTCGCCACCGAACTAACTTTAAACCAATTTAAAGTCGATTTTTTCCAAAAACCGACTTTACGTATCGACTTAAATACCCATTCTTTAAATACCCAATTTAAAGTTGGTTTAAGCGCTTAAATTGTTTGAAAACTTAAGAATTAAAGTATTCAAAAGACATATAAATTTAAGAATTTTTTTTAAACATGATATCCTAAAAGCTCAAAATATGGACACTAAAATATATTAATTGAAAATTTAATGATCGATATGTTCCAAAAAAGTAAATTTAAGGATCATTTTTGCATACTTATAAAATTCATCAAACAAGTATAATAAATAGAGAGAAAATATTCACTTACTAATCCATATCGTAGAATACTAAATCTTGAGAAGGAAATAACTAAAGAGGTCTGTGTCCATAGGCATTTGTCTGTTTCTTCAAAGTAAAGTATTCTAGAGGCTAATTGTTCATGAAGAATAAATAAATAATATCTAAACATATTTTTGCTAGCTGTTTCATTTTAATATTACATATTGTAATTACATATATTTGACAAACATGGAATAATATTGATCGGCTAAGTACTCTTCCTCGCCATTATCAATTGATTTAAAATTTTCTTTTTGTTGTTAATTTCATCCATAATATTATGTTCTCCTATATAATTACACCCTATTTCATCACATCAAATAATATCAGTAAACTATGGCTAAGTCTACTTTTTATTATGCTACCTTTCTCTTGCTTCAAATTTCATTATTTTCACATGGTTAATCTTTATTTACTTAATATATTTCTCTAACATTTAATTAAATATTGAAATATTATTTTTATATTTAATCCCCTTATTACTTTTGAATAGTCGGATGACCACAAAAGCAGCAACAAAACCATACTGTGCCTTCAATAAATATGTTTTAGTATGTAGAATTAGTTTTCAAAATGTGTTTAATGAAGTTTCATTGAACACATATTTAATGGACTAAGAGTTAAAGGGAAGTTAATTATGAAATATTTATATATGAATTAATTTATATATTAGAAAACTAATTAATGAAGGATTTTTATTTGTGGCATATTTATGTGTTATATTAAATAAATTGTTAATATTTGCAGGCATACGAACTCTTTCACTTCATGAAATGAATGGTCCAAACAACCATGGATTGAATAGTACTCTATCCTCTTACATTCAATTTGATCCTAAGCCACTCAACTCCTCGAAGGAAAGAGCTAATAATGGTAAGTGTCCAAGACTTTAAATTAAATGTAATTGTGGTAAATATTTTAAATTAATGAATAATACATAAAAAAATATTTTGTAAATAATTTAGTTCCTATATTTTAAAAACATAAGTCTTAATCTTACTACTAAACTATAGATTTGTAAATAAAAAATTTAGGATGTGAATTTTTAAAAATTTAAAGATCAAATACAATTTAAAATTTAAAGATTTATGTGTAAATTTAGTTAAAATTTATGAAGTAATAATTATACATTTTATTCAAATAAGT
The DNA here is from genome assembly GCA_037013495.1 of Hippophae tibetana. Taxonomy (NCBI): domain Eukaryota; kingdom Viridiplantae; phylum Streptophyta; class Magnoliopsida; order Rosales; family Elaeagnaceae; genus Hippophae; species Hippophae tibetana. The sequence goes on from CM072812.1 coordinate 24,685,779, forward strand.
ATCCAAAAGATGAATGGTTCCTAGCGAAGGTACATAAATACATAACAATAATTTAGGCACATATATTTATATAAGAATATTATAGCCATAAAATCACTCTTCTATCATGAGATTTCTCTTCTTTACAATGTAGTATATTTCATATGTGCAATATTTTCACTATATTATTAGTTTGTTTAGATGCATTAAGAACATAAATATTGAAAATATATTAGACAATAAGATAAAATTCTTTTAGAAATTAAATCTTCATGAATTGTTTTTAAGTTGTTAATTTTTTTTTAATTCCATTACAATATAACGAAGAAGAAGAGATATATTTTAGAAAAATAAGTCTTTAACAAAATAAATTACATATGTTTTCAAATATGAAACCGTGATATTATAATAATGAAAAAAATAGTTTCTTTACAAAATATGAATAATTATTTTCTTTTAAAATTTCATTTGATAATTTGATTATAACAAGGGGAGGTTTTTTTCTATTTTTTTATAAAGAAGTCTTCAAGAAAAGGAAAAAAAAACAAGCAAACATACAAAAGAAAAAAGAAGGAAGAATATTTGAATGGCTATCAAATATGAAAGTAATGACATTACACAATGTTTTTATTTCAAAATGGTTTTAAAAATAAATTGGAAATTCTATAATGTTCTACTTGGATAATTTTATTGTTATTTTTTTTATTTTAAGTTTGATATTCAATAACCGTTAATATAAAACTTGATCGTATAAAAAAATTAATATAATTTTTTTCTTAAAATTCCATCGATGAAAAGAAATATTTAATTTTGAAATTTTTAGAAAAAATTAATTTTAAAATTTTTACTAAATTCATTGGATTATAATGATCAAATTTTTTTAGAGAAATAACAATTAAAAAATTATTTTTTGAATGATTATTATGTAATGTAAGTTTTTATTCAACTAAAAATACATTTGGATATTATTTGGATAAATAAATAAAAAATTTGAATGTATCTTTTTCTTAAGAAAAGTTGGAGATGACTAAAAACAAAGTTGAAGCTAAAGTATTTTTAGTTGAATATTAATTGTGTCTATATATATATATGGTTTAAAAATTATTAAAAAAACATTGAAACTAAAGCGTTTATCTTCATAAGAGTTTCTTTACAAAACATGAATAATTTTTTCTTCTAAAATTTCATTTGATAATTTGATTATAACATGGGGAGGTTTTTTTTTGTTTTTTTATAAATAACTCTTCAATAAAAAAAAATAAACAAAAGAAGAAGAAGGAAGAATTTTAGAATGGCTATCAAATATGAAAGTAATGACATTACACAATGTTTTATTTCAAAATGGCTTTAAATAAAAATTGGAAATTCTATGATGTTTGTACTTGGATAATTTTATTGTTATTTTTTTTTCAATAACCGTTAATATAAAACTTGATTATATTAAAAAAAATTAATTTTAATTTTTTTCTTAAAATTACATTAGATTGTAAGGATTAAAAAGAGTATTTGTTTTTGCTAGACATTAAAATGAGTTCTTATGATGAAATAAATTCTTAAACCAAAATAAATAAATAAAAATAAATAAATTACTATAAATATTTAATTTTGAAATTTTTTAGAAAAAATTAATTTTTAAATTTTTACTGTAAATTCATTGGATTATAATGATCAATAATTTTTTTTAGAGAAATAGTCATCAACAAAAACAATAAAAAAATTATTTTTTGAATAAGTCTTATGTAATGTAAGTTTTTATTCAAATAAAAATACATTGGGATATTATTTGGATAAATAAATAAAAAAATTGAATATATCTTTTTCTTAGGGAAAGTTGGAGATGATAAAAAAAAACGTTGAAGCTAAAGTATTTTTAGTTGGATATTATTTGTATATATATGCTTTAAAATTGATTAAAAAAGCATTGAAGCTAAAGCGTTTATCTTCCTAAGAGTTTTATTTGAATATTATTTGGATAAATAAAAAAAAATTGAATACTCTTTTTTTTTAATAAAACGTTGGTGCTAAAGTGCTTATCTTTATGAGAGTTTTATCTCTATTTTTTTAATTAGATGGTAACAAAATATGTTAATGTAATAATTATCATTAAATAAATTAAATATTATAAAGACAATTTGGTAATTAAAGCAAAAAATTTGGACAAAACAGTCCAAAATGAAAAATGATATATATATATATATATAACAATAAAGTTAATTGATAATTTTTGCAGAAACACAACAAAAGTTGAAGGAAAATAATGTTTGTCAACAAGCCAGCTCAACATTTTTTTTGCATTGGCTTTCCTGTTTTAAAGGATATACAGATCATTTATGTAACGACGCTTGCATTTGGGATGAAGGTTTTGATAGTGGAAAATGTAATGAGGACTACGACTGTACATGCTACTACACATGTTGATTACTATAAACATACAATATCACAAATAAATTATAAACTCTATTTGAATAGAGATTTAAAAGTTATATTTTCTGTTAATAAAAGCCGTCTATTATTGTAACAAATTTACATCAAAATTAATACGTTTGAGTTGTATAATATTATTTAAGAAAAATAAATTTATTTTAATAAAAAAGTTATAATTTAATAAATGAAAAATTCTTGAACCATTCGTTATCTTTTTTTATTATGGAGCATAATAGAAAGACGATATTATAATGGTCAATTTTTTTATGCTAAATGTTTTAAAATACTTTTAATTTCTTATCTTATGTTTTTTTATTACCAATTTTGGACTTGTGTTTAAATTTGCTCTCATTTTAATATTTCTATTAAGAAATTGTTTAAATATAGATAAAAAAATCACGTGTTTAGCACGTCACAAATATAATAAATATATTAGAGATAAAATTAAAGAATAAATCAAGAATCTTAATTTAAGAAGTAAATTAAGGAGTAAATCAAGAAATTGTCATCTTTAATATAAGGATTAATTCAAGGAGAAAAATAAGGAATCCTTAATTCAAGGAGTAAATTAAGCAATGTTTAATTCAAAGAGTAAATCTCCTTATATATAGCTATAAAATTGTAATGAAAATATGAAAGAAACAATACAACTTTAAGAGAGTTTATTTTATTTGGAAAGACTTTTAGACCTTGGCATTTTAAACACTTATTTTTCAACATGGTATTAGAGCAAGTTGATCTTTGTGAAAAAAATTGTTATTCCTATGCCAAAATAGTATATATTTGTAGCTCTTGTAATTTTATCTCTACTTTTAACAACAGAGTCTGTGATATCTTAAAGTGCATTTGGAACTCTGTCAGAACGATTTCTTGTTCAAATTTTTTCCCCAAATCAAATTTCTTGACGATGAGGGATTAAATATCTCCTGCAGCTTCTACCTACATGATGTGGATGATGAGTATTATGGTAAAAGGAAAGGTCCCACATTGAAACCAAGCTCTTTACGATGATGGATTAAATCTCTCCTACAACTTCTACCTACCTGATGTGGAGGAGGAGTATTGTGGTAAAAGGAAAGGTCTCACATTGAAACAATATTTTTTTTTGCTATCGTAATCAACATTTTTGTTAGTTTTACATTTGATGTCTTGGCTTCTCATCAATTTCAATGATTTCTGTGCAAGTTTATATCCATAAACCTTATGGATCCAACTTGAGGAGGAGCATTGGAGATAAAATTAAGGAATAATTTAAGAAGTAAATCAAGAACCTTAATTCAAGGAGTAAATCAAGGAGTTATCATCATTAATTTAAGGATTAATTCAATGAGTAAAACAATGAATCCTTAATTCAATGAGTAAAACAATGAATCCTTGATTCAATGAGTAAATCAATGAATCCTTAATTCAAGGAGTAAATCAATAAATCCTTAATTCAAGGAGTAAATCAATGAATCCTTAATTCAAGGAGTAAATCAATGAATCCTTAATTCAAAGAGTAAATCAATGAATCCTTAATTCAAAGAGTAAATCAATGAATACTTAATTCAATGAGTAAATCAAGGAATGTTTAATTCAAAGAGTAATTCAAGAAATAAATCTTTTTATATATAGCTATAGAATTGAAATGAAAATATGAAAAAAAAACAATACAACTTTAAGAGAATTAAAAAAATTAGGTGACTTTTAATGCTACTTTAAAAAAGTTGTGAGTTAGGGTTTATTAGTTTTTTGTTTATAAAATCATGTAGAAGTGCCTTAGATACAAAAAAAAAAAAAAAACGCGGCAGCATCAAATAAGATACAAATTTCTAAAAGTACCTTTTGAACTCAAAAAAATATATTTTATGCTTGTTGATATTATAAGCACATATAATACTTTTTTTTAATCAATTTTTTTTAAAATCACTTATGTTTAAAACCATCTTTAACATAATAATAAACAAACAAACTTTTAGAGATAACAATTGGCAAAGGTTAATTCGTTAAGAGCATAATTTTAAAGTTGAAAACATACATGGTCACTTTCATTAAAAAAAAAAAATAAAGACCCACTTAAATTATATTACCAACCAAATTGAAGAGCTCCACTACTTTTTTATGCTTTATTTTATGTGTTTTATCTCCTCCAACGGATAACAAAATATAATAATTCGTATATCACATTAGTGATTAGACACCATAATATGATTGGTGTTTTTCTTTTCGTTTGAGCACCATATTTCAAAACTGTTCGTACAATTTCTTCTCTAATCCGACTAGCTAGGATCTTCTGTGATATATGACATGAATAATCTTCATTAGAATTCAGCTGATAAATTTCAGAATAAAGATTCTGGCGTCTTATCAGATTTCTTCCATTTTTGTTTGGGATTTGATATGCATTTGTGCAGTTTGTTATTTGTGCCTTTTTGCCTTTGGTTCTGTGCACCGTTGTAGGCTGTTTGGTTACGTATTTATTCATTTCTTGATAGAAAGGACTAGACTTTGTATTACTGATAGACTTTTAACCCTTAAGATGTATTTTGTATTGTACCTTATACTTCATTTTAACTCCAACTTTGGAAAAAAAAAATTGTAAAGTAATATTTCCAACATAGTTTTAAAAAAAAAAAATTTATCACACAAATGTACCAAAAGAATAATAAAGTTTATGAGTGTTAACGATATTCGTAAACAAAATATCTAAATTTAATTTTAGTTTTTAGGTGACTCTTTCGAGAATACTTTTCAATCCTAAGAAACAATTATAGCTCTAATTGAATACATCTTAGATATATTTATATTTTTATGCACTTTAGATTTTATATTAGACATATAAGAACATTTTACATAGAGGTTACTCAATTGATCGAGAAATATCTAGATCAATTGAGGTAAGTAGATCAATCGAGAATTGGTCTATCTTGATTAAAAAATCATTGATTTTATTTTTGAATGAGATAGATTGATCGAGGGCTAGATCAATCGATAATTGATCACATTTGATCTTGATCAATCAACTTTTAGTCATTGCTTGAATCGATTGATGTTTTTGGTTTGATCGATTGATCTTTATAGTTGTTGTTTCGATTGAAACTTTGATTGAAAAGGGTTTCGATCGATTGACCTTTTTCGTTTGATCAATCGAGCAGTCAGTGAGAAAATTAACCGTTATGTTCCTTTATTAAGAATATGGCCGTTAAATGACCGTTTGTCTTCTTTATTCAGAAAAAAGAGTTGTTGCTCGTATTTATTCACAAAAATATCTGTTACTCGTCTTTAATCTGAAAATGGTCGTTACTTTTCATTACTCAGAATGGTCATTACACTCTTAATTCCCAGACATTACCGTTTTATTCATAATTACTACACGTTTTCTAAAGCCTATAAAAAGAGGGCTTCAGCTCTCATTTTAACACAACAATTAGCAATCTCATCTCCCTACGAAAAACAATTCTCTCTACAATTTTTAAGTATTCTTTTTAGTTTTCCGAGCAACAAATTTTCTGGTGTAGCATTCCAGTCTTCATCAGTGCAGTGAAGTTCTGAGACAAAGATTACGATTCTGTGCTGTTTTATCCTAGGGACGACGAGGCTGTGTTTGCTTGCACAAATTGGGCAGAGCCGCGAAACGTCTTAAAGAGAGCGACCTAGTTCGCGACTCAACCCAAGCAGTTACTTTGAAGTTATCGGTAATATTGTTCCTACACTGTTTTTTATACACTTGCCTCAACAAATTCTATTTAAACAACCATAAAGCATACATTTTTCTAGACCATAATTGAATCAACTTTTGCAACTAATAATTTCTCTCCAAATTTGTTTTAGAAAAAAATATTTTGGTAGGTTTTTTTATTAATTAATTTATCAAATATTTTGTGAATATGTTTGATTAATTAATAAACCTATAATATTTGTGTTATTATGCCTAATCATATGTCCTAGAATTACTAGTAATTTTGATTTATCTCTTATTATGTTAAATCATTTAACTAGGGTTGTTTGTTATTTTAATATGATTTATGACATACATTGCACTTATATTTTCGTGTTAGTTTTTTAAGTGCCAAATGAATGGATTTGGTAATTTGTATAACTCAAGTTTGTCGAAACATTAGTTCGGATCCAAACACCTCCCTTGTAGAGACTGTGAAAGAAAGTAGAGACTTATAAATATGTTACTTAGGGGCATTACATTGATGGGTAGTTTTAATACTAGCTTTGTAATCAAATATATTTTCATAGTTGATAGTTAGATGATCCGATGTACTGATGGTTTTTCTTTTTGAGTCATTATTATTGCCTAGGTTTTTTCACCTAAAAATATCATGTGTTAATTTATTTTTTCATTTTATTTTATTTATATATGATTGCATATCTGATTATCTATGAATTTTAATTTAACATATTTGTATTGTTTATCTATTCAATATCTCTCTAATTAATTAAATTTGTAACTAAAATATACAAGATAGTTTAATTTAATAGTTTTATTATGTATTACTTTTACATTATTACTTTTGAATAATTAATTTACGAGAATGTGACCATAAATGATATATATTTATTCTAAAAATGTCATTTAAGTTATTTACTTATTTTCATGACAGTTTATTACTAGTATTGTTATGAAAAGTGAACATAAAAGTAAATTAACCATTTTTTAGTTTTTATTTTTATTTTTATTTTTATTTAATTTCTTCAATGTATACTTTATGTAAATTATAATAGTCTCTATCTAATACAATTGAAAAATAAAAAATAAAATTAAAATTACATTTTTTATTATGTAGTCACTTTTTTATAATAATAATAGGACTAAAGTGTTAAAAAAATAAATACACAACCTTATTGTCATTTTTGAAATAATTAAAGAATTTTGATAATATTTTTCTTTAACTTTAATTATATAAAGTTGTTATACTTATAATCTTTAAAATTATGGATTAATATTGATGTGTTTTGTAATTATTAATTTAATAAACAAGTTTAATTTAGTCATTTTATTTATCATCATATCATATTTGTGTTGAATTCTCCCTTTTTAAGTTGAAATAAAGTGGGATCAATTAAAAAATATAAATAAAGTTTTTAATAAATAGGTTATTTATGTTTATTTTATAAATAATATTAAATATTTTAAATTAAATATAAAAATGAAAACATTAAATAATATCGTATATTATAATATTAAAATAAAATTTTAACTGAGTACCATGCAAGCGATTTCTACTCCATCTTTATTCACCTTGACACCACATATGTTTTGTGCTATAGTACATATTGAATTTTTTATTGGTATGTTTACATACTAATTCAATTAGTGATATAAACTGATTGAGTAAAGAATAACCTTCATCTTTACAACACTAATTATATTCAAAGGTGCGTGACACTGTGATAATTAAATTTGTGTATTTAGGGTACTTTATATCTTAATTTTTTTAATTATTATATTTTAATCACTAAATTTTTTTAAGATGGGACATTCTTAAAAATGGACTACAATTTCACACATTAGTAAAGCTTAAAAACTAGGTATTCTAAAAATATGTGAATTTAGGGATTTTTTTGGAACATGATGTCATGAACTATTAAAATATAACATTTAAATATTAAAATACCAAAATACCATAATGTCTCAAAAATATAAGTTTAAGATTTTTTTTTTTTTACATTACATCCTAAAAGCTTAAAATATGAGTACTAAAGTATATTATTTAAAAATTTTAAGGATCAAAATCTCTTAAAAACATAAGTTTTCAGATAGTACCTTTTCCTATGTATAAAATTCATTAAACTAGTATAGTAAAAGTAAGGGTAGGAAATTGCATCAATCATATCAATCCATTTAATAAGCAGGTCATGTCAAAGTCCACTTGAAAAAAATTCAAGAAGAATATGTTATTTTTATTAAATATGACTTAATAAATTAATTTAATTAGGATGTATTCGTGTTGATATTGGTTTTAATATATAAAATAATATTAAATTATTAATTTAGAAGGTTAATTTTATGTTATCATGTTTGACTTATTTAAAAAATTGGTTAAAATAAATTATATCACATTGTATCATATTATTTTATATTTGGATTTATCTTGTATTGTGTTATTGAATCGTATTAGAATACTTAGAAAATATTCATATCTGGATTTATCTTGTATTGTGTTATTGAATCGTATTAGAATACTTAGAAAATATTCATATCGTAGAATACTAAATCTTGAGAAGGAAATAACTAAAGAGGTCTGTGTCCATAGGCATTTGTCAGTTTCTTCAAAGTAAAGTATTCTAGAGGCTAATTGTTCACGAAGAATAAATAATAATATCTATACATATTTTTGCTAGTTGTTTCATTTTAATATTACATATTGTGATTGCATATATTTGACAAACATGGAATAATATTGATCGGCTAAGTACTCTTCCTCAACATTATCAATTGATTTAAAAATTTCTTTTTGTTGTTAATTTCATCCATAATATTATGTTCTCCTATATAAATACCCTATTTCATCACTTCAAATAATATCAGTAAAACTATGGCTAAGTCTACTTTTTATTATGCTACCTTTCTCTTGCTTCAAATTTCATTATTTTCACATGGTTAATCTTTATTTACTTAATATATTTCTCTAACATTTAATTAAATATTGAAATATTATTTTTATATTTAATCCCCTTATTACTTTTGAATAGTCGGATGACCACAAAAGCAGCAACAAAACCATACTGTGCCTTCAATAAATATGTTTTAGTATGTAGAATTAGTTTTCAAAATGTGTTTAATTAAGTTTCATTGAACACATATTTAATGGACTAAGAGTTAAAGGAAAGTTAATTATGAAATATTTATATATGAATTAATTTATATATTAGAAAACTAATTAATGAAGGATTTTTATTTGTGGCATATTTATGTGTTATATTAAATAAATTGTTAATATTTGCAGGCATACGAACTCTTTCACTTCATGAAATGAATGGTCCAAACAACCATGGATTGAATAGTACTCTATCCTCTTACATTCAATTTGATCCTAAGCCACTCAACTTCTCGAAGGAAAGAGCTAATAATGGTAAGTGTCCAAGACTTTAAATTAAATGTAATTGTGGTAAATATTTTAAATTAATGAATAATACATAAAAAAATATTTTATAAATAATTTAGTTCCTATATTTTAAAAACATAAGTCTTAACCTGACTAATAAAATATATATTTGTGAATCAAAAATTTAAGATGCGAAGTTTTAAAAATTTGAAGATCAAATTCGATTTAAAATTTAAGGATTTATGTGTAAATTTAGTTAAAATTTATGAAATAATAATTATACATTTTAATCAAATAAATCTCCCAAAGATGAATGGTTCTTAGGAAAGAGACATAAATACATAACAATAATTTAGGCACATATATTTATATAATAACATTATAGCCATAAAATCACTCTTCTATCATGAGATTTCTCTTCCTTACAATGTAATATATTTCATATGTCTAATATTGTCACTATATTATTAGTTTGTTTAGATGCATTAAGAACATAAATATTGAAAATATATTAGACAATAAGATAAAAATCTTTTAGAAATTAAATCTTCATGAATTGTTTTTAAGTTGTTAAGTTTTTTTTAATTCCATTACAATATAATGATGAAGAAGAGATATATTTTAGAAAAATAAGTCTTTAACAAAATAAATTACATATGTTTTCAAATATGAAACCATGATATTATAATAATGAAAAAAAGAGTTTCTTTACAAAACATGAATAATTTTTTCTTTTAAAATTTCATTTGATAATTTGATTATAACAAGGGGAGGTTTTTTATATTTTTTATAAAGAAAAGGAAAAAAAACAAACAAAAGAAAAAAGAAGGAAGAATATTTGAATGACTATCAAATATGAAAGTAATGACATTACACAATGTTTTTATTTCAAAATGGCTTTAAAAATAAATTGGAAATTCTATAATGTTCTACTTGGATAATTTTATTGTTATTTTCTTCTTTTAAGTTTGAGATTCAATAACCGTTAATAAAATTAATATAATTTTTTTCTTAAAATTCCATCAGTGAAAAAATATATTTAATTTTAAAATTTTTAGAAAAAATTAATTTTAAAATTTTTACTAAATTCATTGGATTATAATGATCAAAATTATTTTTTTAGAGAAATAACAATTAAAAAATTATTTTTTGAATGATTCTTATGTAATGTAAGTTTTTATTCAAATAAAAATACATTTGGATATTATTTGGATAAATAAATAAAATTTTTGAATATATCTTTTTCTTAAGAAAAGTTGGAGATGATTAAAAAAAAAAGTTGAAGCTAAAGTATTTTTGGTTGGATATTAATTGTGTGTGTATATATATATATATGCTTTAAAAATGATTAAAAAACATTGAAGCTAAAGTGTTTATCTTCATAAGAGTTTTATTTAAATATTATTTGGATACAAAAATAAAAATTTTGAATACTTTTTTTTTAGTTGGTACTAAAATCTTTATCTTTGAGAATTTTATCTCTATTTTTTTAATTAGATAGTAACAAAATAAGTTAATGTAATAATTATCATTAAATAAATTAAATATTATAATGACAATTTGGTAATTAAAGCGAACAATTTGGACAAAATCGTCCAAAATGAAAAATGATATATATATAGCAATAAGATTAATTGATAATTTTTGCAGAAACACAATTAAAGTTGGAGAAGGAAAATAATATTTGTCAAAAAGAAAGCACAAAATTTCGTCAACTTCATGGAGGATGTGCAACTGGATATACAGATCATTTCTGTAATGATTCTTGCATTTGGGATGAAGGTTTTGATGGTGGAAAATGTAATAATGGTTGTATGTTAGCTACACATGTTGATTACCATAAACATACAATATCATAAATAAATTATAAACTCTATTTGAATAGAGCTTTAAAAGTTTGATATTTTTTGTTTGGGAAAATTATGGTTTAAATCTTCAGTTTCAAGTATAGTTTGATAAAAGTCTGCATTCTTGTAACATAGTGACACCAAAAATAGGGGTACAAACTTAAGATAAAAATTTGATATTTAATAAATGTGAGTTATATAATGTTACTTAGGAAAAAAAGAAGTTTACTTTAATAAAACAGTTGTAATATAATAAATGGAAAATTCTTGAATCATTCTTTCTTTCTTTTTTTATCAGCATAATAGAAGGATGATATTATAATGATCAAATGTTTTTTTTTTTGGTACTAAATGTTTTAAAAAATACTTTTAATTTCTCATCTTAAACAGAAGCTAATGTTATTTCTTAATATGTTTTCTTATTATGTTAGTTCTTTGTATTATAGAAAAAAATATCAATCTAGGTAATTTACTTGTTAATTTTATCAAACATGTTTTAATTCATAGAAAAGCCATGCAACTTAGTTTTTTAAAGTATCACAATAATTTAAAATGTTGTTAGAAATTCACAAATATATATATATATATATATATATATCTTTAAAAAGTTGATAAATTTTATACATATATAAAATTTTAAATTAAATAATTAAAATTTTAAATATAAGTATTAGTTAGAATATTCATTGTGACAAGTCGTTTGACAAGCATGTGGTGTCTTCATGCAAACGTCCTATAATTATTTTTTTGATTTTAAGTCTTGATGATTGAAAGTGGTGTTGAAAGGCATATAAATAAATAAATATGTATAATTATTTGTATATAATATTTTCAATAAAATAAATAAATATAAAAGTAAATACATATGTATTAATTTTCACATAATACATGCACGTGTAATTTGGTTAAGTACATTAAAATTGTTGAGTTTTAATTACTTTCTTGTTTATAATTTAATCACGTTATAAAAATAGATTTTATTTTACTTTCAAATTGATTTTAAAAAATATAAATTTTAAATATACGAAGAAATAAGTTGATGCATATATTATTCAATTAGTAGCTAATTTTTTATTAAAAAGCTTTTCTCACTTTCTTTTAAATATTATAATTTAGGGTAATAATTTTTTTTAATGATTGGTGAATTAAATTATTTTATTCTTCTTCTTCCTCTTGGGCTATTAAACACATAAGGGCTTTTGGAGCTGATTTCTGTTTGCAAATTGGCACTTAATATCACCTGCTCTCAAGTGGTATAATCAAAATTACTCAACTTTTTTTCAAAAGCATTTTCTTCCACTTATTTTCAAGTGTGTCACTAAAAATAACTTAATTTTTGAATAATGAGTATTTTAATCCTTTTTCTCTTAAATAGAGCATTGAAAGTCACTCTACTTAAAAAAAAAAAAAGAATTAAAAAAATTAAGTGACTTTTAATGCTTCTTAAAAAAAAGTTGTGAGTTAGGGTAGGGTTTATTAGTTTTTGTTTATAAAATCCTGTACAAACAAACAAAAAAATATATTTATGCTTGTTGACAGAAGCACATATAATACATTTGTTTTAATCAAAATTTTTTTTAAATCACTTATGTTTAAAACCATCTTTAACATAATCATAAACAAACTTACTTTTAGTGATAACAATTGACAAAGGTTAATTCGTTAAGAGCATAATTTTAAAGTTGAAAACATACATGATCACTTTCACTTTCATAATAATTCGTATATCACATTAGTGATTAGACACCATAATGTCAAAACTGTTGGTGCAATTTCTTCTCTAATCCAACTAGTATCTTCTCTTAGATATGACATGAATAATCTTCATTAGAATTCAACTGATAAATTTTAAAATAAAGATTTTGGCGTCTTGTCAGATTTCTTCCACTTTTGTTTGGGATTTGATATGCATTTGTGCAGTTTGTTATTTGTGCCTTTTTATCTTTGGTTCTGTGCACCGTTGGGGGCTGTTTGGTTACGTATTTATTCATTTCTTGATAGAAAGGACTAGGTGTTGTATTTCTGAAAGACTTCTAACCCTTGAAGATGTCTTTTGCATTGTACCTTATACTTCATTTTAACTCCACTTTTGGAAGAAAGAAAGAAAAAAATAGATAATAAACTCATTTTTTAAGAATTTATAAATATGGATGCTCAATCCAAGTTATTATTGCTTCTTACATGGAGGCATTATTTTGTGAAAAAACACGAGATGACACCAATAACAAGGGAAAAAATTTATTTACAACTTGTTATGTAACAACAAATCATGCAACATGTTGAAAGAAAAACCAACTCAACTACCTTAACTGATAAATAACTATCACATCAAATTCTTGGAAATAGAAGTGCTCAGAATAAGGTCCTCTCTGGAAGCAAAGAAATTTGAAGCAAGCTCGAGAATCCCACAACACCAGTTGAGTAAAAAGCATTAAACAATCGTACAAATTCATAATATGCAGTTGACATTACAACTATTTCCAACATAATTCTAGCGCAATAGTTTAATAGGATAATTCAAACCTATACTGTAAAATAACTTCGAAAGTAATGCTATAGCCACATAAATTTACACCTCATAATTTACACTAGGTCATTTATGTTTTAACACTGATTAAATAACTTTAGAAATGGTAAAAAAAATCAATTTTACTTGAGAAATGAAAAAAAATCAATCTTTAAAAAAAATTAACTACATATCGTACCAAAACTAATATAAATGCAAATTTGTATGACCTAACACTCCTAAACCTAATATGTCTATAGAACCGCTTCACTTTGGGTTGAAAGCTCTTTCAATTGGGCCAAAGCATACTCGAAGTCTTTGACAATCTCAAGGTACTTATAAAATTTTGTAAATCATTATTAGTAATACTAATACGCAATTCAAAATCACATATATATACTACGAATTCATGCCAAACATTCAATGTACTTTTCAAAACGACTGATCTAATAATCACATCCAAACGTGCCTTTTTATAATCTTTTAAAATAATTAGTGAATCTGATGATAGGATGAAGAATAAACCTTTTTTCTAATCTACATTACACAATCGCAGTTGGAATCCAAAACAAACACAGCTTCACATGCAAATCTTGATACCCAACCAAACACAACCAAACAGCCATTGGCATATAGAATATAAACAGAACAATAAAGATAACTCACATGCAAAAAAAAAAATTAGAGATATTACAATATCAATAGCATTAATTAAAATTGAAATGTTACATGCAAGGATCACTATTTCCCAAGTATTCCTCTTCATCCCTAGTAAACCTGCACTCAAGTTTCTGAGTACATAAAGAAATTTTTGAATCAACATATCCTCTTAAATCCCCAAAAACGAACAAGAGGTCAAGAACTATCATGATCTCCCACTATTTTTTTACCAAAGATGATAGAGAATAAAGAGAGATAATGGAAGCATAACATTTTGAGTTACATATTCATCGAAAATGTCTAACGCATAGAAGTAAATTTGATAAAATCATGTAAGACCTAAATTTTAAACTATTAGAAGCAAAACGACACCTAAACCGGGTTTTTTAAAATCCATATAACCCAGAGGTCTTCTTACCTTTCTAACTTATGTTGTATGAATTAATGGTGAATAGAATTAACTTTTCTTAGTAATTTTCTCTCTCCATTAGCTGCCTTGCTCATTCTGTGTTGCACCTTCCTTCACACCCACCACCAACAAAAATCTGGAAAAAATAGGGGCACATGTTATTTACCAAAAACATTTTTGTAGTTAGGTACCTCAGGGGGACTCATTGAAACTGATTTTAGTTCTGCTGAGCCACAAGATTATCGAGTTGCATTTGTTCAAGCCATGCTCCCAGGACAGCATGATCAACCGAATCCATGTGAGAAGTGACACTCAAACCCTCCTTGGAGAATGCATTAGCTGTAACACCGGGGCCAGAGTTTGATTGCTTTTCCTTCATTTCAGTTGGAGACTCTTTCACAAGTGACTGAACCCATGAGAGATCAGGCTCCTCTCCATTATCCCCAAGTTCAAATGAAGAGGATCTACGAAGCTTTCCAAGTTCATCAGCACTAACTGCCCAATCTGCTTTCCCATTGGAGGACCCCCATTTTGACCACGAATGTCCAGGAGAACCAACAATGGAAGCAGAGCTGGAGCCTAATTCCTGCGAACTGAGACTACGAAACTGTTGATGCTTCTCATGTTGCGCTAACATAGACATCCGAGCACTCATGGGTGAGATAGGTTCCATACTTCGGGGAGACATCCTACCAGATGGAACCCCAAAAGAAGACTGCAATAGAGGGTGATCAACATTCTTGGGTGAGAAACTTGTATTGATTGGAGAGAGCATGCTCTGCTGCTGTTGAAACTGATTGAAAACTGCTGATTTGTGGGTTGGGGAGAAAACAGCAGATGCCAATGCTTGATCAGAGTATCTAGGAGAGGAGCTCTCTGCAGTAAATAGATCATCAAGATTTGAAGGATTTAAGCTCTTCAGTCGACCAGAGCGATTCAAAGAATTAGAACTCATAGATGGCTGCGAAAGGCAAGAAAACTCATTTAAAAGCTGCTGTTGCTGCACATCAAAATCTGCCATTGAATTAAAGTCATCTACTGAGATGTCTCTAGCATTAAGTGAAGATCTCAACCGACTAGACTGGAGATTGCTGCCTGGGAGATGCAATGCAGGAACGTTTGGTTGGGACCAACCCATATTAGAATTTGGCATACCATTGGCAGATGGTGACATAGGTGGTGTGAATGGCAAAGGAGACATGACAGACATGGACGATGGAGACCCAGGCAATAGGCTCATCGCAGCAGCAAAATCCAATGCTGCACCACCAGAAGAACCTGCACGAGGGGAGGGAACAGCAGAACCTGTAGAAACATACAATGGCCTGAGCTCTTCTGCAGTGTGAGCAAAAAAGCAAACTCTCCTTGCACAACTTGTACCATCCTTACAGAGACGGGTACGATACTGAGCTGGGTGTAACCAGCACTCAAAAACCCCATGAGCATATTCACACATGTCTCCACGTCTGCAAGCCCCTTTCCGGAAAGCAGGACAGGGTACACAGCTATAATGAAACTTTCTAGGGTCCCTTCTTCGAGCGTTTTCTCCTGGATGGACAAAAGGACATTCAGTCCAATCATGCGAATAAGCACGTGAACAAGGCCTCACCTTGAACGAGTACATTCGGAATTCATCTGTCGAATAGATGCTGTTCTTGATGTCTGGAAGAGAGGGATCAACAGGGTATTCTCTCTTCTCTGATGCAGAAACAGAATGCTCATTGAACCTTGACTTTGTTGGTGAAGAAACAATATCGAAAGCAGATGGGGACCCATTTTCTGGGGAAGAAGAAAGAGGAGGTGAACTAGTATTCAAAGCTGGTCTTGTTGAAACAGTCAACGACTGTTTAACAGGAGAACCATCCGTCTTGAGGAGTTCTTGAAGAGTTACTTTTACATCATCCAACTTGGGAGAAACAACTATAACATCAAAAGGATGTTGACTATTGCCATCAACCAAATTTGGATCAGCACCGGCTGCTAAAAGCAGTTTTACAACATCAACAGCATTCTCCGCTCCACCAGAGGCAGCACAGTGAAGTGCAGTGCTTCTGTCGAGACCACAGGATTGATGCACATCAGAACCCAACGAAAGAATCAGCTTAATGACTTCAATGCTGCCATATGTAGAAGCAACCATTAGAGGAGTTCTCTGCTCATTAACCATTTGTTTTGAACCCTTCTTGCGAGTATACCATAGACCAATTTCATCAATACATGATGGGTCACGCTCTATAGATCTTTGGAAGGCCTCAACATCATTGTTTGCAGCGAGCTCCAACAAACTGGCAAAAGTATCTTCAGTTTCAACAGTTAAGTGATTCATGGCTACTTAGGGTAGTTATTTTCGTCCAAGATAAAAAAATAAATAAATAAGTAAGAAGATGCTGGGGAAGAATTGAATCGTAATCACTCCAATCCACAAGGCATGCTTTCTTCACAAAAAGCAGCTGAAAACCAGTAAAACCCAAATAAACAAATTAGACTCCAAGTAAACATCAATCATTTGTATAAGCTAAATTAAACATGAATAATTAAGGAATCCAACTTACAATGATCCAGTTCTCTACAAATCATTTTAAAGTATTATTTGTTCAATGACAATGTTATAAAACATATTTGAGAATTGTACTTTGGGAAAAAAATACTGGAGCCAGAATGTAATAAAAAAACACGGAAGAGAAATTGTGTGCCATTAACATTTTACAAAAAGTCACAACATCATCCAACATAGCAAGAAAAACATACAACACAGGACCAATTTAATAACAGAATTAAATATGTGATGACTAATAAGCCAGAAATATTTGTGCATGCCAACAGGAACCACATATTCAATCAACCTCAGCTGGTTTCGTGCGAATTAAGGGCGACAGGGGACACCAAACTAATTGTAATTCCATTAATCATCTTTCTTTGCCTTAAGAGGAAGTAGATGGAACAAGAATATAAAATATATTTCCCCGAATAAAAATAAAAACATTCTTGTATCTTTTGCACCTTATAGAATAATTAGTATCCATCACCCAATTTAGGCTCTTTCCGTAACCCACAGTAGGGACATGTCGCCAAAAATTAAGCGCAAAAAGAAAAGCAAGAAACATGCTAGTTTAGTCAAGCCGAAAATATAGGAGGCTATGGAAACTGATATAACAGAATAAAGAATTCTGAGTCTTTGGGTAGCTTAAAAAACATGAATCAAGAAACTTGAATCTTCTAAACAAACAAAAATTAAATCTTTTTTTATACCAAAACAAATAGAGAGAGCAAAACTGCATCTATGTGGGATTTCCTGAACAGTTATCCTGTTTTCTCAACAGACAGTCAAATACCAAAATCCAAAAGCGATCTACAAGCAAAAGACCAAAGTCCAAATAAATTCAGATGATTTCTTCCAAACCGAAGAGGGAAAAAAAAGGTTATTTCATCACATGGTGAGAAATGAAGTGGGAATAATCATAATCCCAATATTCCTTTAAATTAATCATCTATATTCTCCACAAAAAGTTCATAAGAGAAACCGACAATGAAAAACATTTCAACAATTACAATATGATGGCTTGAACTAAATATTAATCTCAGTCAAACAACCTAGATGCACAAAACAAGAAACCATACATGAGCGTTTGAACTAAATATTAATCTCAGTCAAACAACCTAGATGCACAAAACAAAAAACCATACATGAGCGTTCAGCGAACAAATATTCAAACAGAAAATCACGGATCGGAACTTACAGACACCCAATACAAGCCAAAACCATAACCATTTCAACCTAAAATCAGTGGGAAAAAAAATCTCTTCATATGATCAACAGATTTCAACAGAGATACAAAAAAAGCATCATTTTAAAGATCGAACAAACAGAAGTAATAACTTGAGACTAAAGTCCACTGTACTGCATATATAGAGTATCTTCTAATCAAATCATAACGAATCTTACCAAACTCTTCCAGCTAATGAAGGGACACTATCGAGTATCGCCCTCCCCGGACAGTGATAGTGACGCAGATCTCAAAACTTCAAATCTATTAAAGATGCTTGGATTCCGATAAAATATGCGAGAAAACTTCTCTTTCAGAAAGCAACAGAGTCTTCAAGAAGAAAACTGGAGCCTCCTTGTTCCTCCAACTCTAATTCCTATGCTATGCTTTTCTAATTGAAATAAACTAAAAATTAATTAATTAAAATAAAATAAATATTTTTTAATTATTTTTTTCTGGGTAGAAAAAAGAGTAAGCGCACTGATATGACTATTTGATTACTGTTCTTATGCGCAATGCAATATTTGTTGTACCAATTATATAGTGCCAAGAAAGAAATATGTGGACATACACGTCATTGTTGTTGTAATTGTAAGCTTGTGATTGGTTTTTGGTGCTAGAGTAAAATAATAATAAACAGAGGAAGAAAAACGCTCTTTGTAAATTGCCATAACTTAACCTTGTCTTTGTAGTCAAATTCCATAGAAATTCAACCTAAATTCACCTTACATGAAAAGTTAAATTTTGAAGGAAATGATCAAGTGTATGTGAAACCAAAAAACGAGTACATACAACCCCGTGACATGGCTTAAGACTAATGGCTTGGATCTGCTAAGTTATATAAATGGAAATATATTCATTGCATCTCTATTTTATTTAAAAAATAAGGTGATGATATTTTATAATTAAATAATTTTAATTAATAATAATTTTATATAATAAAATAATATTAAAGTATAATTAATAATAAGTAATTGATATATTATTATTATGATGACATAAAAGGTCGATTGCGATTCTTGCAAGCACATTCTGGAAGTCCTTGGAAACCGGAAAGGGAAACGTAATGGCGAGACGGGAGTAAGAGATGTAAGCGAAATGTGTTGACCGGAAGAGCCGGTGAAAGTGCGCGTGCTTGGAACGGATTAAACTGGAATTGAATTGATTTTGGCGTCCATTTTCATAAAAAGCTTGAACTACTGGTTTTTGTACGTTTTTTTTTTAATATCAATCTTTAATCTTTTTGTACGGGTTCGAACACGGACAACTAGTCAATTCCAGTTAATTACGAGGTCGATAAATCAGAAGACATAAAAGGAGAAATATTATGTGGTTTTTTTTTTCAAAATAACAAATATTATGAAAAAATAATAATTTAATTAATAAAAAATAAATAACAATTTTATATAAAGCATGTCACACTCATTTTAAAATGTCCATAATGAGACTTAAAACTTAAGGAATGATAATTGAGGATAAGAATCTATTAATTATTATTAAAATATATAAAAATCTATTAATTGTTAAGTGAAATATTATAAACCTATTAATTATTTAAAAATTAATTAAATTTTAAAAATATTTAAAAATATTATAAATAAAATATATGAATATGTGTATATTTTTTTTGAATTGTTATATATTTCTTAAATTAATTATAACTCAAAAGGTGTTAATCTAAACAAATTTAAATATGGATAAATTGATTTAAGAGTATATAATAACTAAAAAAAATATACTTACATATATTCATAGTGTTTCATTTATAACATTTTTAAAATTTTAGACTTCTAATCCACTTTTAAATAATTAGTGGATTTTTAGTTCTCTATATTTTTGTATAATTTAATTCTTAATGGATCATTATTATCTTTATTTATTTAAAAAATATCAATAATATATAACATAAAAATATCAAAAATATAATTAATTTGTCACGATCTCATTTACAATAATTTTGTAGACTCAATTGTATTATTTAATCAAACTCTACAACGTTTAAAGGTTATTTACAAAGAATTTGATAAGTTTGTGGTACTCTTATTATTAGAAGTCCTAGTACTTATTAATAGTCAAATTGATCGATAAAAATTAGACACTTATCCAACTAATTAGAGTTGGTTCAATTGGTGACCTCACTCGTTAGAATCGAGTTGGATATATGTCTAATTGAACTTGATAGTTAAACAATTGGTCGGAATTTGGTAGAACAATAACCCTACTTGTCATAGCCAAGTTGGATACATGTCCAATTTAAATTGAATAATTGTCCAACTAGTTAAATTTTGATTGGATGGTGACCTCAATTAGACACATGTCCAACTAAATAGACAATTATCTAACTGGTAGGAGTTTGGTCGATCGATGACCTTATTTGTCGAAGTAGAGTTTGATACATGTCCAATTAAATTGGATAGTTGTCCAACTAGTTAAATTTAATAGGTTGATGATTCTACTCATTGTAACCAAGTTGGACACATGACCAACTGACCAAATTTTAATCGACATATAACTACCCCTAACTAAAGAGATTTGTATACTTGCGAGCAATAAATTTTTGCTATGATTTTAATGAATATGACGAGAATGCTAGAACATTTCTTTAAGTTTAGAAAGATGAATGTTAAATGTATTTCTTGAAAAATTATTAAAGCAATAAAACTAACATATTCTGCCAAATTTTCCCACCTCTAATAATGTTGTCCGTTAAGGGAGCTTCTTTAAGTGAACTAATTTGAGCTTATATGAGCTAATTATTTTTATACACTACTTACTCCTTGAATCAAACACATTAGTCATGATTTATGGCTAAAAAAAGTAAAGTAACATAAAAAGAGAATAAATTCTATGAAAACGTTTAAAGTGGGATTTAAGAGTAACAATTATACTATAAATGATTAAATAGAAACAAATACATGATAGCCTCTACTATATTAACTACCCTTATAAAATAATAATAATAATAATAAAGGGACAAGTTGAAAAGAAATATCAAAAGGGAATAAATTTTGAAAGAAAAAAAAAAGAAAATAGAGTAATAGTGATATTTGGGTCCAAAACAAAAAAAAATTGATCCTTTTGTTGACTAATTAGTCTTAGGGTAGTGTTATCGATATGCCTATTTCTTTTACTACATGGGCTTTTAACTCTTGTGTTTCTCATCCTCTTTCATTTAATTAAGCCAATAAACCTAACCACATTATAGCTAAAATGAAATATTTTGATTTTAGGAAATACTTGGATAAGTGGAGGTATAACTTTAAGAAAAAGCTTATAGTATTCCAAATTCACTCTAAAAGGAATAGTAATGCCCTATAGGGAGGAAATGATGTATATAGACTTGTTTAAGTTACATAATTGAATGATCACTAATGGATGTGAAATCACACACACTTTAAAAATGGTTGTTATGAGATAGCTAGAACTAAAGGATGATTAAATACCATATCGAATGATCATTAGACTTTGAGAACATAGCATTGCAAAGTCCTTGAGATAATACCAAGAAACTTAATCTATTTTTTCTTTTCTTGAGGACTAGCATTTTTCCTTTGTTTGGGGACTAGCTAAGAATAGTGAGTAGTTTAATCGATGTCATTTTATACATGTATTTGTGCATTAATTATAACATATGTACGATGAATATTGCTTTCTATGTTTTTTATGTGTTTACTTTTTGTTATACAAGTGTTTGGGAACAAAATAAACAAAAATAGGAAAAAAGAAGAAAAAGTGTATTTAGAGAAACAATAGGACATTCGATCAATGGAGTTTCAATCGAGATCGATAGAGTACTCTCATATGGAAAATATGAATCATCAATCTTGATAGATCTTACCATTGGTCGGATATATCGAGGTGTTAGTTAAAGAATGGTAATCGTTGTTAGATCCATCCAAAAAGAAATGGTAATCATTGTTTGATCCATCCAAAAAGGACTCAATTGATCGAAAACCATTCAATCAAGGATTCATTGAGTGCATTTGGGTAGGAAATTGCAAAAGAATTGAGAAAATATCTCGATCGATCGAGACATCTAATAAGCACTAAAATCTAGCATTTTTTAACACTAACTTCTAATCATAACCATTGGATCAAGAAAATTCAAATCCAACACAAATTAGACTCATAAATACACTATATAAATAATCAAAGAGGTTATTTAAATAAAAAAACATTTGTTACAAAAATAAGAGAGATTAAATAACATATATAGGAAAACTTTTGAAATAGATGTTAAAGGAGATTAGGGGGCCTTTTCATCTACCTTTCATAAGCTTTCTTATTTATTTTTTTAATAATTTTCATGAAAATCATGTTAATTCTTATAAAACCTATATCTAGCTAATTTCATGTGATTGTGGGTAATTTCAAACATTAGATTATGATTTAATTAATTTAATGTTATAATAATTTTTAGCTTCAATTCTTAATTATTGATGTGTTTACTTCTATGTTTAAATGTAAAAACTATGCACATATGAATTAGGATGATCACTAATATTTTTATTTGGGGTAGTACCGTGTGGTTGTTGTCATAAGGTTAAATGCATACGTTAAAGGTTATCAATGTTTTTAATCTTGCCTAGTTTAGTTATTATCTCTTTAAATCTTAATGTAATGAATGAAGTAAATATAATAAGTGAACATTTAAGTTGTTCAAGATTTAGCTTAGTTTCTAATTGTATTATGAATCAATATACATTAAGAAAATGTGAGCAGTATCAAGTGGACCTAGACTTCTAAAGCTAAAATTAAAAATTTAAGAATGATTTAAATTATAAAAATTATTTAGAACTTGATAAGCTAATTTCCATTGATGGAATTTAATTAAATTGTCCATTAGTGGTAAGAATAGTTCCATAATTATACATCTCTCACAATTCTTGTATAACTTACTTCACTATTTTATGCTATTTTTGTTTGTTCACAATCAATCAAAAACTTATTTTTATTCTTACTTTAATTAACTCACTAATGAAATAGTAATTAAGAGTATGAATTCTTACCAATCCTCTTGGGTACGATAACTTTTGTTCATAAATTACTTATCACTCATGTTTAACATATATACTTATGTGTACTCAAGCATATCATATTCTAAGAAATTAACATAGCACTTCAAAAATTTAAATACATAATCCTCATATCCCCAATTCAACTATTGTGCATGTATCTTTTAAGCAATATTATTATAAAATATGTTTTTATTAAAAAAACAATATCAAGATTCTACTAACATTCGTTATTATTCAAAACCTCATATTTTTAAGCGTTTGTGATCAATTATATCATAAAATAAGGAAGGAAAACATGATTTTTGTTTCCAAGCCTATCTACTCAACTTCTCTATCCTTAAAATATAATAAATAATCCTAATCAAGAAAAAGAAAATAAAGATAGAAACTTGTTAATAGTTCTTCACACCAAATTCTTACATTGTCATCAATGTAATCACATGCATATGTGTAATTTTGGGAATAAAAAACTAATCTAGTAGATTACCTCCCACAAAATGCTTGGTTTAACTTCATCATCTCAACACTACCAAATTTTTTTCATCCACCATCATTAAAGATGTTAAAGTGTGCGATTTTGAACTATCGAGCTAGCATTCTATTAAAAAATTCTTTTCATATTGATGGTAGTCTTCTTTGAAGCATACTAGATATGCTCTCCTACACACCTATATTTTTTCTATCATTAAGTTTGTGCTTGGTAATAAAAAGTAACTTAAAGTGGTTTCCATATCAAGGTACCTATTTAATATCTTCCATAATAGGTATATGAATTTGCACTTTGAGAAAGGTCTCTAAAAATTATCTTTCATGATTTTTCTTTATTGAATTATCAAACCTATTGGAAAAAGATAAAACATACTCGTTATTAGAAAGGGAGGTACGGGTACTACATTTGGTGCCATATTTCCTTGGGAGTTGATTATCTTTGCCTCCTCACTAATCTATTCTTTGTGTATATCATTTTTAAAGATTATTTAGGGCTTTTTAGTTGCTTACCACTATTCAAAGTAATGGAATTAGTGATCTTTATAAGCTTAGTTATTGTTTGAGAGAGAAGCTAAACAACTACATATGCTTCTAATCTTTCCATAGCTATAACTACTTAGCCAATCTAAGTCTAAAGATTATTTGGTGAAGTTTGAGTTTTCTTGATAGTAGCTTTGGTGTCATGTTGAAATTTAATATTCTTATTCTTCATAGCAATTACCAAGTACTCTAGAGAATAATCTTGAGTGAATGGAGTAGTTTATGGCATTAAAATGAGAGATTACTTGTGATATTGAAATTTTCTGTTGGATTTTTTTATGAATAACTCTAGCATTTATGATCCCACCATCCTACATTATATATGTTAGAATATAAATTATACATGGGCATTTGACTTTCAAATCCACTGATAATAGTAAATGGGTGTTCAAGCTGAAGGAAGGAATTAAAGGGATTGAGTTAGCAAGGTTTAAAACATGTGTGGTTGCTTAAGGCTTCTCACAGAGAGAATGTATAGATTACAATGAAGTTTTCTCACCATGGCCAGTCACTAAGTATACATCAATAAGAATACTCCTATCTTTAGTCACTCAATTTTAATCTTCACTTAGATTAAATGGATGTCAATACTGCATTTTTACGTGGAGAACTTGAAGAAATTATTTACATGAAATAGACATAAAGCTTTGAAATGAAAGGGAGAAAGGATGGAATATTTCTCCTAAAGAGGTCATTGTATGGACTTAAATAATTACATCAATGGTACAAGAGGTTTTATAATTTCAAGATGAATTTGAAGTTCCAAAGATGCGAGTATGATTCACGTGTGTATTTCAAAAAACAAAGCAATGGAAACATGGTATACCTACTATTATACGTAGATGACATGTTATTTGCAAGCAATGATATTAGTGACACGATGTATTTCAAGCAACTTCTTAAGAATGAGTTTAACATGAAAGATTTAGGGAAGGGAAAAAAAAATTATTGGCATGGATATTTCAAGAAACATAAAGTTGTTAAGTTGATTATGGTTACATTCATGAGGTATTGAAAAGATTTGAGATGAACACATCCAAACTTGTTATAACTCCCTTGACCCTTCATTTTAAACTCTTTGTATAACAATCTCCTATCATTGAACATGAAAAAGAAAAATGTGTCATACTCTAATGTTGTAAGCAATCTTATGTTTACTATGATAACAACTAGACAAAACATAGCACATTCAGTCAGTACAATGAATAGGTTTATGTTAAATCCTAAAAAATAACATTAGTGAGAAGTGAAGTGGTTCCTAAGGTACTAAAGGGAACTTATCATATGGATCTAGTTTACAAAAGAATCTTGTTAGAAGCAGTAAAGAAGAGGAATTTATAGATGCAAATTTTGCAATAAAAGTGAATTAATTGTGTTCATGTTTTTCAATCCTAATATTTTGATATATTTATGAAGATATGGGTAATAATGGGCTTTCATCTACTCTTTTGTTTAAAAATGGAATTCAAGTCCTATAATAACATTTAGTTTGTATATAATAAAATTGATTTCAAAATAATATATTAGTTTGTATATAGATTATACACTTTGGTGTATATACACTGCATATTAGGTACAATGCGTACATATGTTGTATATACATATTATTTAGAAGTGATACATGGTTTCAGGGCCAATTTGATCAAATACATAATGTATATGCTACTTAGGGCATATGTTCTTTGAAAATGTCCAAATGTGTGGCAAAGTTTTAAAATAGGCTCTTCATTTCCCTATAAGAATGGACATTTTTTTGTTCATTTTCTTTTATGAGCTCTCAATGAGTAAAACAAAAAATACCAAAATTGACCGTGTAAGATAAAAATGAATTAAAATAGACTAAAATCGATAAAATAAACCAAGATGATATGGTATGATCAAAATAGGCCAAACTTGACCAAAATCTAAAATAAGCTATTAGCACATGCTAATTTTAAATAGTGAAATGATAAAATTTTGTACTCGTTTAAGCATTTTAAAACTTTGAGCATTCACATATAACATGCTATATTTTATAATTAAAACAATAAAACAATATATATTGAACAAAAGAAAATACAAAAATAATGTTCTCTGTCTATTTAATTTTCAATTTTTTTATTATGATTTGATAAAAACATATATGATTTGATTAATTTGAAATTTTCAATAATAATAAAATAAAAATTTCTAAAAAATTTATGTAAAAATTTAAACCACACTTATGGCGACATCAAGTACAATACTATTATACACTTGATACTTAGAGTAGGTTTCTAAAATCATAACCCACTAGTTATTAATAGCATGGTATCACAAGAGTTCTACTATAAAAAAATGAAAATGAAAATGAAAAGTTAAACTACAAGACAGTAAATGAAAAAAAGAAAGAGGACATACGTAAATATAAAAAAACATTTGCATGAAATCGATGTATATTTATGGTGCATATTGCATATAGATTTACTAACTCAACGTTAGCTCATTTATGTGTTTTAATATTTTTAGATGATGAATAATGATCCCAAAAAGCTAAAAAGGGACGATTGATTGTGTAATTATAAAGTATTTTTTATAAATAAAACGACATTTAAAAATTTAATTATTATTTTTCATTGTGGTCAATTTTATGACTTAACTTCTATTGATTAATTTGTTATGATTTAATTTATTTTATGATATAAGGTAATTTATTTCAGTGATAATTATTAAATAAAAAAATGAATTATTATCCAAAAGAAATTATTCAATTAAAGAAATAGTAAAAAGGTAACATTTTTTAGTTTGTACTCGAAAAAAACTTAGATGCTTTACAAAGCTTAAGCCATGAAGGTCTTAGATATTGAAAGTGGTTATTTCATGAAGCAACAATTGTTTCACTGTTGTCCCTCTTGGGAGGGATAATGACTACTTAACTATGGAAGAACAGGGAGTACATACGTATTTTTCTTTCTTCTACCTATTGTGGATATATAGTTTCTCATGTTTAATAGTATACTTGAAGGGAAGAGTTGGGAGATAATGAAGAGTAACCATGACTGTTGTGAAAGTCATTTGTGTTTTTCGTTCCTCCCGATCATAATATGAGCGTTGGTGTAAAATTTATAGCAATTAATAGGTGAGGGCAACATGATTGTTAATGGAGTGGTCTAGCAATCTACATTATACAAAGACTTCAAAATTTTATGTCAAACTCATTATGAATACTTTTAATAGATGTTTATTTCTACTAGAAAAATCATGATATTATAGTTTTTTAGTTAAGATTTATTTTCCTATTTTCAGTTAAGATTCCTTTTTTTATATTTCCAATGAAGAGTCTTATTTTTCTATACAAAAATATAGTTTGATGTATGTTGATAAGTATTTTACTCTCAACATCTTAATTAAAAATAATAATAAAATAAATTTAAATAGAAATAGAAAAATGAGAATCTTAATTGAAAATAGAAAAATGAGTTTTAACTAAAAAACTATAATATCCTGATTTTTTACGGAGAAGTAAACGTATATCAAAAGTATTCATAATAAGTTTTACTTGTATCCACCTTCTACTATTCTTCATTATTTTCCTTATTTTTCTTGTCGGCGACGAGAAAGAAAGAAAGAAAAGTTATAGATAATAAATATTAAAAAAATAAGAATAAAATATACTTATCCTATCAACACTTTCCATTCCAAGTTATTTTCCTTGTAAACATTATATCATATCATTAAAATATTTAATATTAAACATAATAAAGTATAAAAAGTAACAATGAAATCATTAAAACAAAACCTTTGCAAACAAAATCTAACAAATACACAAAATTAAAAACAATAATAATAATAAATGCATTAAATGTAAGCAATAGTCACATGGTTTCACAAAATCACAAAAAACCAAACCAGTATTATAGTTCAAAGAAAACAAAAGGACAAGTACCAAGTTCGCAAAAGAAATAAAAGAAAAATAAAAATACAAGCTCATAAAAACATTGGAATAGTGGTATTATCAATATTTTATAATGTTCTTTTGCCCTTCATTCATATATATAATCCTCACAAAGCAACAAATAAAATAAAATAAAAATATTAACTGCTAGTTATGATATTTTTGATTATGAAACTTCAAAAAAACAAAAAAAAACAAAAAAACAGACTGAATTTGACCTATATGCAAAAAGCAATATTACAATTACTAAGAAATTATGATATGAAATTATATTATTATTTACTAACATTCTTTGACAAGACGACGTGCAAACAGGTAAATATTTAGTCCTAATGCAATCTATCTCAGTATGCTAAATTAAATAACGTTGACATCTGCTCCATGAGGTTTGTTTGCTTGTAGTTGCTCTGCACTTTTCCGAGCTTTCATAGAGTCTCTAATCTCAACATTAAAAGGCTTTTGGGAGTTAGGGATTTGAGTATCAATCCTCATTTCCTTGAGTGAGACAGCAACATTACAAGCTCTCAGCAGTATTATCATCTCCAGTAAATCCAACAAATTCTACCACTTTAAGGTTGTTGATGAGAATATTTAACAGTCTCCTTCAATCTTTCATTGCTACCTTCATCTAACAGCTATCACGAATAAACATAATATCAATCCTTGGCTCTGTACAATAAGAAAAATGACGACTTTCATTACATCACACCGCACGACACATTAAATACTATGATTTACCTCCGAATCTTCCAATGGAGCTACACCCAAAAATATAATATACCCAAAAATGTTATCTGTGACAAAGATATAAGGATTGTAAATTTATAATGTTTGAATGGCCAAATTTATCAAAGAATGTTGAACCACTCCGGGAGAAAAAGAAAGAAAAAACCTCCCATGAAGGCCCAATTTGGACAATGGATTAACAATAAGTATATTTAAATTTTAAAACGCGGACCAAAATGACCAAATATTTTCACTCATCTAGCATGGCATGACTTGGGAATAAAATTTTGAACATCCATAATTAAAATTATAGTTATATACAAAAAATTTATAATTTGTTTTTAAAATAACTGTAATTGATAAGACGTGAGACATAATAATTATTCTAATATCGAAACAGTAATTAATCGAAATCGAATATATGCTAATATTATTGTTTTATATACATATAATTACATAGAAAAATATATGTTTAACAATAAAAGACACGATATTTGGAATAATTAAATTAAATTTCATTTATATTTACTCTTATATTTTTTATTTTAGTTAAAAATATGTAATAAATAGTTAAAAGATGAAAATAAATGTCAATATTTTAAATAATATTATAAATTAAGAATTATGTTATAATTTAATTTTTAAAATTAAATATATTTTTGAATAAATGTTAAAAATAAGAAACATGATTAAACTGTAAAAAAACTACTACCTACCCATAATCGACGGTTATTATCCAAATATATCCTAAACTATTCAAGAATGATTATGGTTATTAAGATAATCTTACCAAACACCCACGCATATTCCTACTAGCACAATCAATTATGGAAGGCTATTGGTGATCAAGTCTTGGATAATCATAAAAATCAAGCTTTTATGTGCATTGTAGCAAACCTTTATACGTTTATACAAACATCTTCTTACCTATGACTCTATTCAGTTCCATAATCGTTAACCTAACATTTTGAATGCATGTAATATACTCTAATTATGTGACTCTTTTTAAAACACTTTGAAAGTTTGCTCTTTTAAATGTCGTATTTTAAATATATATTAAATTTTGTTCCCATGAACAAAACATCGAAGCACAACCAACTTTCAAAACACACCCATTCTTGTGAACTCCATCCATCTTCATGTATCAACACATTCTCACTGTATGTTTGAACTCCAGCTCCAATAGAGGATTTAGGTCTTAAGCAACACACACGAAAAAATACATACCAAAAACACCATATAGTCTAACCAAATATTATTGTATTATCCCTAAACAAGTACATGACACACAACTCCCTCTGACTTCATACAACACTCCCTCTAAGTGTATGCATTGTATGAAGTCAGGCAACTAAAATGCAGTGTAATCCTACACTCACATCTCATACAACGCACATGTTAAAAAAACACGAATTATAGACACAAATTTCTTCCCCTTTTTGACACAAAAAGTCAAATAAACACATTTACATTAGGGAAAGAAGGCGAATTCATGCACCACAACAAGAGAAGATTAAGGCACATCACTAAACACAATGCAACACATGCAAACATAAAGCATAACCATGTTAAATATAAATGAACGCATACATAGAAAATAATAAAACAACACATACAAAGTTCTCTAGGCTCTCACAAATCTAAACAACACACAAATAGTAATCTCAAAGTGAGATGAAACACCAATATTCTTAAGGACTCAAATATGAGATAATCTAAAGGTTTGATAATAATGTCAGCAAGCTAAGAATCGATGTTGATATACTGCAATGACAAATTGTTCGACGCCACTAAGCCTCTTATGAATTGATATCTAATATCAATGTGTTTGGTCCTTGAATGTTGAACCGAGTTTTTGGAAACTATCAAAATCAAAGAAAATATCAATTTGATACAAAGTACAAGGGCTTGTGAATGATATTGTCGGAAAAAAATTGTGAATTTAAAGTACTTTGAATAATCCAAACTTTGATACCATGATAATTATCCAAAGCCAACATCGATGAGAAAGACAAGATATGAGAGAAAAGAGACGGAAAAAAAGAGGTTAAGATTTCTTACAAAATTTGGGAATGCAAAAGTGAGTAATACAAAAAAAATTAAGCTTGTAAGGAAAAAATAAAGAAAAATACTAAATAACCTTACGATAAAGAAAAGACTAAAATAACTTTGAATAAAATATTATTTCCTTTAATAATAATATATGCAAAAAAAGAACTCATCCTTTGAAATATCAGTTACATAGAAACAAGAAGAACAAATAAGTTCATCCTAAGAATGCAACCCTAAGAACAAAAATACCTCCAAAATCTTCAGTAGCTATGGCATGCAAAAAAAATTCTCTCTAATTTGTGTCAAAACCATCCAAAGCTTGTGGAGCGT
This sequence comes from Hippophae tibetana, assembly GCA_037013495.1. Taxonomy (NCBI): domain Eukaryota; kingdom Viridiplantae; phylum Streptophyta; class Magnoliopsida; order Rosales; family Elaeagnaceae; genus Hippophae; species Hippophae tibetana. The sequence continues at coordinate 24,717,473 of CM072812.1, forward strand.
TCCATCACCCTCTACATCCAAATCATTCAAAAGCAAACATAGCTTCAATTGCTTGACCTAATGATTATTGTTCCTAAAGGACATAACCTTCAATGATAGATCCAACAACACTTTGTTCTTTTCCGTTCATATCCAACTTGCTTAGGGTTGTCAATTCCCTCGGTTGTAACCTAGATCCTAAAATTTAAATCTTAGACTATAAACATTAAATCTAAAAATATAAAAACTCATATACTAAATTCTAAATTTAAAACAAAAGAGCTATAGAAGTGACATTCTAAAAGGTTAACTTCTTCATACAATATTTCATGAGATGCCACAAGAAATATAATATGGTTTCAGCGACACGAGGAACCTAAAGTTGCCACTGATCATTATGAATAGGAGACATACATATATTTTGATTTCCATAAAAGGGTTAGACAAAGCTGAGGGACACCTAGAAAGCTTGAGCATCTTTTAAATGAATTATGGGAGTATATATGTTAACTTATCTTATAAAGCTTAACATTTGAAACTTCTTTTTTTCATATAGTTAAGCTTCTTTAGTTTCATATCAGTCAGGAGTTCAGAAACAATGATGTTTATAAGTTTGGGTAACCCGTAACTCAATAAAATTTTATTAGGTTGAGTTACACCTAAATTTCTAACATGGTATCAGTTTCTAACACATATTTTACTGTAAGAACTTTTTTCTTAAGAAATTTCAAATAGATTGAAAAAAAAAATGTAAACGCTGGTTCTCTGGCTATCACTTGTCCTAGATGAGTCTTAAGGTTTATGAAAGTCTGGAATACTGCAAGGTCAAAGGATCAAAACTGAGTTTTCTTTCAAGCATAATTATCTTGAAGATGAACTTATATAGAAGATTTTGAATGTTGTTTTCATTGTTCGTCAACTTAGTCACACTGATATTTCTTGTGAGTTTGTAATGACAAGTTAAATTTTATTCATATTCATCACATTCAACTCAATTCTTGTAGTTTATAAGCTAGAGTTGTGGTTGGTTGAATACAAACTTTGTAATGTCTTAGGGGTAGCCCCATAGTTAATATGAATCACATTTAAGGTCTCTAAAGTAAATCACATTCCATCATTTGATGTACAAAATGCATTTGTACTAAAGAATATGTTGCAAGCTAATTAAATATTAAAAATGATTACAACATATCTATAGTAAAAAGCTACTCTAGCAGTTTGACTCTGTATGATTATCTTCTCAACTTGACCACGTTTGACCCCATAAAATTTAGAAATTGGATCAATGAATTTAATACAAGGAAGCTGCTTTGTTTTACATTAAAATGTTTTAGCAAATCCTTCTTTACATCATCTATCAATACTTGATGCTCAGGAACAAGAACATGTATTGTAATGTAAACCCACAATTCTTCTTCTTTAAAACCCTCGATAAACAAGTCTCCACTTAAATCACCCACATGTTCCCTGGCACTCTTACTCATATTATGTTGAACCATTAAAAATTTCTTTGAAAATATATATTTTCTAATGTTATGCTATTCATGTAACTTTTCAATGAATTCATGTTGACTTTTGCTTCCTTTGGAAAAATATTACATAAATATGTAAATTAATTAATACACACCAAGTAAATTAGTAATATATATTTGGATATAAGTTGTGTAAATCCGTTATCTCTAATAAAAGTGCACTTTAAACCAATTACATAGAAGGATAGGTGCTCGAAATTGACAACAACCCTCTAACCTCAACCTCTTTAATATTATTAAAAAAAATTTACCTTCATTAATATTTATTAAAGCTTTTGTAACAAAACATAAAAAGAGTTGTGTAGAGATAACACTTTTTTGAAAGTTTTTTTTAAAACGGACTTATATTATTACTATTGTAAAGTTAATGAACTTATAATATTAATCTATCATACTCAATAAATATGAATCTAAAATACATTTTTATTAAAAATGGTAGACTTTAGCACCTTTATCCTATTTATAAAATCAAATGTTCAACAATTTTATGATTTTATATGAAATACAATACAAGGACATTGTAGTGGACTCAATCAATTAATTTCTTGTTATTTAAGTTGAATAATATTTGTTAAGAATTAGTATTGATAAGCTTGGGTAATGTTTAATAGTTGAATATTTGGTTTTTATAATTTGGTATTGGTTAGGTAGTTGCTAAAAGGAGGATAAATGAAAAAGGCTTTGATGTATGTAAAAGGTGAGACAAGATGATTTTAGAATATCTTGTATTGAATTGGTTTCCAACTTCACTTACATGGGTATTTATAGTTGAGTAAGTAAACTCTACACAATTCTACCTACTTGCTCTAATTATTGATTTTAGAATTGTCCACAAGATTTACTTGAGAATCAAGACTATTTAGAATTATCCTTTCAATCTTTATCACACATTTTACTTTATCTCCAAGTACTTTTAGACATCTCTAAATATATTTTATTCTAAAATATTTATAGACCATTTTAGAGAAATTATCATCAATGTCTATCACTCTTCCTTGATGTTAATTTCGGTTACTCCAATCATCTCCCACAGTAACTCGAACTTTGCTCAAGGTAGTGTCTTCATGAAAATATCAACTATTTGATCCTTTGTCTTACAATAATTGAGTTCAATTTCTTTATTGGCTTTTACTTCTCTGATGAAGTGATATTTTATACATATGTTTTGTTCTACTGTGGAACAAAACATTTTTTGTCATTGCTATAGCCAATTTACTATCACAATATATTTATGTTACTTCTTCTTGTGACTCTCATATGTCTTCAAGAATTTGCTTCAACCATTTTACTTTACTTGTAATAAGGGTTGCTGCAATGTACTATGTTTCAGCTGATAATTATGCTACTATTGCTTGTTTCTTTGATGCCCAAGAGTATATTTTTGAGCTCAATGTGAATGCATAATCAGATGTGTTTCTTATATCATCGACAGATCTTGCCATATCACCATTAGTATATTCAACTAGCCTTAAACTTCATAATGGCTTGTACTATATTCCATAATTTTTTATTTTTTGCAGATATCTGAGTATCCACCTTGATGCTCCACGGTAAATTTGAGTAGGATATAGCATGAATCTTGATAGTATATATATGGCATACATTATGTTTGACCTTGATGCCATTAGATATATAAGACTTCGAAATGGGAGTTATTTGCTTTTGGAAAGATATCTTGCTTTGCTATTGTTGAACAGGGTTGGAACAATCTTGCATCCATTCATTTTAAACTTCCTTACAAGACTTTATGTATATATTTTTTATAAGATAAAAATCCCATCATTATTTTGTCTAATTTCAATTCCAAGAAAATAGTGCATTAATTCCAAATCAATCATCTCAAGCGTATTTGTCATTTCTTCCTTGAATACTTTGATCATAGTTTCATAATAATAAAACCTTAACATTAATTAATATACCTTTTAATTTAAAATAAATATGTTATTTCTATTATTTTAAATTTTAAGAATGTTATTTTAAATATTTTTTAAAAAATAATAACTTTTGTGTGAAATACTTTGTTAACACTTATATAAATATTTAATATTAATTAGATAGTTATAAATTAAATTTTACCTTTTATGAATAAAAATAACAATTTGTAATAAATATTTGTTGTGATTAAATATACGTCTTAAATATTAAAAATTGTTATCTTAGCTAATTGGCCATAGAGTTGTCGACGTGCAAATTAGTGCAAATTAATGGATTGAGCTGATCAACCTTATTAGACATTTATATATGTTTTTTTGTCGATGAATGTTACTCTCTATTTACAAGCTTTTTTTTTTTTGCACTCACAAATTTATGCAATGTAACATAAAAATAAAATAGTATAGTTGATAAAGATACGCTAAATTAATTTAATATTTAATAAATAATTATACATATATATATATATATAATAATGACAAAATTTATAACATACAAATATTTAAATTTACATAACTTTTTATACTACAAGAAATAAATTACTTATTGATTATTAACCATTTTTCCTCCTATTAAAATATTGAATTTAAAATGTGTTATTTCTATATAAAAAATATGTTATTTTTAAATATTTTACTAATTATTTTATTAATATTTATGGAGTTCTAAAATCTAGGTGTAATTGGTTTTGAAATTTTTTCTTCCTTTTCTTGGTTGGCTTAAAAAAAATCCATTGCATTTTTGTAGCAAAATGTGTTTAGGCAACAAAACTGCCAATTTGTCATTTTCGATGCTCATTTTCATTCACGAGATAAAGTTTTTTTTTTTTTTTACATTTTTGAAAGTTTACTCATTATTATTATATCCCATCCTATTATTATCTCATATTTTCATTTATTTTCCCACTTCATCATTTTATTAACATAATAATAATATATATTTTCTTCATTTAGAAAGGATACGTCAAAAAAATCTTCAAAAGCATAATGAAGTGTTATATACGATTACTAAAAAAGTTGGTCATAATTTCTATCTAATGACATTGTGCATGTTAAGATTTATTAGGTTCACACATTGGCACGTATGAGATCATGTTTTCGCTTATAAGTCTAGATAATCCTTAACTCAATTAGATCTTATTAAATTAATTTAGATCTAAATTTCTAACTGTATACATAATAAAATCTATACATATAATATTTTTTAAATAAATGATTGATATTTTCAATATAACATGCTTGATGTTAAGTACATTCTCTATCAATCGTAAAAAAATAGCTATACGTCTCAATCCAAAGGATAAGGAAGAGGACAATACACATAAGAAAAAGAAGAAACTCTTTGTCGCTTTTCACGATTCTAGGTTGCAATTTTTGTCCTTTTGATTATCAAAGAACTTTGCTTTTCGTTTTATATTACTTGAACGTTGAACCTTTTCTTATTATCGATATTTTTTATCGTGGTAAATATAATCGAATCAAAATATACATTTAAAACATAAATTATTTTAAAATAATTTAAAATTATAATTATCTATTTCTAAATTTTAACTATATTTACATGTCTTTAAATTTTTAAAATTTAAAATTCGGTTCTTAAATTTTTAAAACTTCATACATTGATCCTAAAAATTTAGAGACTTATGTATAAAAATTTAAAAATTTGATGATCAATTCGTACTTTTTAAAAATTTAAAGATCTATATACAAATTTAATTAAAATTTAAATATTAATAGTATAGTTTAATCTTAAAAATAAACTCGAGTTTTTAATTTAAAGACCATTTTTTGGAAGAAAATCATAATACCAAAAATATATGTTTTCATTATAAACTTAAAAAGTATAATTTGTAAAAATTAAGGGACTAAAACTTTAAAAAAATGTTATGAAAAAATGTAGAATTTGTAAAAATTATGGGACTAACCTTAAAAGAAAAGGTTAGAAAATTAAAAAATATACTCTATAAAAATTAAGAGATTAATAATATTATTAATAAAAATTAAATGAAAAAAATACTTGCAATGAGCATTATTTAAATTATAAAAAAACTTAAAAAAGAGAGCAAATTAATGAGATAAAGAGGTAAAAAAAATACAAAATACGTTACAAACTTAGAAATAATATTTTAATTAAATACGCAATCACTATAAATAAATAAATTTATTAACAAATTATTTAAAAAAGAAAAAGTTCAAAAATAAATTTAATAAGTAACATCTTACCAACAGTTATCGATAATGTCCGAAAAATATCCCTAACACCCAAGAAACAACATTTTTTTGGACATTTTCTTGAGGAAATTTCCACAATAATATCCTGACATTTTCAAAATAGATCAATTACAAATACAACCCTCTATATTTTTTTAAATAGCAAACAAACACCATAACTTTGAAAGATAACAACTACATTTCTTATTAATACTATTTCTCAAACTTTTAAGAAAGTAATAAAAGTCAAGGAATTCAAGAGAATCTATTGTAATAAAACAATAATAGAAGGAATATAATTACCTATTTTTCAAACTTGAAAGGTAAATGTATAGTTTTAAAAAACCTCAAGAGATTCCACAATAATTTTCACTTATAAAATTTTCTTAGCATTTTTGTTAAATAAGATGGATATTGCATATTAAGGTTGTCACATTGTCAAAATTGTAGACAACATTACAAACCTTAGGTACAATATTATTTGCAAAATGGACTCATAGATCTTTATCCAATGAAAATAACTTAATAACGTAATTAATTTAAATTGTATTGCAAATCTTATTAATGTTACAGAAAGAATTAACCTTTTTTTTCTTTTTTTTCTTTTTTGGCTAAGAACAGAAGGAATTAACTTGAACTATTTAATGTGTTACTGGTTACAAATTATGATGCTACAACTTATCAGCCTATAAATCTGCTATTTTCACTTTCATACATCAGACATTGACAAAGAGTTGTCACTTGAAGTAGAAAACTCACCATCACCAAGAAACTCAGATCTCAACTGCATTAAAAGCCGCCCCAAATAGTTTAAGCCTTCTCCATCTCTTCCCCCACCCCAAAAAAGATCATGTGGTGAAGACTCTACAAGTATTGACCCAGAGGTAGACAGCAACATTGAATTCAAATGTGGATATATTGAGAATTTGCATTTCAATGCCCCGTACATAACATCAATCTTTGCGCTTTCCCAATCAGATCTTACCTGCAATGACGACCAGAAGAAAATGTTGACTTAAGATGTGATGCTTTTCTTCTTGTAAGAAAGCGTACCGAAAATTGTTATAAGGCTTCATCATCCACATTAAGATCGAGGCTGACCAATGTCAAAAAATAATACCAGATCAGGGTGTCGCCCCTGCATTGATCTTCCTATTCGTGCTGCTTCTTCGGGACTCCGTGCAGACTTTATGCTTTCAACACAATCTCGAGCAATTAGATCATTTACTCCAACAAACTTCTGAGCCTATATATAAATATAAAGTGGACAATATCAAATATCCATTATGGAATCACAAAACATTTATGATCAGAAAAGAGATTTGGAAAACCAGGTACCTGATAATAATGCTCTACACTCGGCCAAGTGGTATAATCACCACTTTCGTCTGGCATCTGGATTGAATGAGGAGAAAAATTTGAAAAAGCTCCATATAGGTCCCATGTTTTATAGAAGAATATGACTCTTGACTCATATGGGGTGACTGTTGGATCAATTGCACAAGTTTCTTCGACTGATGGGATAACAGGGATCAAATCCGGTATGGGCTGAATGAATCCACTAATTAGCATGTCAGGTCCAACCTGTAACTCAAGCAATAAAAGACAGAGCAAAATTGATAAGGAATGACGAAAATGCTCATACCAAAAAAAAGTTCTCTTTTTTCCCCTCTCTTTTGTTGGCTTACAATTTGAAATCGTCAAATAATCTTAACAGAATGCAGGAAAGTACAAAGTAAACTAAGAAAGGGAAGAAACAACTGTAAGAAGAAAGATTACACAATTACTAAACAAGTTCAACATTCAAACTACTACTTGAAAGCACACATGGTTAATAGGAAATAATTCCTTTAAAATAATAATGTTATAAGCATCAATAGAGCCACCACATAGAAAAAGAAGTAATAAGGATCAATTGGAGCCAAAATAAAATAAAATTGAGAGTTATAAGGATCACTACCAACCTGTTCATAGCAAATGTCAGTTAAATCTAAAGCTTGTGACATCTCCACCATCCCAAGTTCACCAACAGGAGAAGGTGCGTTTTTACCACCAATAATTTTAGGAGCAACAAAGGCAACAACCTGCCAGACACCCAAAAAAAAAATATTGAGATCAACACCACACATCCGTGGATGATGCTGAAATAACAAAGGATGTGAAAAAGAAAAGTATCAACCACTGCAGTCCCTCAACCAAAACACAGAAAAGAAGGGCAGGACATAAAAAAGAAAATCTGAAACATATTCGTGAAAAAAAATGAAACTGGTCTGTTTTTACTTATCATATATGACTATAAATAGCAGAACATTCGCCATTCACCAACATATAGATGTATACAAACAAGTTAACCAATAAAGGGAAAGAGGGCAGAAAGGAAAATATTAGAAGAGAGAAACCTTGTGTATGACACCAGAAGAAATAGCAGATGCTGCTAATGTCCCTCCTGCCTCCCACAAAATTGAAAGATATCCACGATCATGAAAATACTCCATTACATCTCTAGGATTTAAAATGTCAAATTCTATTACTTCGATGCCTTTTGATGCAAGAAGTTTCTGGAAGCTCCTTCTTGCACCCCTTTGTGTTACTACTATTGTAGATGCATCAGACTGATCCCAGAGATTTGCTTCCTCGGGAAGATCAAGAGTCTGTGTCATAACAATTCTTAGGGGCATGTGCCCACCTCCATGTCTTGCCGTTAGTTTTGGATCTGATTTTTTAAAAAACAAGATCAGTACACTACTCACGATCTTCACATCAGAAACATAACTTTCTGTACAATCAAAAAGGCATTGATAATGAAAAATTATCATACTCACTGTCTCTACGGGCAGTATTTCCTCCAACAACAACAGCATCACTTCTACCCCGCAATTCAAAAACTCGACTTCTCGACATTTTGCTGCTAATCCATGCTGAGTGACCACTACTAGCAGCAATTTTTCCTGTTTGAGTTCATCTAAAATTTTATTATCATAAATTTCTGGAGGCCTATAAAAACTTTATCATATTGGAAAATGGAATTCACACATTTTCTTCTTGATATGGAAATGAGGAAGTCATGAAGTGGGGATTACATTGAGCAAAGCTCACCATCAAGAGTCATAGCATATTTCAGAACAGAGAAGGGGACCCGAGATACAGCTCTACAAATCAAAGGAGCATTTACTAGCAGGCAAACTTTTCGAGCTTCCTACAAAAGTGAAGAACTTCAATGGTTAAAATATGATATATTAAAAGCTTATCTTTTAACTTTCCCAAGCCATTGGTAGAAATAGGGATGGACAATTTTGATAACTGAAACTTGGTTATCCGCAATTATCCGATGATTGTGACCCAAAATTAATATAAATAGGACGGAATGGTTATTTCAAATACGAAGCCATGGTTAATCAAAACCTAACATATTTTAATATTATACTTTTATATATGTATAATTACATAATAGATGTCACTTTTAGCATCAAATACACAGTATTTTAAATAATTAGATTGAATTTTATTTATTATTAGGTGTATTTTTATTTTAATTAAAAAACATGTGCTACATAACTATATAATGAAAATAATGTCAATTTTATAAACTGATTAATTTAATTGAGTTAAGATTATGATATCATTTTTTTATTTTTAAACAAAGTAAATTGTCCAATAAATTCTAAAAAATTAGAATCATGGAGATAAAAAAAATGATGATTATTCCTCAAAACTACCTTAAGTCAATCCAAGTTCGATATAATTATTAGCATAATCTTCCATGCCCATCCATGCAAAGCATAAAATAAAATTGCTTGATATTTGGAATCAGAAGTTATTATCTTATCTAATGCAATACATTCAAGCAGTTTAGCTTATCAAGTTACCTCAATGGCTTTGCTTGTGAGGTCCTCACCCAGAACATGGACCTGAACGCCGTGGTTTCTCAATTCCCTGATCGCATTGCCCCTCAGATGCTGCAAAGGATGCCTAATCCCTATCACAGCCCTCCCAATCCCTGCCTAATCCACACCAAACACATCAAGCTACCAAATCCACACTCAAAACCGAAAACAATTAAAAAAGTTAAAACATAGGGAAACCTGGATGAGGGCAGAAACAGCAGCGTGTTCACCATGACAGTCGCCGGGCTCCATGTTAAGATAAACTGTGGATCCACAGGCAAAGTCTCCGGCAGCCTCGAGTGCGAGGACTTCAGCAGGTTTGGTGCCCTGAGCATAGAGGAAGCCCTCACCAGCAACTGTGCCAGAAGGGGTAGCGATAATGCAGCCGAAGTTAGGGTGGGGAGAAGTGAAGCCCGCTGATTTGTCAGCCAGCTCGGCAGCACGCCGGATAAAGCCAGCATCAAAAGAGAGAGAAGTTGAGGTGGTGTTCATATTGTTAGTGTTATGAATGTTGTTGTTAATGGACTTGCAGAGGATAGTGGCAGAGATTTGAGCTCCTATAAAAGATGCCATCAATCCTTAACGCAACCCAAAATGACCACAAAGAAGTAGCCAATGTTGCCTTATCTATCCTTTCACTTTTACTGCTAGATATTTCGATGCCTGTAAAATATACAAAAATTACAAAACGATAGCTTGAACTAAATATTAATATCAGTCAAACAACCTAGATGCACAATACGAAAAAATTATGAGATTAGATAAGCGTTCAGCGAACGAATATTCAAACAGAAAATCACGGATCGGAACTTACAGGCTCCGAATTCGAGCCCAAACGATAACTATTTCTAGCTAAAGTCAGTGATAAAATAACAAATCACAACGAATCTTACCAGCATCCTCCATCTAACGAAGGGAAACCATCGCCATTAAGCACAGTGACAATGACAGTGAAGCAGATCTCAAAATTACAACTCTATTAAAGATGTTTGGATTCCGAGAAAATCTGTGAGAAAACTCCTCTTTCAGAAAGCAACAGATTCTTCAAGAAATAAACCAAAGCCCCCCTTATGTTCTTCCACTCTAATTACCTATAAAGTTTCGTATTTGTATGAACTTTATCTGATTTTAATATGAAAATGGCTGTCATTTTTTGTTGGGAGGCCAAATCATTGGGTTTATTTGGTTAAAGGTTGTGTACAGAGAAATAAGGAATAGTCATCTCATAATATGAAATGCAGTTAGAATTGACATTGTATTCTTTATCATAGATTATATGAAACATTTTAATAAATATATAAAAAAATAAAAATTAAATTAAATATATTATATATATTATTTTTATTCTATTAAAATATTAATAATTTTTTTATAAAAATTATTTAATTTTAAATATTTTTAATTATTTTTATTATTTTAAACTAATTTATAATAAGATTCTTTTTTATTACCAAAAATTATATATTTATTATTACATATATATTTATTTTTATCTCGTTCATATAAATATTATTTATTGATTTAATTTTATTTTTCAATATAAAATATTTATTATTATTTTATTTTTTATAATTTTTTATTTATAATCAAAATATTATTTGAATTTTCGTTATTCTTATCCTACTAAAAATTATTGATATATCATCCTAAATATTTGTAAGTAGTGATGAATAATAAATTTTAAATAATGAGTGAAAAATATAAGAGATCTACAACCACATTCTACGCTGTTAACAATCATACAAAGAGTGATAATTTGTATCAAATAAGTCATGTTTAAATCAATGCATTTTAACGGACTCAATTACCATAAACTCAAAATTAATATGATAATAAATTAAATAAAGTTTTATAAACACAAAATCAAACCTTATATGCATAGTTAATCACCAAAAACCTAAATCTTATATAAATCAACGAGGTCTTAAAATATTAAATATCAAAAAATATAATTAATACACCATTCATCAAATATTTGGTCATTTTCACTTATATTTTATATAAGATAAAATACAATTATTAAATACTATATTTATTAAGAACTAATGAGATAACAAACAAGATACAAAGAGATAAGAACCTTAATTATAAAATTTTCAAATAATTAATCAGTTTAATTATGAATAAAATGAAAACTTATCTAATTAATATTCTACATCTTCTCTTATCAAACACTTAGAAATATCATAATCAAAATTCAAAAATATGTGAAAAGCATTATAGATAGAGAGAGGGAAATAGGCTATTAAAAGATAGGGAGAGAGAAAGGAAGAGGTAAAGTGTATGAATTATATTGGACAATTTTGTTTTTATCATTTTTTATACAATTTTATTATTTTTTAAATTAATAACACGTGAAATAGATCGATGTATAAATGATTTAGATCTTATATTTTTTTCATGTCCAATCACATTGATTTTTTTTTACTAGAAATCATATAAAGTCATGTTTGGGTTGTGTTTTTCGAATTGTTTTCATGTTGTATCGAAAATTGTTATATTTTTAATTATTAGGAATAAATATTTTAATCATAGATAAATAAAATCATGATTATTTATAAAAAGAATTTAGAATAAAAAATTTATCCCATTAATTATTTTATCTTACAAGAAATATAATTATAATTATATTTTTATTTCCTTTTGTCTAATTTGCTTTTTTGATGAAAAAGAAAAAAAATATTATTTAAAATGATTGAAATGATATAAAAGTTTGAACTTAGAAATGATTTTTTTTAAAATGTAATCAACTATACATTTATATTACTAATTTTATAAAATAAATTATTTTTTTCTGGGATTAAATAAACTCGATTATAGATTAATTTCCAGGATATTAGGTAATTTAGTAGAATGATTCATGAATAAATATAGAATAATTAATGAACTTTTTTAAAAAATATTACCTTAACAATATAAATATTATTAGTACTAATTAATTCAGTCATGATTATACTATTTCAATCTTAATGCATATAATATTAACTAGATACATTATTAATTACTTTTTACAGTAAATATTGTGCTACTTTAGTCCAATTATATTGCTTGTATTTTTAATAAAATATTAAATATTTGTATTTTAAAGATAAAATATCATCATAACCTTAAATTTTATTAGCATGTCAGAGTCTTATCTTTGGCTTTTCATCCTTGATTTTCTCACACACAGAGAGTAATGGACCTGTTTAATTTTTATCATTACTTTTCAATCTTCTGAGTCCCTCAAGCCTAAGGCTCAAACCACCCTCTTAGCTTCTCTATTTCCCTTTGTGCATTCTTAGCCCAACTTATTCAGCTCTTCAAGCCCCAACATTGTACCATTTGCTCTCTCCCCCCTCTCTGTCAGTTTAAGCCCTCATATTTTTTGTGATACTCAATTTGTTCCTGCAGTGTCTGGATCATTGTTCTAACGGTTAAGAAACTCCATTCTCAGCATCGAGTGTTCAAAGTTTATTACTTTACGTGTGTCACTTCCAATTTTTCAAAAAAAAAAAAAATCAGACCCAAAACCTCTTCTACAACAGGAGAGCAAAAGGAGCTGAGTACTTTCCTCGGTAGATTTTTGGTATGTGTTTTTGGTGCATGTTAATAGATTTTGTTTAGAGTGTTGCTCATTGTCAGTGTTAAAGTGTAATATTTTCAGATCTCAACCCGTTCTTGTTGCTAAGGACAAATTACCCATTTCTGGTTTGCTTAAGTTGAATCGAAATCTGGGTTTTACATCCACAAAGAAGCTTAATCCATAAATGGGATTTGTTATTTTTTGTTTTTATTCTCTTAAATTTTTAATTTTCCTCAGACTATCTGCATTTATGATTATCCTTTGTTTATCTGCTTTTAACTTTCACTGTTCACATCTTGGTTCCTGTGCAGTACCATTATCTAGATACATTTGCCTTTCATTCATTGAAAGTGATTTCACCTCCCAAAATGTATAGTTCATTGGTATAATTTCTGGGTCCCATTTATGTCTTACTTTGAAATTTGAATTGAATACCCATTTCTTATCCCTTTAAAGATCCATCCTTTAGTCTCTCTTGGCAGCTCAGTTGTGTGAAAATTTGTTTGCAGACCATAGACCTTGCTATATCACCAAGTCAGTTTTCTTTGTTTCAATTCCTATGAATGATTTTTAGTGCCATATTTTTTAGGGTGTATGCATGTGAAATATGGTCTTGTGAGCATTCTACGCTGGCTTATAGAACATTTTGGAGTTTGGATTTGGCCCTCGTGTTTAGGTACTGAGTTCTGATTACTGACTTCTATTTTTTATTTTTATTTGATACTTTTGAAGTGTTTCCAAGCTTATTGACAGAACCCTTGAAAGTGAAAATTGGGCACTATGCTTTTCCAATATAAAGGTTTGTTTATTTGTGCTTTTGTTAAGAGTCATTTTCATCAAAGGTGGTTTCAAAAGAAAGTACTTTCTAGCAAAATCACATTATTTGTGCTTACAAGTTACAAAATGTGTTTTCTGGGTCCGAAAGCACTTTTGACAACTTCTTTCTCTTTGCTTTAAAGGCTCTATTTTCTATCAGAAGCACTTTTACCGTATAAAGGTCAAAAAGTTGAAACAAACAAGTATTTTAGCTCATGCTTGAAAATGTTGCTACTTACAACTTCAAATATTCTGTATGTCATATTTTATGCACAATCCTGCAAATTTGATAGACTGTATTTTTTTCTGTTTTAGTCCGTATACTGATTTGAATGTTTCTTTTGATGAATTTCTGAGCCTATTCAGATATGCTTGAACAGGAGGGATATATACTCAAATGGATCTTCCTTTATTGCATCTTTGGTAGTTTCTTGCTACATTCTGTTGATTCACTTATTCCCTTGGGTTCTAAACTCTCTGTTCTGGAAGATAACCTTTGGGTTTCCCCAAATGGTGATTTTGCATTTGGATTTTATAATTGCTTGGATCAGCCAAATCTTTACAGTATTGGAGTCCGTTTCAATTCTAAGATTATTCCAACAGGTCAACAAACTGCTGTCTGGATTGTTGGTGCTGATCTCATGGTTGGTAACAATTCTTACTTTCACCTCACCAAAGACGGAGAGCTTGTTCTGTTTGATTCATTAAAGAGAGTCCCAATTTGGACAAGCGGAACAACTGAATTATCTGTTACCACTGCTGCTCTTTCTGATGATGGAAACCTTGTTCTCTTTAATGACAAGAAGGATATAGTTTGGCAAAGTTTTTCTGTTCCTTCCGACACCCTTCTTCCCCGACAAAACTTCTCTATTTTTCAGACACTAAGGGCTGCTGGCAAGAATTATATGTCGAGTTACTATACTCTCTTTCTCAATGCTTCGGGTCAATTGCAGCTGAGATGGGACAGCAATGTCATTTACTGGAGTAGTGATAACCCTTCTAGCTCAAATGTCATGGCCTTGCTTACCTCTGATGGGGCCCTTGAGCTTCGTGACGAGAAATATATACCAGTGTGGTCAGTATTTGGAGAAGATCATAATGATTTAGTACGTTACCGATATCTTAGACTAGATATTGATGGTAACCTTAGATTGTATTCATGGTCAGATGGTTCACAATCTTGGAAAGCAGTCTGGCAAGCTGTTCAGAATCAGTGCAATGTATTCGCAACTTGTGGTCAGCATGGTGTCTGTGTCTTTAGTGCTTCGGCATCTCCTGATTGTCAATGCCCTTTTCAGCTTACGAATGGATCGATGCCAAAATGTTTGATTCCTCATCAAGAACAGTGCATGTCTAGTTCGAACATGGTTAAATATGTGCATATGTTTCTATATGGAATGTTCCCTCCAACTGATGATTTAGTTGCTGGTTTAAGTTTACATGAATGTGAAAACTTATGCCTGAATGACCGACATTGCACAGCTGCTACTTTTACCAATGATGGAACTGCTCGGTGCTTTCTGAAGAAAACTCCATATGTTGGTGGCCGTGCTGATCCATCTCTAAGTTCAATATCTTTTGTCAAGAAATGTTCTGATCCACTTGCTGTTGATCCCTCTCTTATCTTGTCTTCCCCGCCACTCTTGCCACAAAAAGGTTCTTCAAAATTTTGCGTTCCTTGTCTGATTGGAGCAGCATCGGGAACATTTGTTATATTTGTCATAGTTCAATTGGTACTTGGTTTCTACATTTACAAAAGGAGAACCTCACAAAGGAAGAGAGCTTCTTTAGCTTACATAAGCCCTAACTTGAAGGGTTTGGTTGTATTATCCTTCTCTGAAATTAAGGAACTTACCGGGAACTTCGAGAACCAAATTGGGTCTACATTGTTTAAAGGGAAGCTTCCAAACAACCAACCAGTTGTAGTCAAAGATCTTAAAGCAGCAACCATAGAAGAAAGAAAATATCGAGTTGCCGTTTCAAAGTTGGGAAGTATTCATCACAAAAACCTTGTGAAGCTAGAAGGCTATTGTTGTGACTTGAGTCACAGGTTTTTAATTTATGAATATGTTAAAAATTGCTCTTTACAAAAGCATATAGAAGATCCAAAATTGTGTAAGAAGCTGAGTTGGGGAAAGCGGGTTGAAATATGCTTAAGTGTGGCTAGGGCCATTTGTTACTTGCACACCGGTTGTAGGGAGTTTGTATGCCATGGAAGTTTGAAATGTGAAAATGTACTTTTGGATGAGAACTTAGAGGCCAAGGTGACTGAATTTGGACTTCGAAGAATAACCAGTGAAACTTCATGCTTCGGCTCATCAGCTGAGAGAGATGTAGAAGACTTTGGCAAGATGGTATTAACATTGGTTAGTGGCAGATTTGAAGAGAATGATGATATCTGTGAGTGGACTTACAATGAGTGGATGGTAGGGTATGGAAGTAATGTAGTAGACAAAAGGATTAATGGTGAGGTGGATTCAGAAGAGCTTGAACGGGTTTTAAGAATTGCATTTTGGTGTCTTCAAATCGACGAACGTTTGAGACCTTCAATGAAGGAGGTGGTGAAGGTCTTAGAGGGCACATTAAATGTTGATTCCCCTCCGCCTTTTGCACGTTCTGAGAATATAGAGGTTGAAGAGGCATTGGATTGAGGATCTAAAATCTGAGTTCCAGTTTATTTTGAAGGTTTTAACTTTTCATCTCTCTCTCTTGACTAATGTTCAAATTTCATGCTTTGTATAGTAGAGGACTAACAATAGGTTGAGAAGTTGGCCTATGTGTATTTGAGATGGACCTTCAAATTTTTTTCCCCTCCCTATCTGATGGGTGGTTTTGGGATATTGTTATAAAGAATGATCTTTTAACAGAGAACTGGCTGATGTTGAATTGTCAATTGATATTCTTTTCCCATTTCTGTCATATAGTTGTACATTTAAAAAAAGCAAACTACATATGACAAGTATATAAGAATCATATATGGTAATTTATTATTAATATAATTGTATAGGTTTGACTATGCATATTAATAACATTCATTACATCATTTGAAATTCATCACAAATTTAAAATTTAAAATATATATACTTTGAAAAAAAGTGCACAATCAGGTTTGGTTTGGAAAAAATTACAGTTTACTATTTTTCAAATTAATGATAGGGTTAAGGTATTTATAAGTCCCATAATAAATATTTTTTTGTCATTTTTTTTTAAGATATACATTAAGGTTATGTAATTTATTAAAGGTACATTTTAATTCTCTATATATTATGATATACACCTAAAAATAGGGATGTTAATTTGTGTTGTAGTTCGATTAACTGAACCCTAATCATAGGATTTGAATCGAATACGAATTGAATTAAATTTGTGTTAAATTCAGTTCAAATAATCTGGAAAAAATTGAGTTGGATTTACTTGTTAACACGAAATAAAATTAAAAAAAATTACAATACGTAAACGTTATAACATATGCCTTACGTTAAAATTGGAGAAACACATTTGTCCTCTTTCTTCTTAATTCCCGATTGACTCACTCCTTAATAGTAGTCGTCACTTAACTATCTTTCTCTAGCAAGAGTCCTATGTCCAAGTATATTGAAACATGTTAAAATATTTTATATACTACTCTAAATATATGGTTTCTTTTTGTATAATCAATATATGGTGTACTTAAATAGACAGAGTGTTATATATATATGTAAGGGTTTCCAAAAATTAAATCAAATCGGATTAAATCGAAAGATCAAATCAGTCCAGTTATACAAAATTTTAAACCGATCAGACTAAACTGGATCGATTTTAATAAATAATTAAAAAAAATTAGTGAATATAAAAGGAGGACTTTTCCTTCCCCTCTTAAAATTATCCTTAGTCTTCATGCAATTCGCTAAATCCTAACCTAAAATCTTCACAATATCCTCACTGTCGCCACCTCTAACCCTCCACCACCAACCAGGTGCCAGCCGACCTCATCTCGCGTTGCCTAGCGTCCTGGGGAAGTTATCAAACTATTTGTATTTAGATTAGATGCATAGTTGCTAATAAACATAGGTACACCTTGTGGACCTGCAAGCATTCAAACTTTGCATAAAGCTCAGGTGTCCAATGTCTTCTGTTATTCCAGGTAGTTGAATCTGAATTTGTATTTATGCCGCTACAATCCTCAATTTCAATTCTTGGAATATTGGCCTTATGATTTTCAAGGGACAGAATCGAACCTTGATTAATCTCCTTCCTCTTTCCATGTTCACTGTATTTATATGACTGAAAGGTTTCTAGAAGAAAATCTTTATTGTTAAGAAAGTGTTTTTATTCTCATTCTGTTTAATCAGAACTCGATTAATTTAATCAAATGTTAAATACAAAAATTAAAGTTTTAAATTGATGTTTTGTTCTGTTTTAGGTTATATAACCTGAGTTGGATAGTCAAGAGGGTGGTTCTACGAAGGTATAAAAGAGCTTTTGGCAGATTTTTTCATTGTGTAATGTAATTCTTATAGAACTTCTTGGATTGCTCTTGCTCACAAGTCCTCTTAAACTCATAAAGACTCATCTCTATGTTACTTATTTCCTTCTTTATTACTTTGATGGTTACACCACATGAGAAATTTCTTAAGGCATAAATTTCAAGCTTTCCAATGAAGGAAAAAAAAATAAAATAAAAAAGAATGGTTGAGGAAATAGGATATTTAAAACCGTTAATTAAATCGTACTAAACTGTTCGATTATAACATTTTAGATAACTAAACGATCTGATTCGATCTCGTTTGAACAATATGAACAGTCCAATTTGATTAAATATTTTTTATTCAAAATTGGACCGGACCAAACCATGAACACTCTTATACATATGTGTTTAGTTTGTGAAAACTAACAAATAGTTTAAAACATTATTTAAGTTTTATCAAGTTGATTTTAACTAAAAAATGTATTATTCCTAAATTCTAACAAGATATTATCTCCTCTCTTTCATTTTAATCATTAATATTGTTGATTTTGTAAATTATCAATATAATTTCTTGTATTCTACATTCAAAAATATATCTATTTTTTATAATTGTATTGAGAATTCAAACTTTGGTCCATAGTTCACTTAATTTCAAAATGGAAGAGAATTTGAAAATAAGAATCACCTTAAAAATGCATGTGATATTTTTCTATCTTTATTATTAAAACAAAAGAAAGATGTTAAAGATAAAGATATCAATACGTGGTTTCTTAGACTTTTTTTAATGATAGGAAAAAATTCTTTATTTACTAGTACTCATATTTTTCTTTGTTTAATGATTGAGAGTAAGTTGATGACATTTATTTTTATCGAATTTATTTAAAAATGAACTTCTTGCTTTAAGAATTAGCTTTCTTTAGTTTATACTTATTAGTATTTTTATTTTGTAATTAACTATTTATTGTGATATAACATGTGTGTGAAGAATTGTATTATCTACGTGGACTTTATTGTGTGATTAATTTGTTTATTTATTGTTAATTTATCATTTGTTCAAAAAATTAATTGTAATATTATTTTTCACATTTTTGATATTACATATTATGCTATTTAAGCTAATTTGTTTTAATCATTAAATATATATTTTGATTTATAAAAAAAACATATAATTAACTATTTTTGTTTGTTTGAGCTAATTTTGACTAACTTGTTTGTGTTTGTTTTGGATTCGGTTTATATTTGTTGGTTTTAATTAAATTTGAATTGAGTTATGATTTGATCAATTTAGATTAAATTAGTTTGAGTAAGTTCAAACTAGTCTAACTCGCATGAATTAACAACATAAGTACTCTAATTCTCTAAAAAAATTAATTTATTCTAAACAAAATTTTTAAAATGATAAATTTGAAATTTTTAAAATTAAAATATAAAAAGTAAAAAAAGTTCCCAAATTAATAAAAAATTATTTTTTTGAAAAAAACTCAAAAAAATAAATAAAATTTAAAAAACATATTCGACTTATATTTGGTACGAAAAACTTAAATTTTATTTTTTAAAACCTTTTGTATTTAAAAAAATAAGTCATTTCAATTTATTTATTTATTTTTACTTTTTGTATTTTAAAAATCAAATTTTGAATATACATTTAAAAATATATTATTTTTTATCTTTTTTTTTTCAAAAAATTGACACTGAAAAGAAGAATATTTGAGTATATTGAAACTTTTAAAAAATTAGATATTAAATAAATATCTTTAAAAAAAGAGGATTAAAATATATGTTTTGATAAGTTATAAAACCAAATTATATACTTTAAAAGTTACAGGATAACTGTACCTTTTGAATAATTATGTAACTTATGAAAACCTCAGCCCTTTTTGATATCTTTATTTGTGCAACAAAAGTTTATTAAGTTTTGAAAATAGGACGCCTTACATTTGTGGTGGATTTATGGTGTACTATTTTTCTCATTTTTTTAATGGAATATAGTGTCTAAAATACTTATTTTATATGCTTTTGAGATGATGTAAAAATGTTTTTGATAGAAATTTTTCTTAAATTTTTTGATGTACAAGAAGCACTAAAAAGATGAAATAGAGTGGCTAAGATCACCTACAACACTTAACAACATTTTATATCAAATTTTGTGTTAAAAATTGTATTAAATTTATATTCATCTCTACTAAAAAATTAATATATATTTTTTATAAAATATAATATTTATTTATTACAAGAAACCAAAAGTTATATGTAGTAATTTTTTATTAATTTTATATTATATATTTAATTTTAATTTATTATATTTAATAAAAAAATTAGAATCATTTTCATAAAAAAAATTAATACGTGAAAAATCATTTTTATAAAATTTAACACAATACTTTTAAACCTTATTAAATTTTAGTACTAAATTTGCTAAATCAACTCAAAAGATGAACATGCACTTTCTTATGAAAGTGCTTTTGATTAAAATCATTTTTAGAGGGGTTACAAACCATTATTTGTTGCTCTTTGAAATTGTGGATAATCGATGGAACCTTTACAAAAAGGGTTTAGCAAATTGTGAAAAATCTTGTTGAGCTTGGAAATGATTGAAACCCTAGTAAAGCTATAGTGTAATCCGTGAATACTGAAGACAGAGTCCTTTTAAGGCAGGCAGCCAACAGTATTCTATATATCAGAATCTAATTAATATTTATTAATATGTAATTTTATAATTACTTTATCATTATCTTATGTTCATAATTTTGTATCCAATTAATAATTAATATTCATCTAATATATACAATAATTTAATTCATATAACATATAATTTTATGTTTTAATATGTATTACAAGTAATATATAAATAATAACCTTCCAAGACAGAATAGTGTTAACTCTTTTGGAGAGGGAAAAATACAAAAAGGAATTCAAATAAGGGAGAAAAATGAAGAAATTTTAATATTGTAACTTATACAACTTGATGTAAAATGAATTTTTTATTATGAAAATATTTTTTATTTTAATTTAAAATATATAATAATTCAAATATACAACATTTATTGACCCTTAGAAATAAGAAATCTTACTTATGTTTTCAATATCTAACAATTTCAATATTAAAACCAACATATTTGTAATTAAATAGTAAGTAATTTACTTAGAATTTAAATTTTAATTACGAATATGTTAACAAAATAATTATTTAAAAAAAAAAATCGAATATTACAACCAATGTAATGTTAACAAACATGACCACACTTTCTAGTTCTACTATAAAAATCCAAAGAACTACCATAGCATAGCATGTGAAAATAAACAGTAAATGGGACCCAAATCTATAAAGTTAAAGCAATTAAATAAAAGAAGAAGTCAATACCACCCTACTTAGAGAGCACCATTCCATTTGGGTCTAGACAGGAATTTGCCGAGTTGCTATTGAAATTTACTAGTGTTAGACTTCTTGTACCTCATCATTCGCTCTTGAAGTTTCTCTTTTTTCTCTTTTTAATAATTAGAATCAAACCCCCAATTTACCTGCAATATTTGGCATATCTATGTTACGCGTAGCAGCCTTGCCCTCATAAAAGCAGAAGCATTTTTAGAAGAATTATTGATCACACATTTAAGTCATAAATAACCAAAATATAGTGGCCACTTTAAGTCAACATGAATAATAAGTTGTTGGTTTTAATTGATTTGGTAAATAAAATTTAATATCTCTTTCCAATTTAACTCGAATATAATTTGATTAAAAACAACACACCCACACACAGATCCTACAAGAATTTGGAAGATTAATAAAACATCTTAACATTATAACCCAAATCTTCAATTTTTTTATATGAGATCATAGGTATTTAATCTGTTTTAATAAACACATATTATAATTTTTACATTATACCTAATTTTTGATCTATTGTTATTTTTCTTTCACTTAGATATGGGGTGATTTTAGGTATATTTTATTGTGTTTTGGTTTGTTTTGTTTCTATATTTAAATCTAGATCTTTTTGTTTAAGTATTTATGTATTTCAAAACGTAAATATTTTAAAACATAAATTGTTAAATTTGATTAAATATTTGTCATCTTATCGATGTAAGGAGTAATACATATTTTGAGAATTAAAATAGTTAAAGAATAAAACTCAAATTATACTACATGTATGATTTTTATGAACTTTTTTAATAATTTAATGTATTATCCTTGTATTTTTCTTTTCAATGAAACAAATATTGATTTCTCCCTTGAAAAAAAAACATTGTAACCCACTAGTTTTATCACCACAAAATGCATGTGTTTTGTACAAAAATAGCTCTACAACACTTTTAGCTTCTACCAATCGCTCTTTAATAGAGTAATCAAGGCTTTTACCTCCTAAAAAATACCCTAATTTGAATCTCCCTCTCATTATCATTTTATCAAAATACACTCTTGGAGTTTTTTTTTTTTTGTACTTTTTTGCTTAACCAAAAAAAAAAAAAAGAACTCCTAGTTTCTTCAGACTGTGCAATTTCGCCAGTTAGTCTTACAATGGGGTAGTGTAGGATACTGATTTCATGAAAAAGTGCAATTTGGGTCATTCTAGTTATGCAAGGAATGTAACATAAAAGTATATAGTTTTTGATATTATTATATGTTCTGATTTTACTCCTAAATATATTTTTAATAACATAAAACAAACATACAAAACATGAATCATATCTACAAAATTTACCATTTTGTAAAACTAGTGTTTTAGAGTTTATAAAAATAAGTGATTCACCATTATGTTTAAGAAAGCATACATTTCTCTAGGACCCTTCACCCTAAAAATTTCCACATCTATAGTCCCAAACAAACATCATGCCTATCTTTTCTATTCGGTGTATGTTCGTTACATCTTTGCCAAACAAAAGGTTTGGTCTGTGAAAAAGGTTCGCTACTGAAAAGTGTAATTAGGGTTGTTTGATAGTTGTACTGAGATGAGAATATATTCAAGAAAAAACCAATAAGCTAACCTTTAAAACTTTAGTGGTTACCCAACGTCTCTCTCAGAAGAAAATGCCAAAAGTAACACCAACTTTTGAATACATGTACAGATTTTATTTGGTTTAAATGTGTGGCAATCCTAACACTAACACCACATGCAAACATGACACACGGATATACACTATTATTAGAAATTCTCATCAATTATTTTATATATTTAAATATTATATTATTTTTTACTATTATTATTTAAATTTTTACTTTGTTAATCGACATGTGAATAAAAATATGATTATTTATTAATTAATATATAGATATAAAATGATGAGATAGACTTATCCAAAGACCATAACAAGACCAAATTGGCCACTTGTCCTTGTCTTTTTCAGCTTTCCTCACCTGTCTTTTCTACTTGACAAATTGCTACATACAGCTCCACCTACTTTCTGACCTAAAAACAGAGAATCTCCACTTGCTTAAAAGCTCTCTTTTCTCCTAAAAAGGGTCTGTCTTTATATGCCTTTTAGAGGCGTTTTCATTTTGCTTTGACCAACTGCCTATGGTAAAGGCCTAGATAAAAACCCTAAATTTAATTTCCCATTCAATTATCATTTGACAAAAAAAATATCTTATAATGAATTTTAAACCCCATAGACCCTATCACCGCAAGCCCTCCTTATGAGTCAAAAAGGGCAATCGTGATATCAACCCATCAAAACCCGTCAATAATGTCAAAATTACAATTCTCAACAAATTAGACCAAAATCGGCCAGTATGACCTAAATCAATCAAAATTTGAACAAAATTCATTACCACAGGCAGGTGATTTTGAAAAGTCTATTTTAAAATTTTGGCACCAATTTGGACACTTTTAAACTTTGCGCTCAATCCCACACCGTACTTGTAACTTGAGGACCAAAAAACGCAAACAAAACACGCATGAAAACCCCAAATTTGAACCCTTTCAATCAACTGAGCATGTAATTTCCAACTGTAGGTTTTCACTGAACTGTAAGTAGAAAGCAAAACCTGCATATCTTTATTATAAAGGTCAATAGCCAAACCAAATAACCTATCTCCAATCTTTCACCTGCTCCTCAAGTTTGAAACATGCACATTCTCCTTTAGAAAGGCTTCAATAATAATGGGCTAATTTCAGTTGACTATTTAAAATTTTAAATGAAGGAAAAATAGATAGAATTACTCCAACTAAAGTTTAACAAACTAAGAAAAATAATTATGAAAACTTTAGAAGAAGATGAGTGTACATGAAGCAGCCACAAACATCTAACAATTCTCTATGGTAAACAAAATCCATACTAAAATTTCAATTTCTTTTCGCCGCAGAGCATATAATGACCAGCTCTTTAGGCCATATGCCATTTTCACTCTTCTCAACATTGCTCCAAAGTGTAAAGAATGAAAGTAGGAAAAAAATTAATCTATGTGATGATCTCTCATGCGATAGTCTGGAGCTTAAACACTAATTCTAACTTGGTTGATGATTTTAAAAATTAAAAAATGAATTATAAGTTAATTATTCTTTTGGAACTCAGGAATATCAGCTAAGCTTATCAATCATTTGTTCGAATCATCAGGGAATCACTCTGTGGTATAGATGTTGAGTCCTCTTGTCCGACCTGGAGCGCCTCCTTTAAGAGTTGATACATCCAACACTATCCTGTTTAGCAAACACATATATGTAATTCAGTTTGAGGATCACATTGTTAATATGAATTAAAATATATGAACGACTAAGAAACTTACGACTTGTTCGAAACTTTTTCAAGCTGAGGAGTTGAGCAGTTTATGATGATTCTCTGATCAATTTTTGTTATAGAAGGATCCAAGGGAAGATCAATTTTTCCGGGTATTGAATCTGAATTGGATTTGAACCACATCAAATTTCAATAATTTCATATATTAAAAAAAAATGGTTCCAATGGCCAGGATTCATACCTGTTTTAGCAGAAACGTTGACACACTCATGAAATCCCAAGAGTTTCTACACCAAATAAGAGTTTTCATTAATTGGTTATATTGAAAAGGATTGGAAATTTGAATAGAGAACAATAAGCACGGGTGCAATGCATGGATCTTTGTATAAATACCTTCAAGCTTTCATAGCACTCTTCAAGATTATCATTATACAAGATATGATCAAAGATGCCTGAGGTTTGTCCTTGTTCCATCTCCACCTGAGCATTTCTTAGTCGCTTTAGAATCTGCTCCTCTGTTTCAGTTCCTCTGCGGAATTATTCAAATTGGAACACGGTTAGGAAGATTCAAGAATGAGGGCAGTTTTTTTAAGATGACTAAACTACCTTGCCCGAAGGCGCTTCTCGAGCTCCTCCATTGAGGGTGGACATACAAAAATGAATATAGCTTCAACAGAACTAGCCCTCACAGACCTTGCCCCTTGAACATCTATGTCAAGAATGCATCTCTATATCCAATCCAACAAATGTTGAAAACATAGCCACGTTAAATTGATTTTAGACAACACAAAAGTGCTTGTGATAGAACTTATAAACATTGGTACAATGTTTATTAAAGAAAACAAACTCGAAAGCATAAACTGAATGCAACTGGAGATCTTAATCATTAGCAAGACCTCACAGGAAATAGGATTAAATGCATAGTCCATCCCTATACCATCATTCTCTATTTATTTCTGTAACTGAACAATTATTTCATCTATTTTGGTCCTCCCTGTATCAAAATCTCAACCTGTTTAATCCAAATGCAATTTTTTCGTTCAATGTGACGGAGATCAACCTTGATTAATAGATGTTTTCCAAGTCCCTCGAATTTCAATTTGCAAGTTACTTGAAAGGGATTTGGTCAATAAGAGTTTGAAAGTTTTGATCAATGTTGACCTTATTTCCTTCTAACAAAAAAAGGTACTTGAATTAAATAGGTTGAGATTTTGATAGTATGGGACTAAAATGAATGAAACAATTGTATAGGGACGAAAATGTATAGAGAATGATAGTGTAGGGTCGATCGGTGCATTTAATCCCAGATAATAGGAACAAACAATGTTTACCTTTCCTGAATTTGCAACCACTTCGACAGCTTCAACACTGGTTCCATAGAGATTTCCATGGACAGAAGCAAACTCAAGAAACTTCCCATCTTTTATCTCTCCTTCCATCACACTTCGCTCGGTGAAATGGTAATGGACACCATCTTTCTCCATACCCCTTGGAGCACGGGTCGTATGGCTCACAGAGAATCCAAACATGGATGGAAATTCTTTCATAAGCATGGATATCAATGTACCCTTACCCACTCCAGAAGGACCACTGATAACAATTGGTGTCTCAGCATTACCCATTTCACCCTTGCTCCAAGCAACAACCTCAGTTCCTAATATCTTCTTCTGCTGCCTAACATATTGGGTGTCCACCTAGCAACATTCAGAATCAAACTCTTCAGGAAAGGAAAAAAGTACTGGATGCAAAATTAATAAAATAACTGAAATCTCCATTTTAATTGACATAAACATAATTAGATTTTATCTTCTCAATATAGTTTTGGAGAAAAGTGGGTCGTAAAAGTTTCCATGCCACCAAATGTTATAAAAAAGAAGAACAATTAATTACAAAATTTTACTGTGTTAAAATGACCAATCCCCTTATTGGTTTGTGCTTTGCAAGAATAGCTCCAACATCCAACACATGGGTAGGAATACAATGGACTACGCCGGGATCATGCCAAACTTTAGTTTTGGAAATTTTTTAGGTATATGGGAGGAATAGTAAGGCTTTGAAAGGGTATTGTGGAATTGCGAAGTGGAAGTGAATCTTTAGGTGTACTGAATGGAGAGATACAGGAATTTTTTATGATAGTGAAAATGATAACAGAAAACTGTTTAGTTTTTCATGCATTGGTTTAAAGAATCGACATATTATTCTAAGTTTCTTATAAGCAATCACAAATATTATATGGTATATAACTTGTGTTTACTTTTGTGAGTGAATTAATGGATACTCTTGATTAATATAATACTATGTTTGTTATAGATAAAAGCTGTGCTCAAATGCCCCTATTGACCGAGTCAAACAGTTAAATGTAAAAACCAACCTCAAGAAACCAAGCAAAATCATCTGTTGTTGAACCTTTCTTAAGAATCAATATCCGGTCATCATTCAAAACTACTGCTGAATGGCCTTCGCTCAGTTCGGGTCTCGTTCCCAACACTGTAGGAGTTACCCTGCAATCATGTTTATTCAAACCTTAGTAACAAAAATATGAAAGGAACTTCTTTTATTCTCCAGAAAGCCTCATAAACTTACCATTTATCAATAGACTGGTCAAAAAATTTAACTCCACTTGACAAAGTGGACTCCTCCGAGATTCCACCAACCACATACTGTCAAAAAGCTCAGACAATTTTCAATTTGGAAAAATAAAGTTGACCAGGCAATAACCAAATAAGATAACAGTAACTTTCCATTAAACTATCAAAATAGCATATTTGAATCATCTTACTGTTTTTGGACCAATGATAGTGGATGCTTCTAAGCAATTGGATTTGAAATCACAACCATTCGAAAATTCCTTCTGCAGCTTGTCAACAAAGAAAACTGGTGCTTCTCCCTAATGACCACATACCAGTAAAAAATAAATATCAGATCAAACGCTTGTTTATGATCCATGTTCAATGCACCAATATAAAATTGCATTTTTATGATGAATGGTATTTTTTTAGCAAATTTAAATGCTAAAAAGAAGAAGAATAGAAAATTCAATTAGCTCACCATAGATATATGATATATCTACTCCTCTGCAATTCTATATTCCCCTGATCAACAAAGAAGAAGAGAGATGATTATGTAAATCCAAAATTTATGGATCTGGCAATTTTAAGAGGCATCACTTCATCAGAAGCAGATATTGCATTTTCCCCCCTCTAAAAACAAAGAAAATAAAAACAATACCATTCTGACAGAGTGAAACAAAAGATGCAAAATTTCAACAACCCAATTACCAAATAAACTCAATGAATCTAACCCCAGATGCCCAATTATATTGCTAACGCAGTACAAAAGAAATCAAAAAACAAAAAACAACAAAATCTAGAACTCTACAAACCTATATCTAATAGGTTGGGGAAAACAATTAATAAAAATAAAAATAAAAAAACAGCTACGAGTATATAAAAAAAATCCAACCTAAACAAGGCCAAAACATTCGGATCAAACACTGAATGAAGAAAGTGGAAGACATTTTTACAAGAGATTAAGAACACCAATACCTTTGAATATTCAACAACTGCTCAAGAATCCCCAAAAAATATAAAAAAGAGCTTAATTTTGAGCTGAAGGATATAAATCGAAAACCCAATTAAGGAATCAAAGCTATTTGTCCTCTCTTCTTACGAAACTCTATATCAACGTGATTTAGAAACAAAGTAGAAAAAACTTATAATAGAAAAAGTCACAAGAATGATAGATGAAGTTGCAAGAAATTTTGAGAAGCATTCTCGTATTTGTAGAAGGGAGACAGACAACTTTAGAAAGAGAAAATCTTTACTGTGAGAGAGAGAGGCCGCCTGGTCGCATTCAATTCACGAAACTTGAATAGCGGCTTTCATTTTCTTATGAAAATATGAAGTACTTGTGAAGTTTATTTTACCTTTTTTTTCTTTTTCCTTTATAATTATTTATTTTATGATTGGCTTTTTTTCTATAAGGTGGGGAGTGGGGACAATTTTAGAGTGACGGTGAAGATGACAATATTATCAAAAAATTTAGGGTAATATTTTTTATACGTGTTAATATTTAAATATAATATTTATATTTTTTAATTAAATTATTATAAAAATATTATTTAAATATAACTTAAATATTTTTGGTTAAAATGCATTAGATATTATGAATATTATTGTTAAAATATCAAAAATATTATTTTTTCTTCTTCTTTCTTAACACTTATTTTAATTTAATAAAAATATTTATGGTTAATAATGTTTTAATTTATTAATTTAAATATTTAAAAATAAATATATTAAATAAAAAATTAGTTTAAAATATTTGTGACGTAGAGAATAATTTTTTAAATTTTTTTTACTGATAGTATCAATAATTTAATATTATTATAAAAATTATATTTTAATATTTTAATGAGATTGATACAACCAGCAAAAGTTGAGAAGATGCGTCCTAAGCGGTGTGACCTTGTTTGAACACGTTGATTTTTTAACGTTCTAGAGGGATAAAGGGATTCTAACTTCTAGGGGCGGGTGCCAGATTCCCTTCTGCTGTTAGGATGACAATTTGATCTGTCTAGCCAATCAAATTTCATTAACACAAAAATTAATTACATTTTAAAACAATTTCATAAGTTTATTTTTTGAATTATTTTTATTAATGTTAAAACAAAATTTTTATTTTTAACAACTCGTGAGTGTTAAATTATAAAAAAATTAAAATCATTCTAACATATTAATCGTTATTTTTTATTTAAAAATATCAATTCATTTTTATAATTTTCATAATTTATTAATAATATCTTATCATAATAGAATAAAATTAATTAAAAATGATATTATATTATAAATTCACAAATAATTAAATATTATTTTATATTTAAGATTCATCACAAATAGATGAATCAAATAAAAAAATTAGACAGACAAAAATAATATATTAAAATAAATATAAGAAATATACAAAAATATTTTGAATAAATAAATTAAAAAAAATAACAAAAATAACATATTTAATACCTGTAAATAAAAAATAACACCTTATATATAATTTGTACATTTTTATTATTAAAAAAATTTACAAATCATTTGATTTTAAATACCGTTTAAATTGAATTACATTATTTAAACTCATTTAATATCAAACACTATCTAATTAATTTCGTTTAATATTATTGAAATGTCATTTTTATTGTTATAAATTTTAAAAATATAATTTTTCAAAAATTACATCTTAACCCAAAATAAAATAAAAGTAAAAACGAGAAATAGTAAAATAGGAGCTAAAAGAACATAATGGATAATAGAGACAAACATGTTAGAAAATACATACATGAAAAGTGAATAAATGGTGTCGGAATAATATTATCGATTACTTAAAAGTAACTGCTTGGGTTGAGTCGCGGACTAGGGCGTTCTCTTTAAGATGTTTCGCGGCTCTGCCCAATTTGTGCAAGTAAACACAGTCTCGTCGTTTCCAGGATAAAACAGCCCAAAATCTAAATCTTTGTCTCAGAACTTCACTGCACTGATGAACTACACCTGAAAATTTGTTGCTCGGAAAACTAAAAAGAAAACTTACAAATTGTAGAGAGAATTTTTTTTCGTAGGAAGATGAGATTGCAGATTGTTTTGTAAAAACTGAGAGCTGAAGCCCTCTTTTTATAAGTTTTAGAAACCGTGTGACAATTATGATAAAAACGGTAATGTCTGGGAATTAAGAGCGTAACGATCATTCTGAGTAATGAAGAGTAACGGTCATTTTCAAATTAAAGACAAGTAACAGACATTTTTGTGAGTAAATACGAGTAACGGCTCTTTTTCTAAATAAAGAAGACAAACAGTCATTTAACAGTCATATTTTTGATAAAAGAAAATAACGGTCATTTTTCTGAATATATATATATATATATAACAACCATTTTTGTAAGTGAAAAAGTTTTCCTTAAAAAGAATATTTTTCCAAAAAATAAAATACCACCTCACACTCGGCTCGGCACGGACGGCGGCAGCGCATGTGCGCGTGTGTGGTATCACATTTGCCTAGGTCCTCTCCCCTTCCACAAAAGTGGGTGTCCCTTGGGACCCAATCCTAATAGCCAACTCTTCACTATTTATAACTCTTTAAAATAATGTAAAAAAGCAATGTGGGACAAGGCTTTACAATTTTTTATTAGCTTCACATTTTCCAACAATCAATTTTTTTATAAATTTCATCTTTTCCAACAATCCCCCACTTGAATTTTATATAAAAATAATTTTCATCGAGCAACCGATCAATTAAAATTATAAGATTGTGCATAAGCGAAAAGATGTCTATCGACTTGAACCTTTACATAGTGTTGATGCTTTAGAATATACTAGAGTAACTCGTAGTTTTGAACTCTATCTCTAACAATCATTACACACACAACCTTTCCAAGGTATAGTTCGAAAAAACCTGTGCTTTACGGCCATGCACGTGTATTACAGTATAGTGAACGCTCTAGTAAATTTTGCCCAAAAAATTTTCATAGGAAGCCACCACACTTCCACATTCACATAGGTGAGTCTATCAAGAGTACGCATGTAGTTATGTACTCCACTCCACATAGAGTATAAAACTCATTAAGAGTTTAACAATTAACTCATTCTTTTCTATCGTTTCAGGACTTCATGCTTCTAACAATATAGAATGGGATTTGATAAATAGCATGATACATCTCATATCACTTCATGACTTGTTATTACCCTTTGAACTTATTTCTTGGGATCTCCAGTCTATAAGTTGGGTTACCATCATAAGTGACTCTTCATTCTAAGGGCATTAATCTCATTCCTTTTGAGGTTTTGAAAACCTTCTCTCTTGGTAATCTTTTCGTCAAAGGATCTGCCAAATTTTCATCAAAACGTACATGATCCACTCTTACAGCTCCCGTAGAGAGAAATTCTCTAACAATGCTATGCTTACGACGTATTTGTCGTCTCTTGCCGTTGTAGTAACGGTTCTGAATCTTTGCAATAGTTGCGGTACTATCGCTGTGGATCAAGACAGCTAGTATCGGTCTTTCCCACAAATGGATCTCAACTAACAGACTTCTTAGCCAGCCTGCTTCTTCACTAGTAGTGGCTAGTGTTATCATTTCAGACTCCATTGTAGATTGAGCCAATATTGTCTGTTTCTTAGACTTCCAAGAAACAGCTCCACCAGCTATGTTAAATATATAGCCGCTAATTGCTTTGGAGTCTTCTGATAAAGTGTTCCAATCTGCATCGATGTATCCTTCTAAAACAGCGGGAAACTTTTTATAATGTAATCCAAGGTTCATAGTTCTCTTAAGGTATCTCATAACCCTTTCAATAGCATTCCAATGCTCTACATTAGGTCTACTGGTAAACCTACATAATAGTCACACAACATAAGCTATATCTGGTCTAGTGCAATCAGTAGCGTAACATAAGCTACCAATGATGCTCGCATACTAAGTTTGTCTAACACCGTCTACAGTGTTCTTGAACAACTTTACACTAGGATCGTAAGGAGTACATGCAGGTTTACAGTTAAAGTAATTATATTTCTTTAAGATCTTCTCAATGTAGTGAGATTGATCTAGAGAAATTCCCTTCTAAGACCTAGTTATTTTTATACCAAGGATTACACTCACTTCTCCGAGATCTTTCATATCAAAATTAGCTCTTAACAATGTTTTTACATTATTCACAACATAAATATTTGATCCAAAAATAAGCATGTCATCCACATATAAACCTATAATAGTGCAAATATTATCTTCTAATTTATAATAAATGCATTCGTCACTTTCATTTATTTTGAATCCACGTGAGATAACTAGATTATCAAATTTTTCATGTCATTGCTTAGGTGTTTGTTTTAGACCATACAAAGATTTATCTAATTTACAAACTTTATTTTCTTGACCTGGGATAACAAAACCTTCAGGTTGATCCATATAAATTTCTTCTTCTAAATCACCATTTAACAAAGCAGTTTTAACATCCATTTGATGTACTACTAAATCATGGATAACAGCGAGAGAGAAAAGTACACGTATGGAAGTTATTCGTGTAACTGGTGAAAAGGTATCAAAGAATTCTACATTTTCCCTTTGCCTATATCCTTTAACTACAAGACGAGCTTTGTATTTTTCAATAGTACCATCGGGTTTTAATTTCTTTTTTAGTATCCATTTACATCCAATGGTTTTGCAACCAGGAGGTAAGTCAACTAAATGCCAAGTCTTATTATACTCAAGTGAGTCCATTTCATCATTTATGGCTTCTTCCCATAAGTTGGCATCTAAAGAAGATAATGCTTCTTTAAGAGTTTGGGGATCTTCTTCTAAGGTATAAGCATAAAAATCAGACCCAAAATCCTTAAAGGTTCGAGCTCGTTTACTTCTTCTAATTTCAGTGTTTAATTATTCAGTTTGTTCACTAGTTCTAGTTATAGGTAAACTACTAGAAGATGAGCCCCCACTATTTTTAAATTTAAAGGGAAACCTATGTTAATAGAAGTCAGCATCATTTGATTCTATAACTACCTGATCTTTTAAGTCATAGAATTTATAAGCTTTACTATTCACAGCGTATCCTATGAATACACATTCATATGCTCTACTAGCAAGTTTATTTCTTTTAGGATAAGGGATCCTAACATAGGCTAAACAACCCCAAGTTTTAAAATAAGTTAAATTATGTTTCTTATTTTTTAAAATTTCATACGGTGAAATTTTATTTGTAGATTTAGGCACTCTGTTTAGCACATAGCAAACAGTTAATAAAATTGCAACAACTGATTCAGTAAAAGTTCTATTTTTTTTATTAACTTCACATTTTCAAATAATAATTTTTTTATAAATTTCAGCTTTTTCAACCATATATGAGTTTGTATGCGTTTAACAGTATTTTTTTATCAGAACCTTTTTAATTGATTTTTTTATTAGAACCTTTTTAATGGATTTTAAATAGTAGTAGATTTTAGGATTTAATACAAGGAAAGATAATATAAAAATAGTAAAAAAAATGTTATTACTTGTTATTATTGATATTATTTATGTATAAATATATTAAATTATTAAATTTATAGTTATTTTTTTAGTAATAAAATTTTATTTTTCAATAAATTAAAGGGGACACAGGCCGTACCTGAAATCGCTACGTATTTGACCAGATTTTAACCATTTTTTACGACTTGTTGAAATGTGTTACATAGTGTTAAACATACTAATTTTGTTAAGAGAAAACCTACTGTCCCTTATGTTAAATCATCTTAGGTGTTTTATTATGTTAAATCATATTTTTTATATTTTTTATTTTTATTTAATTAATAAGATTTTAATTATATGTGTTAAGTTTTACTAAAATTTAAATATTTATTTGGCCCTTTCATAATAATATTAATAATACGGTAAAATATATATTATCGATTATTTAAGGAAAAAATTGGTTATTTAAGGTTCAACGTAGAAGACTTTTAACAAATCTTTTTTTTTTCTTTTTTAAATAACAATTTTACTTGTATATTTGCCAAAGATTTTAAATTAGAGTTTACAATTATTATAATTCTTTAATTTGAAAACGTGTCATTTAAGTAGACATTCTTTGTACATCTTGGATAATACTTAATGCTAATTAAATAACGTTTCTAATATTTTAGCCAACTAATTGCTAAAATTTGTTTGAGCCTCTATCTCGTATGTAATACTTGCAATTCAAGCCAAATTTAGTAAGAAATTGATAATGATTATAATTTATGATTTTTAATAAAAGTAATTATCAAATATTTGATAAAAAAATTTACTTAATGATTTTTAAAAAAAATTAAAAATCATTTACAAAATATGTTATAATGTTGTTTGCTCTCTTTTTGAATACTTAAAAAATAAAGAATGTTTTTTTGTTATTATTATAAATTTTGTATTTTTAATCATTTTCTTCGTATATTTATATATAAAAAAATCATAAAAATTTACTTATTCTTTAAAAAAATACTTAATAAAAATGAAAAAAACTTAGAAATTAAAACTCTAATTTTTATATATTTATGAATTATTTCATATTTTGGTAATGATTTCTTACCCAATTTAAAATTAAAATCAAAATCCTTTATCAAACATATTTGATTAAAAAATCACTTAAAAAAACAAAAATATTGTAAAATCAAAATTGTTATCAAATAATCCCATAACAAGTTCAAATTAATTTGTTGAAATGATCATTCTAATTCGATTCAAAATCCCTGTAAATCAACTTATTGTCCTATTTAATTAAAAAATGGAACTAGAGTTTCATTTAGCCCATTTTTTGTGATGCATAAATATTTTTTTCTTATAACATAAAAAATAATGTTTTTTTTACATATTTAGAAAGATAATATATATGTGTTTTTTCTTATAATGTAAAAATATATATTTTTATAGAGTTAAGCATATATTTACTAATCTATAAAGGGAATGAAAAGGAATTGGAATAAGAATAATTCATAAGGAGAAGGAATTTGAATAAATGTGTTCTATGTTGTTTACTAATAGTTTATAAGAATGAGAATAATCATAAAATATATTAACTTTTAACATATGAAATAAACATACACAAAGAAAATTAAGGATAATATAAGCTATACTTTACAAAATTATTCTCATAAATAAATCATTATTTATTTTTAATTTATGATTAATTATTTTTATATTTTTTAAAAATAATTAATATAACAATATCTTTAATTTTAGTTAAAATTTAAATTTTATTTAAATTATCATCATTCTCTATGAAAAATTAAAGGTTAAATTTATCCCAAAATTTGTATTAAAAAAATAAATTATTTAAGTAGTTGTGTCCTTGTATTGTCCTAAAGGTATTATTAAAATATTATAAATTTTTAGAGGATAAATTTATATTTAAAAAAAGGAAATAAAGCTAAAAAAAGAATAAATGACAAGGGGGTTTAGAATTAATTTGTGGAGGGATTTAATAATCATTTTTTGTCCCTTTCATACACATTTTTCGTCAAATAAATATGAAAAATGAAGTTTTTTATTTATTTATATTTTCTAATTAGTAAATACATCCAAAAGCAAATCTACTTGAATTATTATGTTATAATAAATAATCTATTAGTTAATAAATTATTTATTATCTAATTTTTATTTTTAATTCAATTTACTTTATTATTTTTATTTATTGTAATATTAAAACGTCGATTGATTTGTTACTAAAATCAAATTTAAGAAGTAACATTTATTTATTTTATTAAAAAAGGGTTAAAATTAAGTTTAGATAATATATTAAAAATAATTATATTAATACAATACAAATAATTATTTTATATATTTTAAATAATTATAAAAATATTATTACTTTATATTAAATCAAATCATAAAAAGTGATAACAAATGGCATAAAAAAACTAGCTAAAGTATTAAATTGAATTAGGTTGTGACGTTTGATTGATTGCCAAGAATAAAAATAATAGAATGACAAATCTAATAGAAATGAAAGATAATTTGTTTTAGGAATATATGATCAGGGTTTTAACAGCTACGAATGAAAAAACCACATGAAGTACACAGCCAAATAATTCGTATCAAATACGATCTACTATTAACTAAATACATTTTCTTGTTATTATCATTCAAGTAGTATATCAGTGTGTTAGAGTAATTGTTTTTTCAAAAATTCAAAAAATTACACTTAATTTAATAATATAGACAAATTTACAAATTTAAATAATAATAGTTTAATTTAAACGATATTTAAACTAAAATAATGTATCAAAATTTTTTAATAGTCAAAATATACGAGATATACATAATACCGTAATATTCCCGTTGATTATAAGAAAATGTACGGATGCAATTATTTCTTATAAATAACTATAACATAAATCAAACATTATCTATTAGTAATAAGAAAAAAGTTGATAATACAGATTATAAACAAAATCAAGAAATAATGACTTAATTTTAAAGTTACAAAGTAATCTACTCCGTTACTTTATTAACATCACCTTTAATATGTCACTACTGTAAATTTAAGAAATTTTAAGTACTTTTTCTTAAGGTAAGAATATAGTTGGATAATTTTCAACAAAAATTAAAGCAATTGATTTGTATTTCAAAAATAATTATACCATTGAAAATTTCAAAGTAGGAATAAAAAAACTTATTAATTGATTTAGAATGACAATGCTTTTGAATATGCAACAATTGCTCTAGAAGCTGAAAGGATAAAAAAATATTAATTTATTGAGCCGAGGAATATTAATCGAGGACTAAATTAAAGAATTTAGGTATACTTTTCCCTATCTCTTCATGAAACTATATTTCAACATGATTTAAAATCAAAATAGAACAAACTTAGGACAATAAAAGTCAAGATGATTATCCTATTTTTCTATTAGTATTAGCATTAAAAAAAAACTAGACATCTTTTTAGAATTTATTTGTAGATAAATTGAAAACGTTTTAATCTCTTTGCAACCTATTATATTTTTATAGTTATTTCAATTTAATAACACATTATACTTATATTTTAATTTAATATAATTTTTTGAAACATATTTACTTCTAAGTATTTTTTTTTTGCATAAGTAATTTTGTTGACTTGTTTTATTTGAAGATTTAATATAAATTTAATCTGTTATGATTAATTTATTATTGTAATTTAATCTCAAAAACTCACGTCATAAATTTATATTATTATCTTATAATTGAAAATAATTACACGTGAAGATTTGATAACTCAAAGAGCGATTAAAAAAAATTGACTTATGTGCTAGATATATTTTTTAAGTATTCTCATGTTAATATAATGTATTTTTACTTTTTAATTTAATTATTCTTTTACTTTTTTTTTAGAGAAGAAAGGCATGCTTTAACAAACTTTTTCTTTTAGTATATATGCAAGATGCTTGTTCACTTTTTTTTTCCCAATAACAATCATTTTGACTATATTCATTCTTCTAATTCACTTCATTGATTTAAGTTTAGTATATATTTTAAAGTCTTTTTTATAACTTTAATTTTAAACAAAGTTAAATTGTATAGTATTATACTTAGAATATATATCATGTTAAGTTTTTTCTTATTTATAGGTTCTGTTTATCAATAATTTTCCAAAAAAAAAAAAAATTATCAATATAAAATCTATCTAAGTAGACGTTTACAAGTCAATCTTATACGCATTTTAGGGTTTCATAAATATGTAAAGTCGCCAAACTAAGATTCACTTATAAAATATGAGAATAATCAATTAAATTCACCTCTAATCGTATTCAATTTACTAAATAAGAAGAATGACTGTCGTTTTATTGTTATTCCACTGAGATTAAATTTATTTTCATTTCAATTTTTTGATTAATGGTTCCCATTTGGGCGTAATGGGCATTGTACTTATATTATCGAATCTGCGTAATTCTAGCCCTGGGTTTGGTTAGCATGGACTAAGTTATGGGCCTGAATTTCGGCAGTATAAATGTTGGCCCATACGTTGAAATGACGATAGTGGGTATATATATATATATATATATATATAGTAAATATTTATATAAAAATGATAAAAACAATATATTTAATAATTTAAATATAAATTTAAAAAAATAAATAGTTATAAACCTAATTCGTTTAGTATTTAAGATTTAAGATTTATAATTTATAATTTAAAATTTAAGAATTAATAATAAATAAATAGATATTATTAGTAAGTTAATATTTTTTTAAATATATATTCTAGATCTTAATTTTGTTATTTTTTGTAAGTAAAATTTATATTAATTATAAATTTCCTTTGTGACTCCGATAAATCATTAGTTGTATGTATTTTGAGGGGTTTGTTTATGTTTGATATTATATTTTAAAATAATTTTTGTTTAATATTTATAATATAAAAAAGAAATTATTTAGTATTCATTAAAGAAAAAATATTTAATTATTTTTGAACGGAGGAAAAAATTTGTTGGAGTTATTTAGTTAGGGATAAAGTGAAAATTACATAATCTTGTTGTCTATGTCTTCTATTCTAGGTCCATTTAGCGCCCTCCAATTAGGGCCATTTTGGGTTATTTCAGGTGCATAAAAATAGAGTATTCCTCATGCCCTCCTTGTTTCTCACTTTTTTCTCTCACGGAAGAAAAGCTTGCTTGTGCTAAAATGGAAGAAAAACTTGCTTGCGCAAAAATGGATAGTTTTTGCTGTTAAATTGCGACGAGTAAGAACAAAACCCATGGCTCGGAATTCTAAATAAGGAAGACAAACAAGTCTAATTAACCTTTATAAATATGAGAAGTATGTGGTTTTGTGTAAATTTACTTTGATCCCATTTCGCCATTAATGTGCAGTCAAATTTGCAAAGCTAGGTTAATTGGCAGAAAAGGAAAAGAAAATTTTTGTGCGTACTATAAGAAAGCTAAGATGAAATTAAAAAAATAATAATAATTAAATCAATGAAAATTAAAATAATTAGATAGAATTTTCTTTTTAATCTTCTCAAAATAATTTTTTTTTGTTGTTAAAAAATAATTAAATTGAATTTTTTTTATATATGGTAAATATTAAATTATAATTTTTTTAAAACATAATTAATTTATAAATTTTTTGATTAAACGTATGTACGTACCATACACTATCTTAAAAGTATGTATTTGAAGCTTTTTTGAAGGATGTATTTAGAATTAGTATAATATTAATAAAACAAAAGAAATGGCCCAAATTTTGTCAGAGAAAAAGCCCAAAGTGTTTTGTCAAAAAAGGCCCAAAGCATTTTATATGGTCTTAGAATGATACTTAACCTAGTAGGAATGAACATTTTACATGTAAAAATAGTTGAAAAGATGAACACTTATTGAATAATGAATGAAAGTAGGATGATAATTGTATATTTAAAATTACAGTTAAAAAATCCAAATACACATGAACATATTTATATAAAATATTGGGTAAGTGTAGTAAAAATATTGATAAAATATACTTTAATTTATTATTTATTTGATAAAATAATATAAAATTATTTTTTAAAAAGCATTAATTTAAAAATAATATTTTATAAAAAATTATTATTAAAAAAATATAGAAAATAAAAAGCAGAAGAAATAGAATCCTCCATTAGTGAAAAGCAAGAGAAATATAATCATTCATATTAGTCTCAATTTAAGTATAAACAATTCAGTAGTCACTTTCACAATACGTCAATGCAAGTTCCAATCCTCACACTTGAACATTTGTCACTTAGTGGCAATGATGGACACGTGTCAATTACCATTTTCTCATTTTTTTCTCTCGCTTTCAAAACTCAAACTCTTGCACTTTGAATTACATCATAAAAAGCAATTTAAAATGATGAAATTCCCAATTGGTTGGTATGTAATAGGCTAACAAAAGCCTAGCAAGAAAAAGAAAGAAATGTCATAAATATAAAGGTCATAATCCAATGGTGTCAAAAGTTTACACTAGTTTTTATTAATTTTCAAAATAAAATAAATTGGAAAATTGTGATTGTTCATACAAGGGTTGTAACCTTCATGAAAGTTATCAATTTTAGGATGAGGTGCTGATTTGATGTATACAGTAGATTAGAATATGATTGATATGTGCTTGCATTATAGTCTCTTTGTTTTTGAAGAAAAACAAAAAAAATTATCGAAAAGAAAAACTCTTTATATCATTACTAAATGGTTCAAAATTATTTATATATTATATATTTAATAATTTTATAAATTTTAATTAATTATAAGATATTATGTAAGTATTGTAGTATTGGTATTACAAAGAATTACTTAAAAGAAAAAGACGAAATAATGCTATTTATAGTTTTTGATAATTTTTTGGGATATTATGATAATTCTTTTAATATTTATAATAATAAAAATAATATATTAATAATATTAAATAATACAAAATTTCATATATTTTATTATTAAATTTATTTAAATAGTTAGAGTTTAACATAAATAACATTTAAATGAAAAACGTTTAATGTAAAATGGTTGTATTAAACTTATTTTTAATATATATATATAAGTAATATTATTTTTGTGATTATAACTTAAGTGTGTCAATATACTCATAATATGCTTATTCATATCATATTTATTCATGTTGTTTGTGTTCATGTTCATATTTTATAGCTTAAATTTAAATATTTTTGTTATTATAAAAAAAATTAAATTATCTATAACTAATTTCTTTATTTATAAATTATAAGAAAATTTGATATATTTATATATAAAAAAAATAAAAGTTAATTATAATTATAAAATAATTTGTACTCGAATTAAAAAAATTATTTTTCGAGAAAGTTTCATGGGCGGTTATGAACCCTTGATCTCTTATATATATATGTAAAATGTCGGGAAAATTTGTTACATATGGTTAATTAATGATAATGTTTAAATGATATTTGATATTAAAGTATAGGCATACTATGTGTTATTAAAAGGAGGAGAGGAGGAGAGGAGGAGAAAGGGAATAATTATTTTTAGAAAATAAATACTAGTTAATTAAAAATATATTAATAATTTCTTTTTATGAACTTTTACGTTGTTAGAACTCTTACAATAAGAAGTGTAATTTAATAAAAGTTTATTTCCTATCCTCTCTTTTGAAAAAAATTTACAATTTTTAATAATTTAAATTAATTTGATTATTCATTGTTTAATTCACATAGGCAAATGTTGCAACTATTTTGCAGTTAAGTCCTAGACAGCTAGACGTAACGTATGTGTGAGGCTGACAGAGCAGTAATCTCGTCAATAATTAATAAAATTAAGTAATATAAATTAAATATTTATAAATAACATCTATTGATTAAACTAAAAAAGTTGTTTTTTAAGTATTAAAATGAAAAAAAATAGTATTCAAGTTTTAAAATTTAATTAATTTTTAATCTTAATTTTTACAATTTAATTAATTTAGTTTCAGTAAAAATATTTAAATGAATCAAATTAAAGAAGTTATGATATTAGACAACTGAATAAATTGAGATATCAAATTAATCAAAATAAAGAAATATAAATAATAAATTAGTCCAATAATATAAATATTTATGATTAATTTAATTTTTATAAAATTTCATTTATTAATAAAGAATGAAGAAGGAAATAAAAAAATTACAATTACAAAATTAAATACAATCAAATCAATTATAATAAGCAATTTTATTATTAAATGTATGCTTAAAATATGATAAATATCACAATTTTGAATTAAATTTATCAATAAATTTAAATATTTATATTAATTTTTTTTGAATAAAATACAAGATAATAAAATATTTAAATATCCCATAAAAAATTAAATTTATTAATTATTCAATATAATATAATAATTAATAAGTAGCTAATCACTGTGTAATAAAAAAGTGACATTTAATTTTATCATTTTATTAATATATAGAAAATATGATATTGATAAAATTTAAATTTAAATTTATAATAAAAAATAAAAAAATCATATTATTTAAACTACAAACAAATCTTAAAATCCGAAAATATAAATAGCCATTAAAAAAATAGTGAAAAAACTCCAACAAAAATTGACCTACTAACCTTCGTGACCTATTATTTTTATTTATTTTTAAATATAAAACATTAAAGCATTACTTTAAGCTTATACTATCTTTCTCAATATGTCAGCTAAAACGAAGATAATCTTATATTATTCAAAGCAGATTGATTAGGTTAATCTCTTAGACGAGACGTGGAGCATTTTCAATTACCTAAAAACAAAATATATAAATTAATAAAAAAAACAAATACTTAAACATTTACCGTATACGTGTCTTTTAACTGACGGGTGTTTTTCAAAGCTTGCATGGAAGGAGCAAGCGTACCTGCTATGATAGACAAGTCTCAAATGAAATTTTGCCACGTGTGATAAGCTTACAGAAGCTTGATTGTCTCTTTATGAGTGGTGCCCCCACACTCCCTTATTCTGGTGGGCTTCCAGACAAAATATCTTCCGACCGACACATGAGTGTAATTTTAAGAAGAATAAAATAATTTGTGGTTGTACCCATTTATCTTCGCATATTGAAAGTTTTGGCCCAAAGAATAAAATAATTTATTTATTTATTACAAGTTATACAATTATTAAAATTAATATTACATGACTAATGTTTTGATAAGAGAATGGATAATAAACCAAACTGTCTGGTTTCTTTTGTAACTAGAAAACTTAGTCTATAAATTTATTTGGTACTATAATTACTGCAAGTAATGCATATTTATCATGAATAAAATTCAGAAGGAAAAAAAAAATCATTACTTGTTAATGAAAGGTACAAAAATTTATTTAAGTTTGTTCACACGTTTGTCCAACTGGTAAATTAATTCAAAATTAAAAAAAAAACCTAAATATATTCAAATAATTTTAATATCAAACTTTAAATATTTATATAATCTACAAATTTTACTTGAAAATACATATAAACTTATAAAGTTCACTCCAACATATCTATACTTGCTCTATTTGAAAAAAGGAAAATTGTTGTGATAATGGATTGTCATAAGTATTGTCATAGAGGAACGTAGAAGTTTTAGATTTTAAGTTTTATTTACAATTATATGACTTTTTTTTAAATTATAAAAATAATTAAATTAATAAAATAAAACTATATAAATCATTCTACATTAAAAAATTAATTTTGTTATAAAATGAGAGTAATCACTTCTTAAATTCAAACATTAAAAAAAATTAATTATTTTCTACCTTATGAATATGTTGCATGAAAATTTGGTGTTT
The DNA here is from genome assembly GCA_037013495.1 of Hippophae tibetana. NCBI lineage: Eukaryota > Viridiplantae > Streptophyta > Magnoliopsida > Rosales > Elaeagnaceae > Hippophae > Hippophae tibetana. The sequence continues at coordinate 24,761,240 of CM072812.1, forward strand.
TTACTTTTATAAATATGATATATTTATCATATTTTTTAAAATTAGTATACTTTAGTATAAAAGAATCTTAATAGGGGGACATTGTTAATAAATGTTTAAAGATTAAATGTCTCAAAATTTTGAAAAATAAAGTAAATTAAAATTATCGAAATTTATCTTAAATAATTAAAGTTTAAATAAATATAAAAATAAAGTAATTAAAGTATACAAACAATATATCTAATTTGTAAAATTAAAGTAATATCAAATTATTTTTTTAATAAATTATCTAAGTTTTATAAGAAATAAAGGAAAGAATATGATTTATAGGTCGTTTAAAGATTAATAAATTTGTAACCAATATTTACAGTAGTTGAAGCCATTTCAGCCCCTAACATTGTTCTGCCGCAGGCCATAGTTCATAAAAAACAGTTAGCTTAGGGAAGATCTGAACTTTTTGTTAAGAAAATTAAGTAATTAAAATTTATAAAAATAAAAATAATATTTTATAATATTTGCCCATATCAATCCCCTCAATTCATGAATAATATTTGGAGTCCGGGGTGTCATATAATTTTCCAAAAATCGCTTCCTCTCAAAATAATTACTCTAAGGTCCTCGGAGCTATTTGATAGATGCAAAAGGCAACGTGTTGCACTTGTGGCAAATCAGTAAATTATGGCAGCAGATAACAAACAATCATAAATCAATAAGAATTTTTTGAGTTTTATCTTCTTTTTTTTTTTGGGAGGAGGGGGCCAAATTAAAAATTGCAAAAATATAATACTAATTATAAATTTTAATTAATTAAAAGATGACTGGTAAAAGAATTTAAATAAATAAATAAATAAATAAAAAGTAAACAAAATATTTCTTATATAATACTGTTTATGAATATGATATTACTTCGCATGACAATACGACCTGTATTGACATTTTCATCACTTTAAAAGAGAAAAAGGCCTCTTCTTGAATTCTCTCTTCCCACTCCACATGTGTGGTTCCTATATACTCTATAATCTCTAGCCTTTATTATTCTCATATCATGCTTAAAGTTAAATCTTCCTCACTATGTTGAATAATATTGATCAAAGTGCAACTACTAGCTATAGAAATCAAGAAGGTAATAATGATCATGATCATCACGAAGAGGAACAAATCCGAGACATACACGCTCTAACTCCACCTCGTCCGCCAGCACGCGGTTCTGGCGTGAGAGACCACCACCACCACCATAATATTTGGGAAACAGGTCATCAAAGATCATCAACAACAACATCTATGGCTAGTACAGATGGTGGTTCATCAAGTGAAAATTTCACAACTATGAGTAGAGAATTCAATGCTTTAGTTCTAGCTGGATCAAGTATTGATCATCATCAAAATGGTCAAAATAGTCAAAATCATAACGTTGACTATGATAGTAATAGTCTATTAGCTAGAATAGGAGAAGAAGATCGTCATAATCATCATGATTTAGATATGTTAGTTGAAGAAGAAGAAAACAATCCTTTAGCTATTGTACCAGACAATAATAATTACCCTTTGAACCCTGTTGCTTCTTCTTCTTCTACTTCTTTTTCAAGAAGGGTAGAAGGGTCTTCTTCTTCAACTCATGGTAATATTATTGATGGTGGTGGTGGTCAAGGTCAAAGTGGTCAAACTGATAATGATCAAATGGTGTCTGTTCAAAGAGTGAAGAAAGAAGAAGTGGAATCTAAGATATCAGCTTGGCAAAATGCAAAAGTTTCTAAGATTAATAACAGATTTAAGAGAGAAGATGCTGTTATTATTGGTTGGGAAAATGAACAGGTTCAAAAAGCTACTTCTTGGATGAAGAAAATCGAGGTATGAATAATACGATGATTTAGATTATTAAGCTAATTAATTAGTTAATTTTGCTAGAGTATATCATTATTATTTTTTATGCTAGTTCGGTCCTGTTTGTTTGAATTTTTTCTTAAAAGTGATTTTAGAACAAAGTACTTTTATAAGAAAAAAAACGTTTCTTTTGCTTCTATTAGGAATCAAAATGTATTTTATGTTTTTTTGAAGTACTTTTACAAAGTCTCAAAACCAAAAAAACAAACGTGCCTTAGTTTGTGTTCACTCATGCATATATAAAAAATTAAAAATATATATTTTGTTATAATTATTTTGTGGGTATTGGGTTATATCAGTGTATAAATGCTTTTTTCTAAAAAATTATTTTATTGTTTTTAATTTTTTATAACCAAAGAACTAGGACTTAATTAAATAGTAGTTAAATAGGATGATAATCAGTTATTACTTTTTATCTTCACGATGAGTACCGTTGAAAAATAATCTTGATTATTAAAAATATTAGTGAGATAATTTATAATAACGGAGTTGTTGATTATATATATGATAATGGGTGATACTTGGTAGATAGTATATATTCAAACATTAAATTCTGTTAGATTAATTTTCACTTATCCTAAATTCTTGAATAAATTAAAATTTGAATTATGTTAAAATAATCCTAATTTATTGAAGATTTGATGAGATTGAAAAGTATATATCACTTTTTTTTTTATCAAATATATATCACATTAATAATATTTATTTTGACTGTTAGCTTTCATTTTGTGCTTGAAGCTTGTGTACAAATCATAGTCAAGTATTATACTTGGTCCTGAATTTTTGAGTTTGTTCATTTTTTTAATTAGGTTTTTATTTTCTCTTTTTCCTATTATTTTTTCCTGGTTGTCATTGTGTTTGTTGTGATGGACACATCATTAAGATGCACATAATATGTCATCTTCTTTTCCTTAGCTAGCTAGTGATAATGTGATATCTCTTTGAGTTTGGTAAGTTTCTAGTATTATTTGATGAATTTATTAAAAAAAAATTAGTTTATCTTGGAATTAGATTATGATGCAAAAATATTATTCAGGAAGGAACTTTTTTTTTTTACTTTTTAAATAATATTTATACACTTATACTTATATATCATATATCATTGCATTAAAAGTTAATTTTATTATTATTGATGATTACTCTACAACTATTATTGTTGGATAATATGAGTCATCTAAGATTATATTTATTTCCAAATTATATAATATTACTTTAGTGTATGAAAATGAAATAATATATATATATATATATATAATGTAAAATGTTAAAAATAAAAATATTTATATATAATTTGATTTTTAACTACAGAGGAAGTTGGAGGAAAAAAGAGCAAGAGCACTAGAAAAGATGCAAAATAATATAGCAAAAGCACGTAGAAAAGCAGAAGAGAAGAGAGCATCATCTGAGGCTAAAAGGGGAACAAAGATTGCTAGGGTTCTTGAAGTTGCCAATTTGATGAGAGCTGTTGGAAGACCTCCTGCCAAACGTTCCTTCTTCTGATCAGATCATCATCAATTTACAAAATATTAAAGAAAAATAAAAAAAATGTGAAATTAAATTAATGCCCAAGGAGAATATGTTCAAGGGTCCTTTTACCTTTTGAACAAAGGATACCCTTTAAATGAAATTGGAGGGCAATAATTAATGAGTGGCAGTTAGCATATATAGAATTGATAATTAATATGAATTTAAAAAAAAGAATTAATAATTAATATGAAATAACGATATTATTGAGTGATTTTTGGTAAAAAGATTTTGAGTATTGTTGAAGAGTATTTTTATATGTTTAATTTAAAGTGTGTTTGGAATTTAAGGAGAGCTTTCTCATTTACAAGTGATAGTTAGTGGTGGGACAACTTTTTATTTTATTATTATAGTTTGTTTATATATTTAATTAATATTTCTTGATCACTAGGAGTTGGTGCTTGTATATATATATAGTCTATAATTGTACCAATCCTTGGATGGTTTTGTTTTGGTGTATCAATTATTATTAGTAGTAATAATAATAGAAATGAAAATTGTGTTTTAATTGTTAATTGGACCTTATACCCAAAATCCATATGCTTTGTATGTAAGAAAGAACAAAACGCAACTTAGATAATTGGTTTCTATCTCTCTTTCCCACCTATTTACTTATTTATTTCATGATACAAGACAATAATTAAAAAAAAAAAAGATAGAACAACCCAAATGTTCACCTTCTAGCAAAAACATGATTTTTTTCATAAGTAAAAAAGAAGAAGGATATTTTGATCAAAAGAAAAAAGAAAATAAAAAAAATGGTATTATCTTTGATTAGATTTTAGGAATTATTTAATCTTTTTATTTGAAAAATATGTTTTAAGTTTATTTGTTTTTAAAAAAATTAATAGAGTTAATTTTTTTAATAAAATTTAAATTATTTAATATATGACTTTGGATATTAGACGATAAATATTTTGTTTAAAATTTATTAAAAAAATTGTTCAATTTTTAAAGAATTTTTTTTCTTAAAAATCAAATATTGTAACTAAATATTAATATTTTTTTTACTTATATATCTATTGAAATATATAAATATATATATATTTATGTTATATTTAATAAAAAAATTAAAATTAAAATAATATATTTTTTACCAATAAATAAACGTAGATATATATATTTTTAAATAAAATAATAATTGAAATATTCCATCCTAAATAAAAACAAAATAAGAGGATAGGGACATTCGATTCATTGAAATTAAAGGTAAAGCTAAAAGCGAAAAAGCAAATTCACTATATAATCACGAGTATGAGAAATTTACGATGTAACTTGACTAATGGAAAGTTTTCAATGTACTTACAAAAAGCCGGTTACACAAAGTGTATAACTATATTTGGGGATTATACAAAGCAAAATTATTTTTCTTTTTGTAAAAGTTCATTCAGGTATTAATGTAAACTTTTTAAATTTTTTATTTTTTATTCAAATAATTAATTATATTATTAAAATATCATTCAATAAACTATTATATTCAAAAATAAATAAATTTGATTAAAAAAATTAATTTACAAATAAGATATATAAAATTTTACGACTTAAACATTTTAATCAAATTAATCAATATTTGATAAAAATAATCTAATAAAAATGATTAAATAAAATTATAAGGTAAATTAAAACCAAAAAAATATTACATCTAATAAATTAAAAACTTATTAATTAGATTTTTATTTTCTTCCCTGCATAACACGTTTAGATTTTTGAAAGAAAAAAAGGATAGTTGATGAAGACACTTCGTATCGAATGAAAGCTTCAATTTGCCTGCCTTAAAGACTAGGAAAGGAGATTAAAAAAAAAAACCACTTTCTAGCAAAAAAACATTATATTTTTTTCACTAGTAAAAAAACTAAAGGACTGAAAAATAAAAAAAATTAAAAAGAAAAGAAAAAAGATGAGTATAAATCGTTCGAGAAAAATAATATATAAAAACAAAAAAACATGAGGATAGTGACATTGATTTCATTGAAATTAATGGCAAAGCAAAAAAGCAAAATAGCAAACTCACTATATAATCACGAGAGTATGAAGAAATTTACTATGTAATTTGAATCATGCAAAATTTTCTATGAGTTACTAGTTTATAACTATATTAGTGGTTACAAAAAACAAAATAATAACATTTTTTTGTTATTGCATAACACATTTAGTATTTTGAAAGAAAAAGAATAGTTGATAAAGACACTTCATATCAAACGTAAGCTTCAATTTGCCTGCCTCAAGGACTAAAAAGGAGATAAAAAGATGGGCCCATGAAAAGTTTTGTTGATCCCAAATTATATATCTATTAACAAAAAGGTTGTTAAATTAAAAAAATCTAACATTTTGGTCTACAATCTATTATAAATAGTAATAATTTAGAGAACTAAATATAATAAATTAGATTTAAATGTGATATTAACTAATTTTAAGAGGTTTATGTCAATAAAGACATAACATGCAAACATACGAAATCCTCCTACCTAAAAAGATATTTAAAAAAATATAAAATTAAAGTAAATTTTACTTTTGAAATACTTTTATTAAAATATGTTTTAGTGGAAGTACCACCTTAATATTATAAGTTTAAATTTGGGATTAGGGAATTCCAAAATAAGATCCTGTTTTGTTCTTCTTTTGGTATTAAACAAAGTCCATTTCTCTAGCCATTTGGCTAGAAACTACCATTTATCGATTGAAACCCAAAAGAATCGATTCCAAAAATACAAATGAGCAATTATTTGCCTAAAAACATTTGGGAAAAAATAGCAATTTTAATATCACGACTAAAGTATCATATACGTGTTGGGAATACTTTGAGTGTGATACAATATGGATTATGGATGGTAATTTAATTTGCTAAGATGGGTTATAAACATAGATTAATTTTTTAAATATTCTTAATATTGTCAATATATTTATAATACTTTGTCATATGAAACAATCTACATCTAAAAAATATTCACCTATATTTTTAATAAAATTTTAATATTTATAAATTATACAATAATTTATAACGATATTTATATATTTTTAATATTTTTATAAAATTTATAAATTTATTGATATTAATTATTTATCATTTTTTACATCTTATACTTTTTTTAATAAAATTGTAGAGTTAAAAAATGAAATTGTTACGTGAGTGTGAAATAACAATTCCTATACACAAATCCCATTTTATTTAAAAATTTCGCATATTACACACTATACCTTGTAGTTCAATGCAATTCTCTTTCACTTGCAATAGTTCAAAAATATACAATGTAATAAATTTGTGTATAAATCATAGACATTTGAAAATTCTAAGTAAATAAATTGAAGATACGGTTTCCTTTGTCACATCACATCTATCATCTTAACAAGTAATTCTGACACTCAATTCTAAGTTTTTAAGAGAAAAATTATATATATTTTTAACTTGTAATAAAATTTAAATAATACCATATTATTAATTAGTATTAATTTATCAATAATACATAAAATATAATTATAATTTATTTATGATATATAATACTATTTTAATTAAAAATATATATGAGTAATATATTTGTATTTTTTTAATAAATAAATTACTCGTGTATCTATAATTAAAATTAAAATCTTAATTTTTTTCGCATATTTACACGTATACTTGATTCATAAATTATTTTATTAAAAATAATGTAATTATACTGTTTTACATAACAAAAACACACGATTTTAAACACTTAGCTCAAATTATATAAAAAAAAGGGGTGATCATTTAGGGCTTTAAATCTTACCTAAGATCTCACATCCGTTGTTTTTTATGGGAATATCAAATGAGATATTTCCATTGAAATTGAAATAAATGTAAGATCAGGCACATTTTTTTAGGCTTTGCTAAGTTAATGGCAAGAATTGCGGTCCACTTTACAAGTAAGAAGGCACATTCATTAACTAATTTTGCACGATAGTAAATACATTAGTTTCTTCAATTTTATTTGGTTATACTACTAATTTTCTAATCGTATGGCAATAAACTTGGATCTTGACTTCATTAGTATATCAGCTAATCCCCAACTTTTTTATTACTAAACAAAAAGGGTAAGCAATTAAGTGCACCCACACAAGTTACATGGTCTCCCAAATGGATGCAACAAACATGGCACGAGTTTTTTTTAATATCACAAGTTAATCTAATATGTAACTTAAAATAGACAAATATGAATATTATAGTTAGAATTAAAATATGACATTTTTTTTCAAAAATTGATCAATTAATCAAAGTTTATTATCAAAGCGAGTCCATATTTTTTTGAGATTGATTTGTCCAAATAAAAATGAAAATTACGTAAACTTATTTCGTAGGTTCGATTGTAGGTTTCAAAACCGACAATAAAATCAAATTTATTTTTTAATATTGTTATAAATATTTAATAATTGTATTATATTATTTGTGTTAAAAAATATATATGATTTCTTTATATAGGAGTTATATGTAAATTAGATATGTCTAGAGTTAACTAGATATAAATTATTAGATATGATATAAATTAATAGATATACATTAATCTGTTAATAGATATATATCAACAACTCCACTCAAACTCAAGGTGGATGTGAAACCAACTTGAGGTTGTCAACCAAATTACGAGTGCGTCTCTTAGGGTGTGCCTTAGTGAGGATATATGCAAGTTGATCGTAGGAGAAGAAAGGGAAAAACTTGAGAGCACTATGGACAAGATGAGAACGAATAAAATGACAATCAATCTTGATGTGTTTAGTTCGTTCATGGAAGACATCATTGTGAGTAATATGAATGACACTTTGATTGTCACAATAAAGGGGAGTAGGAGAGGATGTGGACACACTCAAATCCTTAAGAAGTCATCATAGCCAAAAGAGCTCATATGTGATATCAGTAATAACACGATATTCTACTTCAGTACTGGAGCGGGCCATAAAAGTTTGTTTCTTACTTCGCCAAGAAATCAAAGAAGAACCAAGGAGAAAACAATAACCTGTAGTGGACTTGCGATCAATGGGATCTCCTGCCCAATCAACATAAGAGAATGCACGAAGTACAAGAGGAGACTGTACTGAGTAGAAAAGGCCACGAAAGAGAGTGCCCTTCAAGTATCGTAGAATGAGCAGAACAATAGCATAGTGAGTTGATCGTGGAGTAGACAGATACTGGCTTACCTGATGAACAACATAAGAAATGTTTGGATGAGTAACTGTAAGATAAACCAAGTTGCCAACCAATCGTCTGTAAAGAGAGGAATTGGACAATGGTTCTCCCTATGGTGTTAGATGCACATTAAGTTCAATTGGAGTGTTAACAATCCTACTGTCAGTGAGTCTAGGTTGAGATAAAAAGTCAGATGTATACTTGGCTTGAGTAATATAAAGCCAATTTGTGGAACGAGTGTTCTCAAGACCCATGAAATAGCTAATATGTCCAATGTCTTTCATCTCAAACTATTGACTAAGAAAATCCTTAAGTTCTTGAATGTCACTGAGGTCATCACTAGTTATGATCATATCATCCACATATAAGAGAATCAAAATGGTGCCTTTATCATTGCGACAAAGAAATAAAACAAAATCATAAGCACTGACAGTGTAATCAAAGCCAAGGATGGTGGAGCTGAACTTGGCAAACCACGCTTGTGAAGTTTGTTTAAGGCCATAGAGTGCACGTCAAAGGTGAAAAACCTCGTTTATTTCAACAAAAAGACTAGAAGGATATTGCATATAGAATTCTTCATGTAGATCCTTATCAAGGAATGCATTTTTAATATCCTTTTAAAAAAGGTCTCATTTACTAGCAGCGATAATAGCTAAGAGGGCATGAACAAATGAGATATGGGCAACTAGAGCGAAAGTCTCTTCATAATCAATCTCATACCTTGTTTAAAACCTTTTGCAACAAGATGATCCTTGTAATGCTCGATGGACCCATCAGAACAAGTCTTGATCTTATAGATCCACTTACTACCAATCACATACTGACTATAAGAGAGAGTAACCAGATCCCAAGTATGGTTTTTGGTTAATGCATCGTTTTTTTTCTTTTATTACAATCTTCCATAAATGGTCAATATATGTCTCACGATAAGTGTGAGACTTATGGAGTGTAGCAAGGGTAGTGTAACAACGATAGTCAAGTAAATGTGCAGGAATGGATCTTCCCCAGGTTTAGTGGTGATGTGAAATTTCTTGTGGAAGATCTTCATACGGAGCAAGAGTAGGTGACCTATGCTTAAGGTGGGGTAGCTCATCATCAACCTGTTCTTCTTCAACCTGTTTAGGAGAATCATCAAAAATATCCGAAGATTGAATAGAGAAGTCCAATGAAGGATCAAGAGTATATGTAGAAGGAACAAGAGACTTATTTGGAAATTTTTCTAAAACATTTAAGTTAGTTAGGGAATAACAAAAGTAAGAGAGTTCAACAAATAAGGAGTGTTCCCAAAAGACAACATTACGAGAAACATAAAGACGATGCGAGACAGGATCATAGAATCGATACCATTTTTGAGTTTTACCATAACCAAGAAAACAACAAAGTTTAGATCAAGACTCAAGTTTGTTGTGTTCATGAGGTTGAAGAAGAACGAAATAGGCAGATCCAAATGAACGAAGGTAATGATAGTGAGAGAATGACTCAGAAGGCATTCATATGGAGTCTGATTATGAATGGTAGTGCTTGGAATGTGATTAATGGCATGAATAGTATGAAGAGCGTCTTCACTCCAAATTGAGGCAGAAACTTTGACAAATACCTTCACTAAAGCACTTCCTAAGGGATACACTCGTAATTTGGTTGATAACTTTAAGTTGTCTCACATCCACCTTGAGTTTTAAGAGGGTTGTTAATATATATCTATTAACAGATATACATTACTATGATACCATGTTAGAAATACTTAATGATTGTATTATATTTTTTATGTTAAGGAATATACATGATGTTTTTATATATGAGTTACAAGTAAATTAGATATACCTAAAATAAACAATATATACATTAACATATATACATTAATCTATTAATATATATAGATTAACAAATACAATGATTTTTCTTAAGCATTATTTATTATTTATATATTTATATATATTATAATATCTATTATTATTAAATTATATTATCATTTTGTCTAAATTATAAGTAAAAATAAAAATGTAACTAAAATATGTATTAGAATGTTATCCAATGAATATATAATTATAGTATTTTATGTAAATATTAAAAAATTCTTTAGCAATGTACCATTAACTTATCGCAAAATATTTTTTTAAGTTAATGAACATATTTATTTACTTTGTTTTCTTTTTTCTTCAAAACATTATATGGTATCTTTATTTAAATTAAAAAAGGTTTTTATATTGATCTAAAATGGTTAAGTTAAATGCTCTTAAATAGAATTTATAGGTTGGTTTAAAAGTTGATTTTTTAAGTTGTAAGTCAACTAAGGTTTTAGATTTTTCAAAAACTTTAATGGTTAGAACACTATGTGCATCATTGGTACTAATTTAATTAATAAGTGTTCCATATTTTAATAGTATTATAATTCAACAAAATATATACATGTAGATTTATATTTTCACACTAAGTATTAGTTCTTACATTTAATATTAGATACACTAGTATTCTAAAATTAAGATGTAATTGGAAAAAAATAAAGAATAAATTTATCTTTAAAATAATTAATGAATAATTTTTTCATTTAACCATTATTAACCTAAAAAATTCAATCTAACCCAAAAGGAACCAAAATCACGAAAGCTAATATAGAATCTAAAAAAAAAAAAACTTTAAAAGAATAGAATCACGTTAAAGATAACGATTTTGGATAAAAACAATAAACAATTTATGACTTTACAAAATAAACTGTAAGATTTTTATTTTAAATTAACACTTAATAAATTCTTAGAAATGGTTGATGGAAAATTAAGAGGTGATTCATTGGTAGAAATTTTTTTAACTAGGAGTTTTCTTCTTATTTTTTGCTCATGTGAATGGTAAATCTTAAAACTTCAATTAAATTCTAATTTTGGATAGTATGTAAAATTTCAAACACTCTCCTTCCAAATAAGCAATGAACAATGAATATCATCGTTTGTATAAATACAACCCAAAAAAGCAAAAAAAAAAATGATAGAGTTGCAAAAAAATGTACCAATATCTTGAATAAATAATTTTCTTTCTATGTATGCTTAACTTTACCTTGTAATTAGGCTTTTTGGGGGAGAATTTTGAAGTGGAAATGTTTAAGTGGTGAATTAATTAATGAGAAGTTGGGAACAAAGTGATGAAGGCAAAAGCACTCAGCATCAAACATGGATCCATAAAAATGGTGGCATTCCTTACCTATTACCGTATTCAGGAATGCAAACGTTTATACGAAACAATTGGAATTGTAAAAGTATTATTTTTAACAATTAGAAGAAGAAAAAATATTTTTAAATTAAAAATCAAATGACACGGTTTTTCGCCCTTAAAACTTTTAAGCATTAGTTTTATTTAAATCAAATCACACACTAAATTTATGTTTTCTTTGGCATATAATAGTAAATCAAATATCACCAGATCATTTGAGATGGGATTCGAGTTGAACATGAATAATACCTGTCCCTAATCGAGATGGTAACAAGCATAAAAACAGTTCACCTATTTTATTTTTGGTACGTCACATCATATTCCACTAATGATCGATAAATATATTAACAAAATATTCATATTTTATACCATAAGAGTTTACATTTTTAGCTATTTTTATTAACATATTTATTACATATTAATAATACATATAAAACACCAAAAATAATAGAAAGAAAATGGACTCAAAGAGGATGATCTACATTTAAATAATCATATGTCCAATTCCATTATAGGCAAAATCTGATTATTTATTATGCTCCTCTAATTTCACTGGTATGACTGACGAATTTTTTTTAATGAATAACATCGACCCTTTGGTCTTTACTAAACAGATGTGCATTGCACTCACATGCATATTTTTTTCTTAATAGAACAGCCCAATTTGGTTAACTAACTTTAATATCTGTCTGCAGAGGAAAAAGAGTCACTCATATAATAGAAAGAAAACTACAGTTACAGATTCTTTGGATCTATTTTTTAGCAGATAACCAGGAACTCTTACAGGATGAGTAGTCAAAATAGTTTATTTGCGGTGCTTTTTATGCTTAGGCTCTTCCGATAATACTTGACTCATCTCAGTGTTCTGAAATGGGTTTTGTAGTACAGACATCGGGCTTGATTCCCCTTTAGTGGCAGTCTCTGATCTGCGTCTCTTACCTTTGCACTCTGATTTTGGCATAGTTTTAAGCTCATTGTGGAGCTGCTTTAACTCTTTGAATGATGCCAAAGTGCGTCGCAGGTATGCCTGAATGGTTTGTGAAGCACCAGTATCAGTAGCAACAAATGAAGACAAAGTTTTAGTTGCCTTAGAGAGAGAGATTGGCTTTGATGAAACGACATCCCCTGCAACTGTCTTCATCTTAAACTTTTCCTTTTCTTTGAACTATGGGTCTAGTATACCTGTGACAGGAGTAATATAGTGAGAGAATTAGAAAGTATCTACGTATCTTGTTACAAAAATTAAACCAACAGTAAAAGTGTCCCAGGAAAAGGAAAAAGAAAGAAAAGTGAACAAGAAAGCATCCATGTACCTTGTTACACAAACTTAAACCAACATTAGCGCGGCTACCATACTAGAAAATATTACTTATGTGGTTCTCACCAGGAAAAAAATCTTGTGTTCTAGAAGCATTGTCTATTTGAATGTGATTGCAAACAAACTCTTAACTGTCATATTAAATGTCAAATTAACTTACTCAAACTTCCTTGTGTAACAAGGGCAAGCTCCAAATGGTCCAAAAGATAATGCACGAGTAATCAGATATTTTTCATAAAATTCCAAATAATAATTGAAACATCATTAGAGAGAAATTTCAATTTAAAATAATGTATATTTAATGTTTGTTATCATTTATGCAGTCGAAATAGAAATAAGTGTCTTATTCCTCCGAGTTGTATACTTGTTTATCAGTCATGTTATGTAAAAAATTAATATGACAATATAGTGGTACTTTTGAAACAAATGCACCAAAACCTCCCCAAAATATGCGAGTAAAACATCAAAGTAAATCAATCTTTAGACCATACTACACCCATTGACCTTGACATTGGGAAATAATCAATGAGATGGATAAAAAGAAAAAAACTTTCAGGCAACGTAGCCTGGCCGAGGACATAAACATATCAAATAAACGCAATAGCTAACCCAAATATTTACCCGCCCTTGCCCTTCAATTATAAGAGTAGAAACATCAACAGAAGAGTTTAAATATCTCCCTCCTCTATCTCAGATAAAAATTGCATAGATGCTTTAATCCAGAAATAGCAGGGAGATAGAAATCCAAATTGGGTTTCTTTCTCATTTTTATTTTTGTGTAATGTTCTAACCAGATTCTACATGTACATACGCATTATTTCTGTAAGATAATTAATTATATTCAACAGAGTTCACACGCCTAAAAATTATAACTCATTGACTTAAGCTAAGGAAAATAAGTAGAGTAAAACTCCAAAGCAATATATCAAAAAGAAAAGACTGACAGAACCTATTATGGTTCATCGTACGAAGGAAAATTAGTTTTGTTTTTCTATAAAAAGAAATCAAACATTGGCATCCATATGAATTAACATCAAAACTCAAAAGCATCATAAATAAAAAGAAGAAAACAATTCCTGAAGTAAGTCAAGTAATATATCAAGCATTCATTGATTCTAGAAAAAAATAAATTGAAATGCATTGAAAAGTTCCACTTTTGAAGGATCCAAACGTACATAAAGCATCATATCAGATCACTAAACCAACTAATAAGCCTAAAATGATCAAATTCATAGTATTCAAGCTCTACAGTTAGTCTGAAACCAATTTGAGTTCGATAAATCTTTGGTATTACTAAAAAATCCTTAATTAAAACTAAGAAAGGTTTTCTGTGATTTTTAGAATCATGAAACCTATCTTTAGAGCATGACCAAGAAATTGTTTCAAATGAGCAGCAAATAACCTAAATTTGAGAATCACAAACCGAGTCTGGGAGATGTATCTTACTTATTACAGAAGAGGGAGCATGCACTGATGGTGAACGGCAAATGCTCAAAAGTGGAGGATTATTGACCGACGGCGTATACGTGGGAGAGGGAGAGAATGAAATTAGCTGACAACCTTTATTTGGAGAATAATCCTGATCTAAATGGAACTTGGAAAAAGGACCGTTGTGCCCTAAAATTCATTCATCCTCTACAAGTCAACAACGTTATGTTTTTTTTTTTTTAAATTCATTACAAGGATTTGGGCTCTGAGCTGGGCCGGCTTGATCTCATTTTAATATGTTACGAGAAATTCATAAATAATAATAATAATAATATTTTCACCTTATAAGTCCATTTTAATTTTTAAGTTGTAAAAATAATTAGATAAATTTATTTAATTAATATTATTATTTAGTTGTATCCGATAGAATTTTTTTATATTATAATTTTATAATTTATTATAATTTAATTTAAATTAAATTGTTAATAAAATATAAATAAATACATGTTTTATTTTATATTATTTTATTTTAAAAAATATAAATATAAATTTTAAATCTTTATAATAACTCAACGAGTCTTCGAGTATACTTTTTATTTTTATGATTTTTTTAATTATAATTATAATATTTTTTATGAAGACAATAATATAAATTAAAATATTGTATATATTGAAATTTATATAGAATAATAATTGAGTTTTAGTTACAATCCTATTTTATGTAATCCAAATTTTTGACATGTTTATAATAGTATCCTATTAAAGTAATAATCTTCTATTTTTATTTGAATTGAATCAAATTTAAATTTGTAAAAAATATTTACTTTCAATTCAATGTTAACTCTTAATTGAAATTTGGGTTAATCAAACAAATTTGATAAATAAAATTTTAAGAAAAATTATTTATAAAATTTATAGACAAAAAATATGCATAAAAATTTACTACAAATTGAATATATTTATAATGAAATAATATATATATATATACATACTTAATCAGAGATATAAGTAATATTTTAAATATTATTTTTGTTTTTAATAATTTTTATATTTTTATTATAAATAAAAATTTATAAAAAATAATCTAATAATAAATATTTTATACTAAAAAATTAAAATTTTATAATGTATTACTTATGATTAATTTGACTTTAAATATAATTAGATTTATAAAAAATTAAAATTTTATATATTTAATAAATATATGGTCTATAATTAAAAAAAAAGATAAAAAAATACAATCTTTATTCTTAATTCTTTTCATACTATAAAATATGAATTTTTATTTCCTATTTTTATCGTTCATTTTATTATTTCTATCTTTATTTATCTCAAATCAAATAATTCTTATTAAAATTTACTCCATGAAAAGATATTGATAACCCTAACTAAGATATTTTGAGGGATGTATACTTAACTCACGAAGCTGAAACTTTTTTGTTACCGAAAATCTATCTCTCTCTCATTTTTTTTAATAGAAGTGAAATATCTAATTTGTATTTTATAATAGAAAAAAAAAACATTTTTATTTTATTTTTTTGATGTGGGAGCTCAAATAAGAACCTCATTTGCCAAATCCTCTCTTTGCTCTTCTGACTCACACAATTCAGAGAGCGAGTGAGCCATGGAGATGGCTATTGGCTTCCAGAGCTCTCACTTCTCAGTTCTCCCAAGCCTTCGTCCTCGGACTTTATCTCCTTCAACTGGTACCTCTCTATCTAAGAAGCAACTCTTCGGTCTCGGCTTTTCTTCATCCTCACCTTCGCTTCCCTTTTCAACCTCCAAAACTTCTCAGAGTTTGAATTCTAGAAATTTACTTCCCAGAGTTCCAGTTAAATGTTCTGTTTCTGAAGTTACTGAAACTTCAACAGGTATCTTAATATTTTTGTTTTCCTTTTCTTTATGCACTATTTTGATATTTGTCATGTTTTGGTACTTTTTTTTTTGTGTGGTTACGGATTTACGGTAATTTGATATTGTCTCGGTTCACAATTGGATTATTTTTTAAGCTCTTTGCCTAAGTATTGAATTTCGGAATTATTGAACTATAAGAAAATGTATATATTTTATTTTGAATGAAGAGTATTTATGGCCTTGTTTAAGTGAATTTTGTATTATTTTAAAGAATATTTTATTTGGAAAATGTTTGATACTGATGGAATTAACAGCTTCTAAGGAGCAATTGTTCTTTTTACTCGTTTTATATACTTTTTTTTGGTTAATTCTTTATATTGTCAATTTTTTAGTAAATGACCCATTTAAAAGTTACATCATTTAGTTCGTTAATGTGTTCTTGGTTGTTTCTATGTCTATGCATTGGTGTGTGTTGGAGTACTTGAGAGAAGGCTGCATTAAGAATGTATGAATATGTGTTAATAGTCGAAGCTGTATGTTTGTATGGGTTATTTCACAATACTTGACTCCTGATCCATATAATGTATTAGAGAAGAAGAGCCAGTTGACGAGGAGAAGAGATGTAAGGAATATAGCAATTGTAGCTCATGTAGATCATGGAAAGACAACTTTGGTTGATGCAATGTTGAGGCAAGCAAAGGTAGAAAAACCTTGTCAATTTTATTTCAACTAACTCGCAACATGTTTTTTTTTTTTTTACTTTTTGCCATAATTTTTTCAATGAACCCCTTTTCCCAATGTGAATCAACTTAGAAGTTGAAACTCATTTGACATTTTGAATGCTATGAATGAGTAATCATGAGCATGGTTTGAGAAGTGATTAGAAAAATACGGGAATGGACATGGTTGTATGAGTAGGAGCATCAAATCTAAATCCTTGATTTTGTTAACGTTTAATAGTTTCAACAATGAATGATTTGATCTTCCATCTTTATCCACAAACTATTTTTTGCAACCCTAAGGATTAAGAAGAACGAAGATTTGGTAGCTGACCTGACACTCCCAATGGCCATTTGAAAAAATTCGAAATTTTCTGAAAAATTTGCTGCTTCCAGTGGTTGAACCAATTTTGTAGTTTTATTATTGGCGTAATGTGTAATTTGGAAGTCATTACTACCATTTATTACTTTGAAGCTCAAATTTTTTATTGCAGTTATTTCTTCCTTTCCCCTTTCCAGGCCTAATGACTTGGATATGATAATGACTGATACTTAATGTATTCCTTGTGTTCTTTTTACAGGTTTTTCGTGATAATCAATTTGTACAGGAGAGGATAATGGATTCGAATGATTTAGAACGGGAAAGGGGAATTACAATACTGAGTAAAAACACTTCTATCACCTACAAAGATACAAAGATTAATATAATAGATACTCCTGGTCACTCTGACTTTGGAGGTGAAGTGGAGAGAATTCTCAATATGGTTGAGGGGATTCTTCTAGTGGTACTTCTTTGCAACTTAAATGCTTGGAAGTCCAAGTACTTTTACAATCTAATTTTATGCTTCTATCATTAACGTATAATTATTATCATGCTTGGACTTTTAATTTTCACTGTGATTGCTGATGCTATTTCTAAAAAGAGAGCCCCACAGTCTTGAAAGCAAGCTATCGAAATCGGTTTTTACTAATAAAAAAAGGTTAGAATTAAAAATATTCTGACACGACCCTTTTTGGAACATTTACCACAATCTCAAACCAGTTTAGGTCTCCTTGAAGATAAAGCTTTGGTACTTGTTCCTTATTTGTGCCTCATTTTTTGTGGCTTTCCTTGTGATGCTACATTTATAGATAATATCTGCCAAAAAGTGACACGGTATCCTTCTTCTAGGTTGACTCTGTTGAGGGTCCAATGCCACAAACAAGATTTGTTTTGAAGAAAGCTCTGGAATATGGTCATGCTGTTGTTGTTGTCGTGAACAAAATAGATAGGCCTTCAGCTCGTCCAGATTTTGTCATCAATGCCACCTTTGAACTCTTTATTGAACTGAATGCAACTGATGAGCAGGTACTTCTTTTAACTGTTATAGAAATAAACATTCACTTTATAATTTTCAAAAATATTTATTTTCATAGTTTGATTTGTAATTCCATGCCATCTTGTGCTTGTTAAATTTGCTGCATTAAGTGGCCTTTCTGTAATAATGTTGTTGTTTTTTCTGTTTTCTTTCCAATGATTTTGCTTTTTAAAAACAAGAGTAAATGATAACACACTCAATTTTTGGTTTCCATTATTTTCAGGAAACCTGGTCAAAGCCTATGTTGTTGTTGGAATTATATCCTTATAAAAAGCATTTTTCATAATCAAGTTTCTTTTTTTTTCTATCCCCAACTTGACATTTTTGAAGAGAACAAACCTATGGATGCTTTTTTTTTTTAGCACAAATGCTAAAACAAAATTGAAAACAGAATTCAAAAAATGTTACATGGCATCCCCTAAGATGGTCCACCTGATGAAACCACCTCTTTTGTTTTGTTTTGTGAACCATGGTATGAAAGATCTTATCTTATTGAAGGTTCCCTATTGAATGCAGTGTGATTTCCAAGCAATATATGCGATTGGTATTGATGGAAAGGCAGGTTTGTCTCCTGACAATCTGGCTGATGACCTTGGGCCACTCTTTGAGACTATAATCAGATGCATACCTGGGCCACGCATTGAAAAAGATGGTGCACTGCAAATGCTTGTTAGTAGTGATTTTTTTATATTACGTTTTTAAATATTTGCTTTATTTTTGTCTTTCCATTTGAATTTGATTAGTGCTTTAGGTTTATATCTTTCTTTCTTTTTGGCTTTAAAAAATTCTTAACAATTGTTTCTGAAAAGCTTGATTTATTCTGTAGCTCAATTGAGTATTTATACATATTCACAAGTCCTATTTAAATAGTAATCTAACTAGTAACTATACACAAACTAATATGACACCTAAGAATTCTAGAATAACTAGAATATATATAATATACATACATACATGTTAACTATATAACTGAGGGTGACTGCCTATTGTCTAAATTTGAGGAATGCTTTTGTAATTTTTGAAAATCTCAGGGGCTTTGTACTAATTTTCCCATATCTTAAAATTTCCAAGGTTGACTTGTTTTATTACAATTCTTGCTCATTGTTGTCCTTTTGAATTGTATTTCATTTAACTATGATAATTTTTCTTTTTTTTTTTTAATGATAGAAATGTCTAGTAAGTTATACTCTTTTTTTATTAGGTTACCAATATTGATTATGAAGACCATAAAGGACGAATAGCTATTGGACGCTTGCATGCTGGAGAGTTGCGAAGAGGGATGGATGTGAAGGTAAGTGTGTGCTGCCTGTCTCTTTCCTTTTATTCTCAATTACTTGATAGTAGGGGTTACTCCTTATAGTTTTTATGTTTACTTGGACCACAGAGACTGTTAAACATCATTGCTAATGTTTTCATATGTACGTTAGCATTATACCATCCTAAGTATATTATTTATAAAAGGATTAATCAAATAGTTGATTATTTTCTAATTTCATGCTTGTTTTGTCAACTCGTTAAACTAAATATGCTTTATGGTTTATATTTCTATCTCTATGTTTATCAATCCCATATAACATTTTCAACTTTGGTTTCTTGGAGATAATAATTATCTATAAAGATAAGACTCTAGTTATCTTAGTCATAAGGTCCAAGTCTTTACGAATATTAGGAGTCTGATTCCTATTAAGTTTGTATGTCTAGCCTATAAATAAGAGATGTATTCTCTCACGTATGTAACTTGAAATAGTTATTTAGGTCTTTAATTTTAGGTTTAATTATTTTATCAGTTTCTAAACTTTAAGCAATTTCACACATAGATCCTAACTTGACTACTAAAGTGCACTTTTTTGATTTATAACCCTAGGGCCAATATGTGAAATTTTAAAAGTTTGTGATTAAATCATATGACTTAGTATTTTAGAACTTATGTGTGGAGTTTTAAAAATTTGAGGAGTAAATTGTACATTTTAAAAATTTGGGACCTATGTGTGAATTAGTCAAAGTTTGGGGACTAATGATATAGTTTAGCCTTAGTTTTATTATTCCCTACTTTCTTTGATATTTATATTTTAACAGTGTTAATATCAGTTTCCATGTTGTTAGGATAAAATTTGATGGAGACTAACTGATCTTTTCCTCCACAGTTTTATGGAATTCATTAAGTATGCCAATGTATTTCTTCTGATGATTTTAAAATTTGGTAGGTATGCACCTCAGAAGAGTTGTGTAGATATGCAAGAATTAGTGAGCTTTTTGTGTATGAGAAATTCATTAGGGTTCCAGCCCAAACTGTGGAAGCTGGTGACATATGTGCAGTTTGTGGAATTAATGATATTCAGGTATTATTACATCTGCACCAATCTACTCTTATTCTTACGTTGGCATTACTTTATTTATAATGTATTTTTGTAATTTCTGAAAGATGTATATTTTGTTGAACTTGAAATTAAATCGAGAATTTTGCTTGGTTTTAAATTTATTGCTCAGATTGGTGAGACAATTGCTGATAAGTTATCTGGGAAGCCGTTACCCTCAATTAAGGTGGAGGAGCCAACAGTAAAAATGGCTTTCTCCATAAACACTTCACCGTTTGTTGGTCGAGAGGTATGCTGTCAAGTTGTAATTATCAAAAATGTACTACACATACATAGTGTCTCTCTTTAATCACTTCACCATATTTATTGTACCTTAAGTTATCTGTTTGGCCAAGCCGAGTGATGAAAGCATGACACCATTAGGAGTCACCTGCATTTTATTGAATCAATTTATAAATTCAATGCTATATATTTTTGTATTATTTTGATGGTAAGAATAATCTAATATTTCCACAATATTTGAGCAACTCTAAACACAAGCATGCTACTTCCATAAAGTGAAAGTCTCTTTTCCGAGGTTTACGAATTGGCAATATAGTTTGTGTACACGTTTACTTGGTAAGGGTTTCCATACTTATTTTCAACTGAGTATGGTTTCTTACCTTTCAGGGGAAATATGTTACCAGTAGGAACTTGCGTGATCGACTTAACCGTGAACTTGAGCGTAATTTGGCTATGAAAGTTGAAGATGGAGAAACATCAGATACGTTTATTGTTAGTGGGCGGGGTACTTTACATATCACCATACTGATAGAAAACATGTAAGTATTAGTTATTTTCTTTCCTTTTTATAACTTTTACTGTTTTACATGCTTGTTTATTAGAGATCATGCATTTCAGGCGAAGGGAAGGGTTTGAATTCATGGTTGGACCTCCCAAGGTTATAAACAAAAAGGTGGATGACCAGTTGTTGGAACCATACGAGGTGACTTTCTGATATACCCTTTACTACCACTTAGAAAAGAAATAAAGGAAATTTGTTGACATTAATAAATATCAGTGTGCTTTCATGTTTAGCGTACATGGTAGCAATTTGGCCTCTGAGGGGAGCATAGATGGAAAAAGTCACAAATTTAAGATCTAGTTTTTCTTTTTCTTTCATAGAGTACATGCTAAATCTGTGGGTTTATTTTAAGCTGTCAGCAGAGGTTGTCTCGAGGTTTCTGATAACAAAGCTAGAGGAAACCGATTCAAAGAATAAATAGTTTACTCCTCCTACCTCTTGAAACTTGAAAGCAATGCTGATGAAGTTATATACTCTTACCTTTTGACCATGGAAAGTTTTAATTCCTATTTGATATCTGCTGTCTTTTTCTTAGCCTGTTTGCAGTGTTATTTATAGATACTTGTTACTGATAAAAGTTGTTATAGTTATATATTCATACAAAAGAAAACGTACTCTCCACTTTGTTATAGCCAATATTTCTATTATGTGATATTCTTGCAGATTGCCAATGTGGAGGTGCCAGAGGAACACATGGGATCTGTGGTTGAACTCCTAGGCAAAAGGAGAGGGCAAATGTTTGATATGCAAGGGGTTGGGTATGTGGACTGTTTCCTTTTATTCTCTATATCTATCCACAATTGTTGCGAGGAATGGGATTAATCGGGGAAAAAGAGATTAAATTATCTTGTATAGAGAGGGAGTATCTGAAGTTACAAAGCTCCTCCTGGTCATAGGAAAACTAAATATTTTAACAACATTTAAATTAAAACAACAAAAAGAAAGGAATATAACCAGGCAGGATAACGACCCCCTTGTTGAGTTCAGTTACGAACCCATGCATTGCTTTATAGTTAAACTGCTACAGAAGTTTGGTTCTTTTTCTACAAAGCAGAGTAGGTTACACAATGTACTGCATGATGAATAAGTTACATATTTGTGCATTTTCTGTTACCATCTCATTGAACAAGCAAAAATCATGTCCCTAATGACAATTTTTTTAAGGCTTTCACTACATTATTCCACAATATGATTGCACTCTGCATATTAAATGGGGCTTCCCTTTTTTTCCCTTTCGCGTATATAATGTATTGATGTATGACTAATGATCATAGTTTTGCATTGACTATCTACATTTCTGTCCATTTTCTTTGTGGTATGTTTAATATTGATTAGTATTTGACGCTTTGAGTCTCACTGCTGTTAATGTGACCTATAATCTGTAAGTTCTGGATTTTATTTGTGTGCTAGGTCAGAGGGCACAAATCAACTTAAATACAAGATTCCAACCCGTGGGCTTCTTGGTCTTCGTAATGCAATTTTAACAGCTTCCCGTGGTACAGCAATACTAACGACGATATTTGATAGCTATGGACGTTGGGCAGGTGATATCACAACCCGTGATCAGGGTTCATTGGTAAGCTCTAAGAAGTCCCATTTATGTTGAGTAATATTGTCATCAATATCAATTATTACAACAAACCATACCCTTGTATGATTACGTATTGAAATTTGACTTGGTGAAAGATAATCAAGTTTGCTAATTTCTTTTCATATAGTACTAAAAAAGGAAGAGAAGAAAAAACGTCCTTTATGTCATAAACTTTGTGTTTTCTTTTTCCTCTCTCCCTCCTTCCTTTGTACCCTCTACCCTGTTAGTAGTTAACACGAGCAGCGGGGTATGAAGAAAACAATAATTCAATATCTTCATCTATGTTTGTTTTGTATGTAGTGCGAATGTGGAATTCTGATAACCACATAAACTGAGTTGCACGACATTTCGTATGATTTTCAGGTTGCTTTTGAGGATGGAACAGTATCATCATATGCTCTTTTCAGTGCCCAGGAGAGAGGCCAGATGTTTGTTAGTCCTGGGATGGACGTCTATAAAGGTCAGATAGTTGGTATTCATCAACGGCCAGGGGACCTGTCCCTTAATGTGTGCAAAAAGAAAGCTGCAACAAATGTACGTTCTAACAAAGAACAAACTGGTAAGAAATATTGCATTGTACTCTCAATTTCTCTTTTTTTAAGAATTTTTACATTTACTTGTACTAGTTAAAAAATCAAGTGTTTTGCACATGCATTGTTATATTTATATATATATTAATTTTTACAAATATATGTGAAACTTATTTGATATAAATGACAATTAAATAAATAATAAAAAACTAATTATAAGTTTTTTAGTCAATTAAATTTAATATAGAGTGCGAGATATGTTCTTATTTAAAAGCATAAGGGTATTTTTGTCTAAAATTTATTTAGGTGTGATTTAGACTTTTATATAGTATATATATAGATATGGTATGTTGAATGTCAAACGATGTTAGTTCTAGTATGAAACTCTTGTTACCGTTGTTCATTTGGCTCAAAATGCTAAATATAAAACTGAAGTAACCACTTCGCCCCCTCCCCCCTAGAAAATTGTGTTTGTCATTTTTCATAGAATGTAACTTTGTTTTTATTTGGCGTAATTAATAATGTTTCCTTAAAGTATGATTGAACAAAAAACTATGGCATAGGAGCAACTCTAATTAAATGGTTTCTTCATTTATAACTTCCATTCATCATTCCTGCGATTGCTTCAGATTGTTTCTTTAAGGCAAAATTGTGCTGTGTTCTTTTAAGAATACTAGGTTCATGATCTTTCTGTTTTTGGTGACCGGTGATTGCTGTTTTAGCTAAGTAATCCCATATTGATCGGCAAATAATTGAGATTTCTAATCTCCTCTATTCACAAACCTTTGATTTTATTAATAAACCTGTGTTATTCTTTTGGCAGTTGTTCTTGATACCCCATTGGATTACAGTCTCGATGACTGCATCGAGTACATACAAGAAGATGAACTAGTCGAGGTCACTCCCGCGAGTATTCGTATGTGCAAAAACCCAAAAATGGGAAAGAAAACAAGGTAAACATTTTTGTAAACATGCTACTGTGTCAGTCTGCACTGACAATAGTACTTGCAAAAGCAATGGCCATATTTAAGCCACATACATACACAGAAGTTAGATTCAAAGCACTTATAGCAGATTATCGCAAGTAATACTACAGCTTTGATGTTTGATTTTTGTATATCAATGGATGTATTTTTCATTGTATTAATCACCTAGGCTTTCCCAAGCTACATTTATATTTTTAATTCTTTTATATTCATAAACTGTTGTTAAACTGTATGTTGACCTAATGAGGAGACCAATCTTAACGGTTCTGGACCTTCTGGTGCAGAAAGTAACTGTTATTAATTTGGAAGCTGACTATAATTTTTCTTCAATTGGGAACTCCAACTTCCATCCTAACTAAAAAAATGGAAGTAGCAGGGGTAGTGCTTGAAAATTTAAGGGTTGTAATTCATGCGTGTTATGCATGTTGGTATTCGTGTTTCTCGGACAAAATTAATCTATTTTTAATATTATGAAGAGAAAAAAAATTAGTCAATTTATTTATTTATAATAATAAGAAAATTCATTATCTTTATAAGCACAAAAAAAAAATAGTTAATTGTAATTAAAAAATAACGTGTCCTGTTCGGTTCATGTTCTGTATCTTAGCCTGAATTATCACCCCTACTATCCTTATCCATTCTCATTTTGCTCCTGCTTATTGTACATACAAAGTTTTTGTTAAACTACAATTTTCTACTATTCTGTCAAAGAGTTCAACACCTCTCAATGTTTGGTAATTAAAACAAATAGTCGAACATGAGTCTCATCTAACATACGTAACCTAAACTAAATGGACAAGAACGGGTGAATTCGAAATTTTCATACGCTATCAAAACAAAATTAGAACTGGCCAATGCTAGGATGATGCTGTGAAATCAATGATGAGAATGAGAAAAGTGAATAATTTGGTGTGAATTTATTAGAGTAACCTTTCAAATGAATCAAAATAAAGGAAACCTCCAAAAACGGAAAAGTCAAAATTGTTCAGAATGTTGATATTATTTAATGGACTTTATTTTACAGACATCATAACAAGTAGTTCAGTTTCAGCATATTTCATAAAAAATGTCTAGTGAATTTTTTAATGAAATAGGTATAGAATTTTCACACCCATGTGAACTGGAAAAGTTAAACGAGTAAAATTTTCAGTTAACTAGTGTGAATACTTCACATAACTGGAAAAATAGGTAAAATCATAAATGTATATTTAGAATTTTCGCATACTAAAAGATTGAAAAATGAATAGTAATATAATTAATTCAAACTAAAAGGTGGATGGTTTGAAATTGCTGAAGAATCAAATGATCTAATAAGTCAAAGATGGCACTTTCTGTAGATAACAGCTCTCTTTTCTGTATGAATCTTCAAACCAATTCATCTACGGACTCAATAATGATAAAGTGTTGAGTTAAAGTTATGTTTTCTAAACTTTATGAATGTAGAGATACACCGGTATGTAGGCAGAGATAAGTAGAAATGGCTTGCATAATCTCAAAGAAATCAAACTACAGTGATAGAAGATGAACATGATCAAGGTTTTGCTTAAATCTCCAAAATTTTAAGCTTAGAAATAAATGTTACGTCCGTAGGAGCTAAAACAAAATGCAATAACACCAGACTTAACGGTAGCGACGAAGGGAGAGGGTGTTATTTCTCTTCCAGGTTGCCCTACGAGAAGGCCTTGCCTTGTGGTATAAATGTCCCTTTCCACGTAAACCCCTGTATTTCTTTCCTGCCGAGGTGAGACCCCGTATCTCCCTATGCTTGTGTACAGGATTGCAGATCCAGTTGATTCTTGGGTCATTACGGACGGCATTATGAGCAGGATCAACCAGGATTATCTCAAAGTACTTGTAAGTTGAATCCTATATTGAAGAAGTTTGCTAATGTATGATAAATTGCACATGAAATAAACCCAAAAACATGATATTAAGCAGCAGTTTATTCAAATAAAAATGAGTTGCAAACCTCATTGGTCCAATATGAATTGACAACCCTAAGGCCTCCCAACTTTCTACCAGCACGTTCCTCAGCAACAGACCTTTTGCTGCGCTGAAATTTCAGTTGAGTAACACCCTGGTTTGTGGGCTTTCCATAGACAATACCCTTGGGTACTGGCCTCTTTCTACCACCACGCCTCACACGGACACGATAAATCACATATCCCTTGAAAAGGAAACAGTTTGTTATACAATCACCAAGGTCAAACGAAAGATAATTTTCTTCCAAAAATTACCCAAAAAATAATTTACACCATAAAATTATGATTCCAAAATATATGAGCTCACAAGAATGCAAAAACACATTATCAGGGGGGAAGGTTATGTGACACTTGTACATTTAAAATGCATCCAATTACATGAAAAGCTAAAATCAGAAAAGAGAATCTGCTCGGACAGGGATAGTGATTCCTACATATAAATGGTCCCACAAAGCATTCTTCACTGTACCTATGCAACCTTAAAAGATTGGACAGGCATTAATATGCCACTAAACCAGCTATGACTAGTCTATCCTGGAAAGGTCAATCATATCTGCATGGACAGAATATAATTGAAGCTCACTCATGCATATACACAACATTTGAACTGCCCTGATTGCAATTAAAATTCACTGCATGACTACTAAGTCAAGGTAACACTGATCACAAACTTTCTATAATACAAAAGAAGGGCATAGAAAGTATTGACACTTATCCAATTTAAATGTTAATTTAGTGGAAGGGCTCTCCATACCTGTTTGGCCTTGTAACCTAAACGGCGAGCCTTGTCAGGACGTGTGGGCCTTGTAAGTCGGACAATGGAAGGTTGTTGGCGATACTCCCAACACCTCACCCTTTGTAGGAACCTCATGACATCAGATTGCTTCTTCCTCCATATCTCCGAAACATACTTGTAAGCCCCTGGTTTCATCAATGCAAAATATAGTAAGCATCTAAGCATCGCACTATATCCTTACAAAAGTTAAATCCTTCGTGGCCAAATAAAAGGAAAAAAAAACAGTAACACTTTATTTGCGTCAGTTCCAACAATTATTAACTATATAGTACATGATCCAGAATAGCAAGCACTACTTGGACAACTATAACACCATTACATCAAGAACAACAACAACCTTTAATAACTAAATTTTACATGTTACTAAAAGATTGTCACAAATGCTTCATATGTACATGACTTGATAAAGAACAGCGAAAATCAATTATAAATCTATGCTAGGGCGACAATCTTGTACAACTTTTGAAATGAGATTATCCCAAAATTTTAAAAATTAAAAACCATAACAATAAGATGAAAAAACTATGACTAGGTAGAGAAAGAGAGAATTACATCTAAGCCAAGTATTCCCCGTTTCAAAACTTTAGAGTCCAACAATGAGTCTCATTAACAAAACCATACATAATATTAAATTATTAGCCTGAAGGACGCCACTGAAAACTTTACATTTTGCTAGTTTCATATTCGTAAAAGCAACCAAGTGCATTTTCAAAGTAAACTGCATCTTTACTTCATCTTAATTATGATGAACAATGTACTAAAATAGGTACAAGTAGAATATCCGTCCACGTAGAACAAAGAAACAGCTCGCACAATCCAGAACCCATAAATAAAATCGGCAAACATCTTCAGAATTAGAGCGACAACCAAACATAAAAACGAAGAAATGACACAGATAAATATTGAAAATTCCACAGCCAAAGGTACAGTGTATATCAAATGTGAGAGAGAGTGGTACCCATCGAATTGGATCAGAAGCAAATAGCTGTGTAAACGCAGTGTTCGGACGGGGTCTTCTTCTCAAAGCCGAGGGTTTTGAGTGAAACCCTAACCTTTATAAATCTAGGGCTGTGTTCCTGAACTTCGATTAATCGATTGTGGGCCGTCTTCCGGCTACGGCCCGTCCATATTAGACTGCTTGTTAAATGTTTACGAATGCTTCTAAAATGACACATATTTCCTCCAACGAACACGTTTTCAATAAAATATCATTTTGAGATTAATATAATTATTTTTATATTTAATATTAAAATAAATTAAAATAGATAGTTATTAATTAAAATATATATTTTAAACAATAAAAAATATTAAATTATTAATAAATCTTAAATTAATTAAATTTATTATTATTTTATACTTTTAATTATATATATATATATATATATATATATGTATTGTTAAACTAAAATACATTATGTTAACTCAATTATGTTAGGTGTTTACGAGGTGTTTAATAAATTTTTATTATTAAGGTATAAGTGTTAGTTGTTTTTGAATCATTCTTATTAGTTTACCACACATTTGGTTGCGTGGGCTACTTGTTTTTTTTTTATTTTTTAGTTATTATAGGAGGATATTTAATAGTCAAATATCTTAATCAATAAACATTCAATTTTATTATCCTAATATATTAAATTTTTAAAATTTGGTATTAGAGTCATTCTTAAAACGTTTAGATCAACACTTGAAAAACAACAATCCTCTCAAAAAATTGGTGCACATATATCAACAAACAACAATTTTATAGAGTGGTGCACATATGACAACATACAAAAATTTTGTTCAGCCAACAACTCCAAAGCTTAATTATCATTATGAACATTAGACGATGCTCATAGAGAATTTTCTACGATCCAAGAAATATTGTAGCTTAATTGAATTTAGGATTTTTGAAACAACTGAAGAAGCTATTCTTATTGAGGGAAAAATGAAGGCTGTTGATTATCAAAAACTCAAGTATCTAAAGGCAAAAAAATATCTTTTTCAAACGATTGACAGATTAATCTTAAAGATAATCTTGAACAAAGTTACAAGCTCTTAGGAAGGAGTTCGAGATTCTCCAAATAAAAACAAGAGAAACAGTAAATGATTACTTTTCTCGAACTCTCACCATAGCTAACAAGATGAGAACCCATGATGAACAGATGAAAGATGTTACTGTCATTGATAAGATCTTATAATCTATGACTTCAAACTTTAACTATGTTGTCTGCTCCATTGATGAGTTAAATGACGTTGATGACCATTAATCAACTACAAAGTAGTCTGTTGGTGCATGAACAATGCATGGTTTTTCCTATAATTGAAGAGAAAGCTTTGAAGGTAATCTATAAAGATAGATCAAGTAGAGGAAGAGGATAAGGTCGTGGAGGTTTCCGTGGTCGAGGATGAGGCCTATCAAGTTTTGACAAGTCCATTATGAAACGCTATCATTGTTATAAGCTTAAACATTATCAATATGAATGTCCAAGCAAGCAGAAGTAAGCAAATTATGCAGAAGTCCAATAAGAAATGTTTTTGATGGCATATATAGAGAATAGTCAAGCAATAAAGGAAGATATGTGGTTTCCATATGTCTTGCAAGAAAGAGTTGCTATCTGATTTAGATGACAATTTCAGAGAAACTATAAAGCTTGGAAACAACACTAGAATGTTAATAAAAGAAAAAGATAATGTGATATTTCAATCAAATGAAATTTTACATATTATCGTCAAATTATTTTATGTACTTGAATTGAAAACTAAATTGTTGAGCATTGGTCAGCTACAAGAAAAAGGACTAGCAATCTTATTTCAAAATAGAAGATGAAAAATCTATCACTCAAAAAGAGGGTTGATTATGGAGACTAAAATGTCCTTAAATATAATGTTCACTCTATAGCCAGATATGACAGTTTGTTTCTACATTATCACTAAAGATCTTGCTCAATTATGACATTACAGATATAGACATCTAAGTTTCAATGGTTTGAAAACCTTTGAATAGAAAGATACGGTGAAAGGCTTACCACAACTCAAAACTCCCTCTAGGATTTGTCAAAATTGTTTAGTGGGAAAATAAAAAAGAGATTCATTTCCAAAGAAAAGCACGTGGAGAGCATCTCAAGTTCTGCAAGCTGGTTCATATTGATATATATAGTCCACTCCCACCCACTTCAAATAGCAATAAAAGGTATCTAATCACCTTTATTGATGATTTTAGTCGCAAGACTTGGGTGTGTTACCTATCAGAAAAATCACAAGCTTTTGATACTTTCAAAAAATTTAAGAATCGCATGGAAAAAGAAACAAGTGAATCCATAAGAAGCATGCGTACTAATATAGGAGGTGAATTCACATCCCAATAATTTATGTCTTTCTGCAATGAGAATGACATAAGGAGACAATTAACCACTGCATACACTCCACAACAGAATGGGGTACCAAAGAGAAAAAATAGAACCATTATGAACATGGTTTGAAGCATGCTTTATGAAAATAGGATTCCTAGAACTTTCTAGCCTAAGTAGTAAATTGGGTAGTTCATATGTTGAATCGATATCCAACCCTTGTTGTGAAAGATAACACTCTAGAAGAAGCATGGAGTGGAGTGAATCCATACTTAAGCATTTTAGAATCTTTAGATGTTTATCTCATGTTCACATATCTGATGAGAAACGAACAAATTTGGATAACAAGAGTGTGAGTTGTGTTTTACTTGGAGTGAGTGAAGAATCAAAAGCATACAAATTGTATAATATAGATACTCAGAAGATTATGAGCATAGATGTCATTTTCGAAGAGGGTCAAAGTTAAGATTGGGATAAAAAAACATGAGGAGACACTAACAATCAATTTGGAGTGAAAAAATGAACAAGATAATGCTGAAAAAACAATGTAGAAAACAATGAATCAGATACGAATGAAGAAACAAAAGATGAAGTTGAAAACACTAATGAGCTGGCCGTTGGAAGCTCACCAGAATTAGATAGAAAAAGAAACATAAAACAACCTATTTGGATGAGGGACTATAAAAGTTGAGAATGACTTTACGAAGAAGAAGACATGACTAAGTTATGTTTGTAGCTGCTGATCCAATATGTTTTGAAGAAGCCATAAAGTGTGTAAAATGGAGAAATTCCATGGATTTGAAAATAAGGTAAATAGAAAAAAATGAGACATGAAAATTGACAAACTTACGAGTAGGATGAAAGAAAATTGGTGTGAAATAAGTATATAAAACAAAACTTAATGAGAAAAGGAAAATAGACAAATACAAAGCACGACTCGTTGCAAAGGAGTATGCTTAACAATATGGAATGGATTACAATGAAGTCTTTGCACTTGTAGCAATACTATAAACTGTCTGGCTAATACTTGCACTTGTAGCTCAAAAGGGATGGAAAATCTATCACTTAGATGTAAAATCTGTATTTCTATATAGTGAATTAATGAAGAAGTGTTTGTTGAGCAATCATGTGGACATGAAATCAAAATAAATGAACAAAAAGTGTACAAACTGAAGAAAATTCTTTATGTACTGAAACAAGCTCTTCGTGCTTAGTACAACCGCATAGAATCATACTTTATGAAGAAAGCTTTTGAAAAGTGTCCTTATGAACCCACTTTGTTCATAAAATAGAACATTGAAGGTAAAATTTTAATTATAAGATTGTATATTGATGGTCTCATAATTACTAGCAATGATAAGTCTATGTTTGATAAATTAAAAAAATTCATGATGATTGAATTTGATATGATTTGTTTGGAAAAAAATGAGATATTTTCTTAGAGTTGAAATGATCCAAAAGATTAATGGAATTTTCATTAATAAAAAAAAGGTATGTAATGGAAGTATTAAAAAGATTTGGAATAGATGAAAGTAATCCAATCAATAATCCAATTATTCTAGGAGAAAAAGCTTTAGAAGGATGAAGTTGATGAGAAAATTGATAACACCTATTATAAGAAAATAGTAAAAAAACCTTATGTATTTGACTGCTACACGGCTAGATGTTGTGTTTGTTGTTAGTCTCATTGTCATCTATATAGAACATCTTACAAAGATACATCTATATGTAGTAAGGAAAATCTTAAGGTATTTGAAAGGAACAACTAATTATGGAGTATGCTATAGGAAGGAAGGAAATAAGGAACTTGTTGCATATGTAGGAGACTTGGATGATAAGAAAAGCATTTCGAGATATGTAATTCTATAGTATCTTTGTTTACTACAAAAGCAGAGTTCATAGTTACTGGTGTATGCACTTGTCAAGTAATTTGGTTGAGAAGGATGTTGGAAAACCTTGACCATACACAAAGCAACCTTACAATTATCTAATTTTACAACAATTCAACCATTAAATTGCCAAAGAATCCTGTAAGGTATGGACGTAGCAAACACATTGATATACTCTTCCATTTCCTTCGTGAACTTACAAAGGATGAAACAGTTCGGTTAGTTCATTGCAATACTAAGAAATAAGTTGCAAATGTGATGACAAAACCTTTGAAGCTTGATCCAGTCATAAAGATGCACAAATTAATAGGATTGTGCTCATTCGTGGATATAAACTGATTATTAATTAATATTATTTTTAAAGGATGGTGTTGAATCGAAATTCATTATGTTAGCTCAATTATATTATATGATTAGAATTTGCTTAATAAATCTCTATTGTTAAGAGATAAATGTTAGTTGTTTTTTAATCATTCTTGATAGTTTGCAAGCATATTCTTAGGAAGTGGCTGCTTGGAGGCCAACTTGTTTTTATGTTTTTCAATTATGGTAAAAAGTTATTTAATAGCTAAATCTCTTTATCAATAAACTGGTTTTATGATCCTAACACATTATATATATATATTTATTTATTTTTTGAAAATTATATTTTTAATTATTAAATACAAATACTTACTATATTTTATCTTTTATTGGACCGCACGATCGTGAACAAAATATTGGACATAAGTTAGTTTATTTATTTATATGTAACAATAGTTTTTTATTAGTGGTTCGTATTATGGTTTTCTTTTCTTTTGTTTTCAGAAGAAAGAGTAATTTAATTAATGTTTTTTTTTAGTTTTGAAAGGAAATAGTGATTTCTTTAACTTTTGTCTATTTTCAAATTCTATTTTTTTAATTTATTTTTTTAAGATGAATGTTGTTTGATAATTAATAATATTTTTAAATTTAAAATACACACTTTTTCTTATTTTTAAAACTTAAAAAAATTAAAAACCATATTCTAGTTCAACTTTTTTATTTCATTACTTAACTTTATATTTATTTATTATAATCTAAAAATGAATGATATAAGAAAACATAACTTTTTACCAAGTGAATTTTTTTCTTATAAATAAAATTAAAAAAAAAAACTAATTGCAAGCATAAGAAAATGACTTAAAATAAAAGTATTAGAAAAAAATCCTAAGTAATCTTGAAAGTCAACCCAAGTAGAAACAATCTTAATTTAACTAACTAAAGATGATAAAACATTTACCAAAACAAATTAAAAATAAATAATAAAGATGAGAAAACAGAATTGTACAACAAGAAATGGAACTTTCTATGTGTGATTTCATCCTTAGCAACTAGAGGTAGCTTAAGGAATGATCTTAAAAGTTTCTAGTTATCAAAGACTAGTAAAAGAGTCTTAAATAGTAAACTAAACTTCATGAGCATTTGAAGTTAATTAAATAATTATGAGCAAAGATATCAAACACACTTAATACATATATAACAAAACTAGAGAGACGATGAATAAGAAACAGACATACTATCACAACTATATTATACAAAACTTGAGAATTAAGTAGAAAAATTAAAACCCCCAGATCAAAGGACCACTCTCCATTTGCAATATCCTTAAATAATTGCAATTTTATGACAAAGCAGAATGTAAGATGAAAATTTATTACTTGTCATGTTAAATATGTAAATTAATTTATCTTATTTTATTTTATTTTGTTTTGTTTTATTTAATATTTTTAATAGACTCATGATATAATATTATATCATTTTATTTAAATATCATATTATCTCATTATATCTTATTTAAATTACAATCATAATGGATCAACTTTAAACATATATTGTATATTTTTATTAATTTTGTATTTTTATTTATCTCATTGAAAATTAAGTAAAATAAGTTAAAATAAATTTAAAAAAATTAGATTTCAAAAATTAATAAATTATACCATAATCTCAATAAATCTCATTTTAATTTTTATATCTATTCTATATAAAGCATTATATACATGTTGTGTATAAACTTTCATTTCATTATTCTAGTAGATTACGTTAGTATTGACTAATAAATGTAAAAACAAAAACAATTTAACTTTCTTATGATATATTAAAAAGTCAAAGTAGTAATAATAATTTAAAAGATAACTGTTGAATTTAACCTTCTTTAACCACGTTCACTAGTGAGCCTTGTGTCGTTCTTAAATAAATATAACTATATATAATATATTATAACTAAAATTAATGTAATAATTTATTATAAAATATAATTTCATAAATTAAAATATTTTTATCATTTGTCACGCTTTTTCATTTTTTGTTACGGATAAATATACTTTAGTATATTATGCACTCAGTATACTTCATTAAAATATTAGCTTCAAGAAATTTGAGGTAAGAAAACTAAACATAGTTATTTTGGATAAGCCAAGTGCACGTGACTTCAACGTGGGTAGAGAAAATACCCAACGTCAACTATCAATGACATTTTGAACAAGTATAAATGTGTTTTTTTTTAAATAAGATAAAGCGTATTTGATAGTAGAAAATGTCTCATAGCCAAAATTAAAACAAATACGAAAGAAATTTATATTTTTAAAATATTTATATTTAAATTGTTGATATATATTTTTATTAATTTTAATAAAAATAATTTAAGTGTATCATATTGTTAAAATTAATTAAAATAAATATTAATAATTTAAAAATATCAATAAGAGTTAAAAAGATATTAAAATAATAACAAGAGTATCTCGAAGATACCAACCCACAAAGAAGGGTATCGAGTAGAATATAACTATAACGGTGTGTTTCAGTTGAGCAACCACTTAATCGGGTAAGGCCAACTTGCTAAACATTTTCAAAATTCATCGTTACAAGTCAAAATCGACGAGTTTGACTGGGCCGCTCAAAGCTAGCGTTGCTTTTCAGAAAAAGAACAAAGGAAGGTTGGAAGAAGCATCCATTATTTATTTTTATTTACTTTTTGATAATAACATTATCAAAATAAAATATGACAGAAATATTTAATATTTTAATATTAATTACATTTTAAGATTATTATTATTAAATAAAATTATAATTAATAAATTATTTTTATAAAAATAATAATTTACTTTGTATCACAATTTTTATTTATGTTAATTTTTATTATATTTTTATTTTTTCCTTGTTTTTTATGTTTGAATTTTTTTATTGAAAAATTACATTAAATAACATCTATAAAATATATAATAAAATAATATTTTAACAATAAATAAATATAATATAATCAATCAAAATTCATTAATAAATATGTTTAGATAGTTAGGATTTAACGTTGACTTTATATATTTAGATTACAATTTTTTTACTATAAAAATATATTAGTTAAATGTAAATGATAATATTTTTATAATTATAAATTTAAAAAAATATTAAAAATATTATATTTTTATTTTATTTGTAAAAATTGTATGCATAATATATTCTATTATTAAGTAGTTGCTTAAATATATATATTTTTGTTTTAAATATAATTTATGATAATATTATTTTAGCTAAATTAAAAAAAATGTATCGATCGTTTTTGTTTTTATAAGTTTGGTGAAGATGTTTTGCATTTTTGCCCACCGTCCCAGTGAACGCGTTTTATTCGAGAAAAAGTATTTTAGATAAAATATTAGCTAACACATCGTGTGTTTGTAAAATAATTTTATAAAAAATTATTATTTTAATTTTTTTTAATTAAATAACGCAACCTATTAATACAAATGTATTTAAATTAATATAATTTAAATATTTTTCTTTTATATTATAATCCATGTTTTCTTGAAGCTTTAAATGACATGGTTCTTTTTTTTTTGTCAAATTGTTATTTTTATAATAAAAATATATGAATATTTATTATATATTAAAATTAATTATATTGACACAATAAGTTATTATAATTTATGGCACAAATAGTGCGAGTACTTTGTTATAAATTTTAGTATTTTTATTATTATAATAGCCAATTCTTAATATTTTTTAATATTTTATTTTCCATAACTCATGGACGGAGATAATTAAATATGCATTTGAAAAGTTCAATAATTTTTTTTTAATAAAATTAGATAATATATTATTCTCTTTTGACCAAAAACATGTGCCCTTGTTAGCCAGGTTTCTAGAGTAATGAAATTGTCTCTTACATTATTTATTTTGACCAAATCATTTACCCTTGTTAGCGAAGTTTCATATTAAAAAGTTAAAATATATTATCTAATTTTATTACATAATTAAATATTATTAATGATATAATTTAATTTATTTTTATTTTATGAATTTAACTATGTATATATTCTTTTACTTTGTCTAGATGTGCCTCAGTGGCTCCACCCTTGTCGGTAATTCTGTAAGTCAACTTTCTAGAAGAGGAAGGAGCATTTGTAACATTTTTTACTATTGAACAGAAGCATATTAATTGAAAGGATAAATTAAAAAAAAAACTTTAAATAAAAAACTTTATAAATTATCTTCAATAGTTCTCCCTAAAAAACTCTAAAACTTATTTAACAACCTTTCCTTTCTTTTTCTTCTTTTATTTTTTTCATCCAATCTTCTTTGAAAGATTTTCTCTCTCTCTCTCTCTCTCTCTGATTAGCTGCATCTTCTTCTTTTTTAGTAAATTTTATAGTGTCCATCTCGTTTAAGGTGTTGTGTTTGATGTATCTTAATTTTATTTCCTTTTTTTTTTTTATCTTTTTAAGATTTTTTTAATTTCAAATATCTATTCGTCCCATTTGTGAAGAAAATTAAGGTTCAATTAATTCTAACAAAAAACATATTTAAAAAAACTAAAATTGATAAAAAGTAACAATCTTAAAAAAAACAATAATAAGATGAATAAAGTATAAAAAATTTAATAAAAATTACTAAAGCTCATAATTATATCTTTAAATTTTTTGAGTTAATTTCACCTATCAAAATTTTATTTAAAAAAGTAATTTATTAAATGCCTAATAATACACATGGAACGAAGTTTCATTTTTTTTATACAAAAGTGTATTTTTATTATCTTATTAATAAACTGGTATATAATTATCTTATGGGAATTTTATCTATATAGAATTTTTAAACAATGATATTTTAATTTTAAGACCTAAAATTAATTTTTCTGTTACTATTTATTGTTAACTTATTTTAGTAGGATTTTTTAGTCATTGTATGCATATATAATATCAAATAAATTATGTAAAACATAGATAATAATAAATTAAAAACTTAAAATAAGTCTATTTTTTTTTAGAAAAAGTTAAGTCTTAAAATGTAAATAACATCCTCCAAAAATCGCACGGAAATAAAATCCCTTATTTTATTATTTTACATATTTAATTATACACATAAAATAATTGTCAAGTACTGTAATTTATACGATTGCTGGAAAAATATTTGGCTTCTAGAAGGTGTACTATGGATCATGATAAGTAAATGAACTGGTGCCGGCAGCCAAGTAAGCAGCCATTGCAGTGGAGCTGGTCTTTTTGTCAATTTATTTTCAACGTGCTTGGCTTGGCCTGGCCGACACGTTCTCTAGGACTCTTTTTCACATTTACATTATTACCCTTTTGTTATTCTCGCTTCAATCGGGTTTCTCTTGTAATTATTTAAATAGATTTCAATAATTTTAAATTTTAAATTGTTAATGAAAGATAATTTTATTAAAAAAAATTATTATTTTTATTAAAAAAACATGTACCTATAAGTATATAATATTCAATATATTTGTATTAACATAAATTATATTAAATAATTTTTTGTTTAATCTATTTATAAGATAATTGAATAAAATTAATAATAAATATTTTAGATAATATGTAAAGACTTTTCTATAGAAATAAATTAAATTAATATTAATATTTTATATTTTTTACATTTTAAAAATATTATTATTAATTTAAATGAAAAAAATTCAAAAAGCATAA
Source organism: Hippophae tibetana (assembly GCA_037013495.1). Lineage (NCBI taxonomy): Eukaryota > Viridiplantae > Streptophyta > Magnoliopsida > Rosales > Elaeagnaceae > Hippophae > Hippophae tibetana. The sequence goes on from CM072812.1 coordinate 24,799,852, forward strand.
GTTTTATAATTAAAATAATAACATATGTAATATAATAATATATACTTTTTGTAATATATAATACATAAAAAATTTGTATAAAAAAATTTAATTATTTTTATGTAATATATATACTTTTTGTATAACATAGAATATATATATTTTTGATATATTTAAAAATATAATACTAATAATATGTTTTATAAATGAGTTAAAAAGTACAAATTATACAGGGCCCAGTCATAATCATTTCGCTCATTTGTACTGTAATTTATTTATTATTATTATTATTAAGACAAATATCCGTGATCTAACAGAGAAAGAGAGCCTCAGAGGGGGAAAAAAAAACACGGAGAGGGAGAACGAAGTCTGCTCAAAAGGTTGACTCTCTCTCTCTCTCTCTCTCTCATCTTAATAAAATCGCATTTGACAAATTCAGAGTGGCCTCACATAAACTCCAACTTCTTATTTTCATTTCTTTTCGTCTTCTTTGTTTCAAACCGTTTATTTGTTCCCCTTAAATAACCTCCTTCATTTCATACCTATCTGGGAATTTATCCTTCTCTTTCCTAATTTAGTTTCTAAAAAAGAACAAAATTTCCTTTCAAAGTTTTAATCTTTTGGTGAAATATCTGCTCATTTGCATTACAGAACAATTCGGGTTCTAATTAGAACTATCCTTTTTCGTTTTGTCTCTCAAAAAGTACAGATTTGGGTTTTTAGTGATCTTTAATTTGGTCAAACATCAGAACCCATTTGATCCAAACAGTTTTGTGATTCATGGGTAATTGTTGTGTAACTCCAGTTGGTGCACCTGAGAATAATAAGAAGAAGGGTAAGAACAAGCCAAACCCATTTTCTGTAGACTATGCTGTTAAACACCATGGAAATGGTGGTGGAAGCAAGCTGTCTGTTTTGAAGGACTCAGCTGGGAGTGAAATTGAGCAAAGATATGTATTGGGTCGTGAACTTGGTAGAGGTGAGTTTGGAATTACTTATCTTTGTACCGATAAAACCACTGGTCAGAACTTAGCTTGTAAATCAATATCTAAAAAGAAGTTGAGAACTGCTGTGGATATTGAAGATGTGAGGAGAGAGGTTGAGATCATGAAGCACATGCCTAAACATCCCAACATAGTAAGTTTGAAAGATACTTATGAAGATGATCATGCTGTCCATCTTGTTATGGAGCTCTGTGAAGGTGGTGAGTTGTTTGATAGAATTGTAGCCAGAGGACATTACACAGAGCGTGCTGCTGCAGCTGTGACTAAGACCATTGTTGAAGTTGTTCAGGTTGTGATTTATGGACTTTTTTTAATTTTTCATCTCATTTGGTGATCAGATCTTCCATTAGATTTTCAGTTTCTTTGTGTTCTAGTTCTAGGGTCAGCTTATGGCAGCAAAAAAAGCTTGCTTTTGAACCAAACAGAATTTTTTTACCATCAGTACTGCAGACTCATAAGCACTTCTGAAAATACTTTTGACAGAAATCACTTTTAACATAAGCAAAAAAGACCCTCAGTGTTAATATTAACATACGAGTAGTGGTACTAGCATTAGGCTTTATATGAAGATAGCAGATGATAGACTGGCCACACATATTTAGAACTTATTATGATTTGAACATATTTAGAAATTAATATGATTATTGAGCAACTATTCTTTTAATGAAGTTAATAACGTGGAATGTATCTGTTCAAGCAATGTATCTGTTCATCTCTATTTTTACTACAGGAAGTACCAAACATTGAATGCTAGGCTTAAAATATAGATGCAACGTTACACGCATGTTCAATCTGTTTGCTCACATGTTTGTTGAATTATTTTATTGCAGGCGTGCCACAAGCATGGTGTGATGCATCGTGATCTCAAACCTGAGAACTTCCTATTCGCAAACAAGAAGGAAACAGCAGCTTTAAAGGCAATTGATTTTGGGTTGTCTGTCTTCTTTAAACCAGGTAAGTTGGCAGTGCTATAGAATTCAAATTATATTCCTTTTCTTCATACTTTTATCAATTGATTGTATTCTTGTAAGTAAGTATATTCGCTGAACTATGTCTATTGATACAGGAGAAAGATTTAATGAGATTGTTGGAAGCCCCTACTACATGGCTCCAGAAGTGCTAAGACGAAACTATGGCCCAGAAGTAGATGTGTGGAGTGCTGGAGTTATTCTTTACATCTTACTTTGTGGTGTTCCACCTTTTTGGGCAGGTTGTTTTTTGAGTTTTTTATGCGTCTTTGTTCTCCTACTTAATGCATCAATGTTATTTTCAATATTTGTTTTCTTTTTCATTTCCCTGCAAGTTGTAGCCTCGTGGGTCACAAGGTAAACAGAAATGTAGTGTATCATGGGTTGTGCGTATCTTGGCATGTGTATGAACTTAAACTTCTTGAAACTTTACCTGCATTTATGTGGAGCTGCATTTTTCTTTCACCTACAAATCTATTCTCCAATCAACAAAATGTCACTTCAAGGTTCATGCTTTTGTGCTTGTGCTTACAATATTTACCCGTATTGCATATTATTATAGCTATCTGGGATTCACCTTGACATTTCATATGCTTCATCCACTTGTAGAATCAGCAGGCAAAGTAAGGTGCCATTGGTTCGTTGGTCACATAAGTTTTAATAAAAAAGAGAGGCTGGATTTCAGATCTCCAATTATCCTTTATGGGAATATCTTTTGATCCATTGAGTATATGAGTGGATGCTTGGATAGTAACTTATAGACATGTTATGTGCCATGTCTACATTAGTTCTTTTGATATATCATTAATATTTTCATGCCACCAAATAAATGTTTGCTTTGCAAATTTAAGCCAAAGCTTACTGTTCTCTGTTTTTCGCATGCTCTGCTTTCCTTTGCACTTGTTCTCTCATTGGTTTTGCTTATAAATCTTTTATTTTGATATGCAGAAACTGAACAGGGAGTTGCCCAAGCAATCATACGGTCTGTTATAGACTTTAAGAGGGACCCTTGGCCTAAAGTTTCTGATAATGCAAAGGATCTCGTGAAGAAAATGCTTGATCCTGACCCGAAGTGTAGGCTTACAGCTCAGGAAGTGCTAGGTAGGTTTCTGTGTTAAGTTCTAACAGATTTCGGATGATTCTGTTTGATGACATTGAAGGTTTTATAGAAACCTCTAGCAAGAAATTAATAATTGTTCTTTTTCTTTATATAAATGCAGACCACCCTTGGTTACAAAATGCAAAGAGGGCTCCAAATGTTTCTTTAGGTGAAACTGTGAGAGCAAGGCTCAAGCAATTCTCTGTAATGAACAAATTGAAGAAAAGAGCACTGCGGGTAATTTCTTAAAAGAACTAATTTCGAAAGGCTTCTGTTGGGAATTTGGCCTGTTTTGAATGCTTTATCTTTGATGGATATGCTCGGTTAGTAGTTTTAACCTTTGTTTTCGTTCTTTATGGGCTTTAAAAACAACAGGTAATAGCTGAGCATTTGTCAGTAGAAGAAGTTGCTGGTATAAAGGAAGGGTTTGAGCTGATGGATACTGGCAACAGAGGAAAGATTAACTTTGATGAGCTAAAAGTTGGATTGCATAAACTTGGCCATCAAATTCCTGATGGAGATGTTCAAGTTCTGATGGAAGCTGTAAGTGTTGCCTTATATCTCAGCTATGCGTTCTAATTATTTCTCTTCGCATTTGTAATAAGCATAATATTTGTGCTTCTATCCGTAAACACAAAATTTGTTAGCCCTAAAATCATTTTTGACAAATTTTTTGTTGTCTTTTTACTGTCAGAAACAAACCCTTCTTTGGCCAGTCATTTAAACAATGAATTAACACGCATGTTGTTGCCTCTAAGCTTTATCAGCACATTTTCTAACCATACAAAGTTCGAAGCCAACTTTTACCTATGCTGGTGCACTAAAAATATTAAAATCAAAGTCATAACTTTAATTTGTAATGCTTTGTGGGATAGTAAGCTTGGAAATAACCAAGGGTTGATTTTCAGGGCGACGGGGATAATGATGGCTATATAGAATATGCAGAGTTCGTGGCCATTTCTGTTCATCTACGAAGGATGGGTAGTGATGAGGAGCACCTGCACAGAGCTTTTGAGTTCTTTGATCAAAACCAAAGTGGATTCATAGAAATTGAAGAGCTAAGAAATGCGTTGGCCGATGAAGTTGATGAAAACAATGAAGAAGTCACTGATGCTATTATGCAAGATGTTGACACAGACAAGGTTTGTCAAATTTGCTACTATTCATGTCTAATCTGATTGACTATATGCTCCGACTTTGTTTCTGTCGCTTGGAGCATGTGCCATTTTAGAATGCCACTATGGCAGAAGCAAAAGGACAAGGGCATAGAACAAAACCAATATTTCAAAATTTTGTTCTCTTTATAAAAAGATTCCTAGGGTTTTGTACTTCCGGGATAATGTATGTTTTATTATGCTTGCTCTAAGCATATACTTATCTCTTCCATGAACACTCAGGATGGACGAATAAGCTACGAGGAGTTTGCGACAATGATGAAGGCTGGTACCGATTGGAGAAAAGCATCGAGACAATATTCACGGGAGCGATTCAACAGTCTAAGTTTGAAACTAATGAAGGATGGATCATTGCAGTTAGACAATGAAAGTAAACAACCCTAAAGACACAAGTTACATGGGGTAGGATGATGCATATTCACAAAGAAATCTTTTCATTTTCTCTTGTTTATTTGGTTGTGGTATCATAATTCTTTTTTCGTTTTCTTTTCTTAATCTTCTTCCCATCGTTAATCTTTAATCCATTTCAAGACCGGGAAGATTGGCGGAAGTGTTGACCAAGATGTGTGTAAATGTAATGGTACTTTATAGTTGTCATAAGTTGAACTTGCTGTATTTGTTTATGGAGAAAAGGGGTGAGAAAGAAGCCATTTGTTTGTAAATATGTTCACATATGTTCATACGTAAATATGTTCACATATGTTCATCAAGGTCATCTAATTTCATTGTGAGATAAAAAGACCCTTGTGTCTCTCTCAATTCTCTTTTTGGTTTCTCCTTGTGGTTTCTATAATCAGGTGGAATTTTATTGGGAAACTCACATTTATAACACCATTTTAACTTTTAATTATAAAAATAATACCTACACTAATACATACCCCTCTTAATTCAAAGAAATTGTTTTTTTTATATTTTGGTTATGAATTTTTGTGTGTTATTTGAATTAATTTTCAACTTTATTCCGACCTATTTTACATATTTGTTTCTTTTTCTCATGAAAAATGTTTTATTTTATATTGTTTGACTTATATATCAAATTGAATTGAATTGAAATAAAACAGTGTTTAGTGCGGTAATCTAATAAAAAGTTGGATAAAATTTAAATAATTTGTTTTATTTTTTTAAATAGGAGAAAAGGCAAATAAATATAAAAAAAATAAAAAATCAAAGGATAATGAACCAAATTTATAGCATTAGAATTTTGTAATAAAACTATGACTAACAATTTTTCTTAGAAAAAGTTATTCAATATAAACCTACACCTCACCCTAAGAATTAAGGGGTTGTATAAGGATTATATAAGATTCACACTTAGAATCCCGACTCATAACAAACATCGAAATGAATAAAATTTATAATATTCTAATATATTATAGAGCGTTACCGAACACGCCTAAGTCGAAATGGTTGATACTATGTTAAAATTTTATTTGCATTTTCTTGCAACGGCCTCGTAAGAATAAAAAGTTGATTCATACTGTGTCATCACTTAGTCAAAGTATCATGGTACCTAAAAAATTTAGAAAAAAAGTACCATTTAAATTATTTATTTATTTTTGTAACTGTTTAGTATTATTATTATTATAAAAAAATATAGTACAAAAATAAAAATATATTTATTTTTTATTTTTTATAATTAAATATAAAAGAACTATAATAAAAAGAATAAATAAATAAATAAATAAAAAACAATTATTTATTATTGTAATAAACTATTACAAAAAATAAATACATAATCTAAATATATATAAGTATCATATTAAAAAAAAAACTAAGGGCTACGTGATGTACGTTGTAGCACTGTAATTTTATTTTTTTGGATATAATGTTGACTGTTCAGATATACATGAAAATGAGCAACGAGCTCGCTGACTTCTTAAACATTTGCTTGTTAAGATTAAAATATAATGAACAATTTGATACTAGCTAAGGGCTGTGGTTATGGATTGTAAAAAGGAATCCATCTAAATTAAGACATACTGGTCCATTTCCTTCATAGGAAAGATCCTATGAGCTAATTATAAAACATTAACCTTCTAGAAGATGGAAATTTTGTTAGCTTCACTTTACCAATCATCCTGAAACAGTTTCTTAGAAACAGAGGATTGACTGCCACAATAATAGTCGTCGTCTTCTTCTTCATCATCAGTGTTGCTGCATTGTGACCATGACCTCTTTTCTGTCATTGGGGTTTCACATACTGTGTCATTGCTTGGTCTTTCACGGTTCTTTCTTTTCGACAGCTTACGAAGAGGCTCTAACTCTGATTTCATTGCCTTAGGCTGCTTTGGTGCCCAAACTCTCTGCAAATCAGGAACCCAACTTGTAAAAGAAGTAAACCTCCTTGACCTCTCTCTCCTCTCTTGAGCTTCAATTAGTTTTCGATTATGTTCCTCTTGTGCGACTCTTTCGGTGTTTCTATAGTCATCTTCTAGTGGCTGATGAGACTCATCTTCTACTGATACTGGTTCACCTTTTCTATGATTATCAATGAATTCATCTCTCTCTGGGTTTCCTCTATAGGATGGATTGCTATCTTCACTAGCCAGCACTTGACTAGGGGGTTCATCATCAGTAGCAAATAGCAATAAATCCATTTTTGAGTAGATTTTGTGAACTACATCTCCTAGAGTTTCTGAGTACCTGCAAATTTGGGGATTTTTCACATAGAGCATCAATTGATTGGTTTTCTTCTTCCCAAGAAACAAATTAATAATATAGTTAGTATGCGATCGATCTCTGCCTGCTCACTTATAAGAACCAAGTGATCTTTTAGTTCATATTTAAAATAATCTTGGTCATTTGTTTAAAAAGGACTCAAAATGGGTCAAACCATAATTCAGAGCTCCTTAAGTAGTTTTTATTTAAAAAACAAAATCACCCCAACCAAATGTACCAACATGATATAGACCGTCACAAAATTTCGAGTAAATTCGACCTTATTTCAACCTTCATTTTCTTTCTATTTTTCAACAATTTGATTGTGTCGACCTTTTTCAACTTTGATTTGACCATGGAAGTAACTTGTTATAGCTGGTCAAAACTGGCTGGGGACTTCTTTAATAAGCAACCATCAATTAGCCTCAAGTGATGTTTCGACCCTTTATGACAAATACACAATAATCTACCTCTTTTCCAATTTGGGTTTTGAATAATAGACAGGCGTAATGAGAACATGACCAGAACAGTGAAATAAAAAGAAGGGTAAGAGTAAACATCAAGTTATGGGCACTAAATGGAGCCTTTTGAACAGCAAACAGAAAAATATGTGCTTTCATAAGGAAAACGTTTCGTTCAAATCTGGTTCAGGTATAATTACCTGGCTTTTAAGATCTTGCCTACATAGTTTTCTAGGCTCCAATCACCAAAAAACCCTCCCTCCAGGTGGCACTGAATGGTTTCCAAGAGGGAACAAATCTGTTTCACAAACTTCTGTTTCAATGACTCTTCAATGTTCTCTGCAACTTCTGATCGTAGTATCTCCATACGAAATAAGATCTGCAACTCATATCTTTTCAATGTCAAGGAAAATGTTAAGAAATTGGGCCAAATGGGCATTTTTTTATTGGAATAATACACAGTCTACCACACGAAAGTTAAAACATTGGTAAATAAGAAAATTGAGAAAACAAAGGATACTCTCTAACAGCTCTGTCTGAAGTAGATTGTTGAAATTTTGAATCAGATGCCTGAAGGGATGGATCATTGCTTTTGTGCTTTGCAGTCAAGTCCTTGGGATCTCTTAGTAAAAGTGCTACAAGTTCAACAGTAGTGAGAACACCAGCTTCTTGTGAGTGTTTTTGACTCTCAATAGTAGTTTCTGTATGAAGTCTTTTATTTAACCAATAGATGGACGAATTCACAAGTCTTTGTGCGAAATCTGCTAAATCTACTCCTTCAGATTCAATTCCTTGTTGCATCTTATTGGATAAGTCACTCAGAAAAGCTTCAGGAGTTTCTGCTTGAAGTTCACAAGCGGCTTCTTCATCCTGTACCCCAGAAGCTTCCATCGAGCAATTTCCTCCACCTGAAGCACATGAAGAAATTGGTTGCTCACTTTTTTCATGCACTTCAGTCAATCTGTGATTTATTTCTTTAAGAATCTCTTGCTCTGTCTTGGACTCCTCTTCTAAAATCATAGCAGAACAGCTAGACCTCTTCATCTGCTTCATCCAGCATTTCAGAAATTTCAGCTTTTTTGAGTTTTTGCATCCACTGCCAAAGTAAACATCTTCAAGCTTCAACTCAGAAAGTTCAAATGCTGCCTTACAAAAGGCACTCCATGTGAGGTCCTGACATAACCCTGAATTTCTTTTCGTCAATCTCTTCAATCTATCTCCATCAGAAGAATGCTTAATCACATCTTGAGACCCTTGAAGGTAATTCATATTAATCCCATCAGTCTTCTCTCTAGCATATTGAAACATATTTACTTTATCAAACACATGCATGATCTTATTAGGATAAAACCCATCATCTATAACAAATAGTAGAGCTGAAGAAGTAGTAAAAGGCTTTAAAATTCCAGTACAAGAAACACTTCCTTCATTTGCAAGTGACACTAAAGCCCAGTAACCTTCCCTGTAGAGAAAACTCAACAAAATCTGCCAAATGGGTATGGATTTTCTAGGTATAAACTCACCCAATTCCGTTGCTAGCATTTCTAGTACCTTATCCGCAAAAAATTCCCCGGAATCTTCTTTTCGATCTTTCCAAGGTTTTCCTGAAAGTTCTCGAACAAGAAAAGGACGAGACAGGCACCACTTGAATTTTTGAAACTCATTGTACCTCCACAAAGCCTTAACATGAAATTTCTGTGTACTATCACCAAAATGCTTCCACCACTGTTTTTTCAATTCACCTCTTTCCCTATGGGAACCCATTTCCATGTCTTTCACAACATATAAAATATCATCATCAGATCTAATTTTCGGCGGAAATTTCATATTAACCAATTCAAGATCACAACATTTGCATTCCAAAGGCTGTTGAGCTACATCTAATATTTCAAGACTCAATTGCACATTGAATTTCTTAGAACTCTCATCATAACAATAAGTACCCGGCGAAATTCCAATTTTAGGATAAATCAAACCAAAAGGAACAAGAGCAGAACCAAGAACGATCGAATCTGTTGAAGAATACCCCCATCCCAAGCTCCTAATTCCAGTCTCAAAAAACCCATTTCTCATTTCAACTTTGCCCTCACAACCTTCAATTTCATACCTAACATCAACCCAACTAATCTGAATATCCCTACTAACAAACGACTCATTCAAATTAGCGAAAAACCCACGAAACCTCTCACAGAACAAATCCAAAATTTCCAAACAATCATCACCAACTTCGACATTTATAAATTGGGACAAAGACTCAGAAGACGACCCACAAAATGGAGAAAGTAGAACAACCAAATTAGACCTCACAAAAACAGAATCGAAATTATTAAAGAGCCTACCCAAAACAGGAGGATCCCAAGCATAGTCGTGTAAGAGCTGGCGAATTGAAGCGGCAAGATACGAAGCCTTCGGATAAGAAGAATCTGATGATGGTGGGTCGTTGCAGAAAAATGAGGGAAGGGAATTGAGGGTTTTGGAGAGGGAATCGAAAGTGGGATTTGGGAGATTGAAAGAGAGAGAAAGAGCAGAGTTAAGTTTGGAAGAAGAGAGTAAAGGTGAGAGAGAAGAGAAAAAGAATTTGTATGCAAAAAGAGAAGAAGATAGATGTGGAAAGGAGAGGAGGGTTTTGGTGGAGCAAAGAAGAGAGGTGAAGTATGGAGATGGGTTTTGAAGATGAAGAAGTGGGTTTAGGTCTATGAGAAGAACTATTCTCTGGGTTTTCTTGTAGTCTGTAATTGGATCGTTAGGGTTTGGATTACCTTCCATTTTAGAGAGCTAGAAGAAGATCTTCGAGATCTTCAGTACAAAGTTGAGGACAAAATGTAGAAGAAGAAGAAGAATAAGACGGCTCGTTATGTGGAGATTCGATGAGATGAGATGAGATGAGATATTGAAATTGAGGTTTGGGCGGGAGAGCAAATTGGCGCTAAGAGAAGATAAAAAAATATAAAAAAACAGTTCCAGATGATAATAAAATTATACATAATGCGTCACATGCATCGTATCGTATCATGCTCAAGACACTTTATAGTCGTAACTTGTGAGTTTTGAATTGTTTGCACAAAAATCACCACATATGTTTTAAGTGAGCTGTCTGGTATTAGATAGTTCATTTAAAGTTATTAAGTCAATTTACGAGTTAAAACATCTCACTAATTTATTTAATTATTTTTTAACTGCAATATTTTTTGGCTTAACTTTCTTTAATACTTTTTGTTATCATTAATTTGTTTAAAAATAAATCAAATTATAAACGGTTATATTTTTTTAAAATAATATAAATAACTTATTATATATATATATATATTAATGTAAGAATAAACTATATATTAAGTTCTTATATTGTTTGTTTTAATCTAATTATTGATATTCAATATTAATTCAAAATAATTAAAAAATAATAATATCCGATATAATAAATATATTTATATATATATATATATATATATTATTAGAAATCGAAGATTTAAGTGGTTAATAATGAACTTACATTTATATTGATAATACTTATAGTTTTAAAATAATGTTTTAATTTTATATAATCTTTTTTATTTATTTATTTTTTAATAATTAATTAAATAAAAAAATTAAATTATTTGATGAGTTATTAGTTAACTCAATTTACATAAAAACAAGTTTAATGTAACTCATTTAAAGTTAAAATAAGTTAAATTAAATTAAATTAAATGGTTATAGTTAATTTGACTATTTTAAAGGCACTTAATTAACCATTCAAGTTGTGCTTTAAGCATGAGAATTTATTTTGAGCTAATTGCATAGATAATCCCATCATGTTCTCAGTTTTTTCACCTCCACTTACAACACTCCTTAACAATTTATTTAACAATACTCTCACTCATGCCACCACCATCTCAAATTCTCAATGGAACCTAACATGTGTTCAAAATATAGCATTTAAATTTAGGAAGGATACGAACATGTATTTAAAATAGGAAAAACTTTGGAAAAACAAGAACATGTATTCAAAATTGAGAAATATCTTTCCTTATTGAATATGCGTTCAACAATAACAAATATTTTGAACAATTGGGATATATTTGAAATAAATTAAAAAATTAGGATATTTTTTAATGAAAATCTATTATTCTCAGAGCATTATTAGTAGTGGTTTGCTTTAGGAATTCCTTTCCCATTTCCCATATAGAATAAGCGTAACTTTGATATAAAAAAGTTAATAGGTTCGGCATACAAACTTTATTAAATCATTTGAGTTACATCTCAATTTAAGCAATGTTGTTTTTTAATTGTATATTTTTTTTCTTCAAACATAAAATTTCCATTATATTATAAAAAAAATTACTTAACACAATTTAATATTGATATAATATTTAATTATAAATAAAAAAAATTAATTTATATTATTTTAATCAATAATTAACTACTATATCAACTATGATTATATCACAACTTAAAAAACATTATTATATCATTAACTTATCACATCATTATCCAATAGATGAAGCCTCAAATAAGGAGCACAATCCATCGAAATTATATTTTACTATGAGTCAAGGGAAGCATAATTTCTAACTAGTGTATGATAAGATCGACTAGTCTCAAGACAATGAATTTTTCAAACTCATTAACAAACGTGTCGAAATATTATTTATTATTTTTAGAATATATTTATCATTAATTAGATTATTTTATTTCTTCGTATGTGTTTTTTTTTTAAATTATATTAATCTTGAATTTTATTTACTAAAATATTATTATATATTTTAAAAATAATGAATATCATGGATTTACGAGAAATATAAGACTTTTTTGTCTGGTGGAACGGTCAAATTTTATATTTACTAATTTTCTAATTACAATAAAATGATCCCAATAGTCAAGAGATTGGTTGGCATAAATTAAATTATTTAGCAGGAACAGAGTTGTTTAGTGTTTTTTTTAATGGCTCACAAATGTAGATTTTAAAGCATAACTCATTGATTTTTATAACAGTTGTTTTTATTGCTTTTTTTTTTATAATAATATTATCTTAATTATAAATATGCTATCACAAAGCTGATACTATCACATCTGTTCCATCTCAAAGTCTAACTTCTGAAAATTTCTTATAGAATTGATTTCTAGAACCTGAGTAAGTGACTTCTGATCCTCAAACACAATCCCAAAAAGAAAAAAAGAGAGATGTGAAATGGTAGAGATGATAATCTTACATGGCTTGTATCAGTAAAGTTGAGAAACAAAGGACAGGATCGTTTATGATCGATAATACTCTCAGGCTTTGCTCAAATATTAAAGAAGTCAAAATAATACCAATAAATCTCATTTTAACGCTTCTTAATTAAAAAATAACTGAAAATGCTAAATATTCAAATGCAAAATTATCTTTTATATTAAAAATTAAAAAAATGAATTAATAAAATAGTTAAAATAATAATAATAAACTATATTTTAAGTAAATATTTATCTCAATCTTCTACTTCTCTATCTCTCAATGTTAAAAATAAAAATAACTAAAAGGACAAAGAATGATTGAATGTGCTCCTCTATTTTACCTTTATAAATAAAATGACCAATTTATACGGAATATTAAAAGGATTCCTCTATTATCATAGATTATAAAAATGGATAGAAAAATAAAAAAGATATCTTAATTTTTACCAATTAAATCTTGTTCTTCTTAGCAACAAACATCAATCATTTTACCAAAATATATGTCCGGATAATATAAAGTCTCGATAGTTGGCTATCTACCTTCCGGTCGAAAAACAACTTACATGAAACAGTATAGGTGCACTGTTACGAGGTGAAGTTTATAACTTATTGATTTTGATGTACATTTTTTTTATTATGTTTCTTTAGATACATTAGGTGAGGAAAACTATAATAGTTATTATATATATCAACATTTTTATTCTTCTATCCTTTGTTTGTATTATTTTACATTTTACATTTTGAAATTCTGTTTTTTTTTTTATTCATGACATCATGCTTCTTTTTTTTTGTATTCTTTCATTTTTTTAGGTAGTTATTTGTTGGACTTGTGATTCTTTGATATTAAATCATATATCAGGATAGTTCATTGATACAAAGCACTTTTTGAACAAACCTTAGAGAGTTTATTGATATACTCTTTATTTATCAGAGTTTCATAGTGGATAAACATGTAACTCAAAAGTTGGCTGGTATAAGATAGTAATTTTTTCCCAGAAAATGGATGTAGAAGAACGTGTAACCAGCAAAATGGTAATTGGAATATAGAAAAGCATTAATATTTTCTTCCAGAGAACTACAAGACTTAAAGTTTTGTTGATATCTGGTTCAATGTTACACTTTAGAGTAAAATTTGGTCCCTTTATATATACTATAGTCACCTTCTTTTTTCACATTATAAGTAGGGGTGTGCAAAAAATCTAATCCGATCCAATGGTCGGATCGGATGAAAAATAAATTTCATCCATTAAGTGCGGATCAAATGACGGATTTCACTACGATACATCCGATCTCATCCGATCCGACCGAAATTAATTAATTATATATATATATATATATATTTAATTAATATATATTTATTTGATTTTTTAATGTTTCTTTTAAGTCAAATAATTTTATGTTATGATTTATGTAAAAATTTAAAAATACAAAAAATAGAGTTAATTAAGTTTATTTGTTGGATCGCGATCGGATGTCATCCGAATAGTTTACGGATTGGATTGATCGGATGTGAAATGTGATCGGATCAATTGCAGATTAGGATGTTTCAATCCGATCGGATAGTCGGATCGGATCAGATGAGTATAAAATCAACGGTTTCGATCCGCTGAACAACCCTTTCACAAGAAAACGAGACTTGGAGTGTATCAGTTGAAAACAAAGTGACTTAAGTGTGAAGGGGACTTGTAAGGTATTTAATCCAGGTTCTATGGGGTAAGAAAAACTCCAAGTCAGAAAAACATGACAAACTATAATGCTAATTGATGAACGAAAGCAGGATCGACTGGAAGGCTGAGGAGATTTCAGATTTGATATCAGAAACAATAATACTATGACTTGAAATCAAACTATTTAATGTGCTAGTTAAGTAAATTCAAGACAACATTAAGAAACGCAAAGCACTATAAAAGCAGCAGAAGAAACAAGCTTGAAATCTTCTGCATGCATACAACACTCAAGACTATGAATATAATTAAACAACACATAAAAAGGGTACCAAATTACCACTGCAATTAAGCCTTAGTAAAATGAGTGGAAATGTCCATGTTGTTATGTGAATTTAACCTCAATACAAAGTACAGTATCACAAAACATTTAAGAATTGAAGTCACCAACCATTGAGTTAATTATCCATTGAGTTAATTATCTTATTAATATAAAGGTGTTGTGCATCTATATAGAGTAGGAGTAGCAATTAACTGGATATTGTGGATGGAAAAGAATAAAAGAATTTTTGATGATTGTGAGAACGATCAAAATGCATGCATTATAAGAGAAAGTTTTGTTTTTCGCATCTTCTTGGGCTTTTTATAAATTAAGATTTAAAGGATTATTTTCAATTTCACATCATTCTTAAATAGGAAGCTTGCATATCCTAGTTAGAAAGTTAACTTTATAAAGGCTATGACTTCTAGTTAATTTTCGGTTTACCTGGGTTGGTAATAATCTATTTAATATTTTTGTATTTATCATTTACATAAATATCATATAAAGCTTCTTATTATTAAAAAAATAATCTATTACGCCCGTTTGCTTAATTGGGATTTTATAAGAAAGCTTAAAATAGAACCTACAAAACGAAACAGACATCCCATAAATGAAGCTCTCTTATGTGACACCAGAAGCCTACAACGTAATGGTAGAGAATTTTTTTACCCCATAATCAGAGTGTTGTAAAGAACGCCCAACTCAACTAGTTTATGAGAAGAGCAACTTTTATGTGGTACAGTTACAAAATTGATCTATAGAAGCATTTGGTGAAAGCCAATATAGATTATTGTTTGGTTTTAAGGACAATGCAGGGAGTCCACTATATATTAGAAACTAAAACATTTTGTTCATAATATTAAAAGAAAAGCATGTAATGCAGTTGTGTTTAGTTTTCACTTAGTAGTTTAGTGATAAGATTACTCAAGTTTACCAAGTATCTTTTTACCTTAAAAAATAAAATAAGAAAACCATTAATATAGTCAATACACTAATGGCGTTTGAATGTTTGTTAATGCTTTTGAAACCCTATTAAAGCACTTCTGACAACAAAAACAAAAACGTTTTTCAAACAAAAAGTGAAATATAAGCGCTCTTACAGCAAAAAAAATTGCTACAGGTGCTCGCAAAACCCATAAATCACAAATTATGTGAGAAAGCACTTTCTCCTGTAAAAGCATTTCATTGAAACCACTTTCAACATAATTACAAGGAAATAGACCTAACAAAAGCATCCATCCTGACATCTATAAGTGTTAAAAAAAGTTAATTGCAGTTCCAAATTCTAACTTCTTATAGTTCATATTTAAAACAGAAAAATTAAGAACTTCAGAAAGATTGAACAATTCCAATATCCAACAAAAACAGAAGCAAAAATTAAATACGTCTATAATCACTAGGGTTTCACAGTATCTGAATTCAACATTCAAAACCTTATTGAACTACAATATCAACACTCATTTATCCCATCAAACGCAACCCACTGTCCCATAACATGTAACAACAAAAGAGTTGATCCAGAAACGCCATACCCAGATTGAGTTTCAGTCGGATTCGGAGGAACCAGCAGCGGAGAGACCCATCTGTTCCATCTCAAGGCGTTCGAGGGCCTTCTGATGAGCCCAGGTTTCAATGGTGAGATCAGGCTTGGCGTTGAGACCAACACCGAGGATAACAATGGTGAGGAAGCTGGTAATATAGCAAGGAAGCTCCCAATCTTCCCATTTGCGAGATTGGCCAGGAGGTGGTGGGGTTTGATTGAAGAGGTAGCCCTTGGGTTGGTCCTCGTGGCCTGAGCTGGTCCACCGACTCGGACCAGAAGCCGAACCACCTCGGGTTCGCATCGCTGCTAGTAGGCGATTGCGGAGCATGATGAGAAGCGTTTGTGAACGGGATGACTGAAGAGAGAGAGAGGAGTCGGTGCTAACTAATAGCTATTTGTAAACTCCGTGAGTAGGGTGTTTACTTTCTGTTCGATCTAATTTTGTGTAAAAGAATTTAATCGGAAGAGACGGTTTTATTATTAAAAATATTATAACAGATTAATTTTATATAAATATGATATATTTAATTATATATATTTGATTAAAATATAAAAAAATTACTCATTGATTTATAATAAGTGATAAAAGAAATTTAATATATTATTAAAATTGATTGAATCCATTTTGATTAATTTAAAAATTAATATAATTGTATTGTATCGTTTGATTTTAATTAATAAAAATTAAATTATATTGTTCGATTTTATATAAAATTTAATTTAATTTAATTTTTTTATTTAATTTAATTTTTAAACATATCGTATGAAAATAAATACGGTGACGTTTTTGTGTATAAATGGATCGTTTTTGTGTATAAATGGATCTTTTGACTCTTTTTAATGATATAAAATTTACTTATTAAATTGTATAATTATGAAGAAGGTTATAATTTTATAAATATTTTTTTAATTTTTGCATAATATAACTTAATTCATTTGTCATTCATCAATTTATCAGTAAGTGATTACTATTTTAAAAAAATTCCCGCAATAACATATTAACCATCATAAAATGACACCTTGAGATTAACCACAATTTGTGTTACATAACATTTTACAAGTTCAAACTCACAAGATGTTAGTATCTTATAAGCTGTAATTGTTATAATACTATTTTGATGAATACAACAAATTTCAAAAAAGTGTTCCTGAACTGACCTATGCCAAGAAAAACTAGTAATTTTTTTACAAGACGTTTTGTTGCTATTTGTTTCGTTATGGTGTGATTCGTTGTCTTTTAAACCTTGATTCACATAAACGGTTTTTTTAAATAAAATAAAAAACTAAGAAGATAGAACCAGATTAATCTAATAAGTGATATTATATTATATTTTAGATAAACTCATTACAACAACTATGAAAATGTATACATAAATACTTTTTAAAAATATATCATCGTCACTATTCTTTTTTCAACTTGGGATACTTGCTAAGTGTCCAATAATTAAAATGACACTGCAAAACATGTAGCCCTCCTAACAGATAACTAGACTTATCAGAAGGGTGATATTCCTTGGTAGGGATCCAAATAGTGTGCATTCTGTTCTAGGTGATTTTTAATTTTAATATCGGATTAAGTTATAATTACATCGTTAATATTCGATAAATAACTTTATAATCATTTATGATTCAAAAGATATAATGTTATTCGATCAGATTTGTGGTTATTAAAAAAGAAAAATAAAAAAAGAAACTTAGAGATTATAGAAATTATTAATTATTTGATTCAAAGGTGATACAGTAATCTAATTTTAATCATAGGGACAATAGATAAACCAATATATTTTCTCCATAAGTACCCCATCATTCTCTCTCTCATATTTATTAATTAGTATGTAACTCAACGAGAATTAAAATCTAAATTTGAAATAAAAGATATTTTCTTTTACCATTTTTTTTTATAAAAACTCTCTTAAAATAAAGAAAAAGTTTATATATTTTAATTTAAGATAAATAATAAAATATATGATATAAAAATCAAAATATATAACTATATTTAATAAACCCACAGTTTTTACGAGATGGATCAGATCCAAAGGCCCAAACAAAAGTAAGTAATTATCAATATCTCCAAAAGATTCCACCCCAGTTACGTTTCGGCTCGGCTAAACGCACACCACGCTCTTTTAAAAGTTCCACTTGCTTGCTTTATCTCAGTTATCCACTTCACGATAGTAGCCTCCGTCACTTCTTATTAGTCTCTACATTTCTCATAATTTCCTTTCTCTTCCCGATCGAAAGGTACATCAAAAAATTCCCAGTTCGTTTCGTCTTGTTCTGATCTTAATTTTTTGTTTTTTTTTAAATTTCGGTGCATTGTCTTTCTGGGTTGTACTTCTCTGTTATTTCATTAGATTTTATTTGTTTGGTTGCCCAAAAAATGAAACAAAGATTTTACGACTTTAAACTGTAGTTTTATTGTATAATAACTAATCAACCGAGCTTCATGATAAATTCTATGTGAATTAATGTTTCGGATCTGAATGAAATTTCTAATTGTTTTTCTCGATTTTGCATTGATTTTCAGTCAATATTGGCCATAATTCTATCAGATGGGGGTAGTTATGGAAGCTGATACGAAGATATTCAATGTGGGTATGTTAATAGTGGTCACTCTTATAGTGGGCAAGCTTATTTCTGTACTTTTGATGCCTCGATCTAGAAAGCGTTTACCTCCAGTTGTGAAGACTTGGCCTTTGGTTGGTGGATTGATTCGTTTCATGAAAGGACCAATTGTTATGCTCAGGGAAGAGTACCCAAAACTTGGAAGTGTATTCACTTTGAAACTTTTGAATAAGAACATTACTTTCTTGATTGGTCCTGAGGTTTCAGCTCATTTTTTTAAAGCCTCTGAGACTGATCTTAGCCAACAGGAGGTGTACAGGTTCAATGTGCCCACTTTTGGACCCGGGGTTGTGTTTGATGTTGATTACTCTGTGAGGCAGGAACAGTTCAGGTTCTTCACAGAGTCTCTCAGGGTTAATAAACTAAAGGGTTATGTAGATCAGATGGTTACGGAAACAGAGGTAAGCAGTTGAATATTTTCTCAGCATTTGAGTCATTACTCTTTTCTTTACTGTATTTTTTATTTATTTTCTTCAATCTATACGTTAAATATAGAAGCCTAGTAGATTATATTTTGTTGATGAAATTGTGATTTCTAGGATTATAATACTCTATGATTGGCTAATTTTCCACCACGTGATTTCATAATTATCCTGTGGATTGCGATGGTAATACTTGACATACAAAAATGGGGGTAGTTATGCCTATTATATTGTACAATCTTTTGTTTTTCATTACTAGGAATTAATTCCAGTATACGCCTTTAAGGTGATCCAATACGGAAGAAAACCAGAACTTGCTAGAGTAAGCATTTCTATGAGATTCTATTTTAAGAATGTGAGATTGACTGAGCTGGGAAAAAGACAATTAGGCTTTAGATCTTTTTCTTTTCTTTTTTCCTTGTGTTGTTGGATAGTCATTTTTATTTACTCCGGCTACTTAAGCAGTGAAGGCTCTATACCCTTCTGTTTTGATGTGTGATTTTTCATCCGTAAAAAACTTGGAAAGAGCTTAATAATTGTAGTGAAGCTTTTCTGTGGTAAAGTTCAACTATGCTACTTATTAAAGCACATCTTAGTAGGGTATAAATGTTATCCTGATAAAGTTTAATGTTCGGTTTGAGTATGAAGGGAAGCTGCTGGAAATGGCATGTTGCCCACTTTCCCTCTGCTGGTAACTTAATCAACAAAAGGGAAGAGACAATTGTTTTGAAGTCTACTTAATTGGTTAAAGAATATGGGTACTTTTTTATTGAATTTTTTTCCCCGACTTAAGTGATGGGCTATTCATTAGAATATGTGATTCACATCATTACTCATAGATATTAGATGTAAAACGAGAAAACTATTGTCTCATTCCTTCTTTTCATTCTTGCACCGAGCAGGATTACTTCTCCAAGTGGGGCGAGAGTGGTGAGGTGGACCTGAAGTATGAGCTAGAGCATCTTATTATCTTAACAGCCAGCAGATGTCTTTTGGGCCGAGAAGTTCGTGATAAGCTTTTTGATGATGTTTCTGCTTTGTTCCATGACCTTGACAATGGAATGCTACCCATCAGTGTCATTTTCCCATACCTGCCAATCCCGGCTCATCGCCGCCGTGACCAGGCACGTAAGAAGCTATCGGAAATCTTTGCAAACATCATAGTTTCACGTAAACAAAGTGGAAAGTCGGAGAATGACATGTTGCAGTGCTTCATTGAATCAAAGTACAAAGATGGTCGTCCAACAACTGAAAGTGAAGTTACTGGTTTGCTCATTGCCGCTCTTTTTGCAGGACAGCACACTAGTTCTATCACCTCCACTTGGACTGGGGCCTATCTTCTCCGCCACAAGGAGTACTTTTCTGCTGTGTTGGACGAGCAAAAGAACCTGATCAAAAAGCATGGGAAGAAGGTTGATCATGATATCTTATCTGAGATGGATGTCCTGTACCGATCTATAAAGGAAGCCCTAAGACTCCACCCTCCATTGATTATGCTTCTGCGCAGCTCACACAGTGATTTTAGTGTGCATACCCGAGAAGGGAAAGAATATGACATTCCAAAGGGTCACATTGTTGCCACATCACCAGCTTTTGCTAACCGTCTTCCACACATTTTCAAGGATCCAGAAAGATATGATCCTGATAGGTTTGCTGCTGGGAGAGATGAAGATAAGGTGGCAGGGCCATTCTCATACATTTCCTTTGGAGGAGGCAGACATGGCTGCCTTGGTGAGCCCTTTGCATATCTGCAGATAAAAGCAATTTGGAGCCATTTGCTTAGAAATTTTGAGTTGGAATTGATATCACCCTTTCCTGAAATTGATTGGAATGCAATGGTTGTGGGTGTCAAAGGGAAAGTGATGGTGCGTTACAAGCGATGCGGGCTTTCTGTAGAATAATTCCAATGGCTTAGCAAGTGAATCGTACTTCTCAGTTTAATGGTACGCAGGACACTTTTGGCCTTCATGTGTCTGATTTTTTTTTTTTTGCTGTGACCTTTTTCTTTCCTTAGACGTTCTAGTGCTTTGATTACTTATGTTGTTATTGCTGTTAGTATCTTTATTGTGCTAATTTTAGCTGCATTAAGGATTTCTTTTCCTTTTTCTTTTCTGATGCTTCAGTTCTTACTCCACCATGGTCAATTTCTTTCTCATTTTTGTGAATTTTTGGAATCTTGACTTAGTCTATTTCCTCCAAATATTTCTTTTGTTGTTGTTAATATTTCCCCCGAATATGTATTTAATCGCACATTTGGTTCTCTGGAAACTTTTAAAATCAGTTTAAAAGAAAAACAAAGAATGAGGACTGAGGAGGCCTTTTGCAGCAGGTGTTTGAGGCCCAATATAGCGTGTTTTTGGACTTTTAAGTGAAATTGTCCCCAAATAGTGTGTTTAACTTTTTTTTTTTTTTAAGAAAAAACAGTGTGTTAACTTGTGCATTAGGATGTATAGGTATACATAAACTAATGTACACCCTTGCATGATGTACATGTTACCAAGGGCAAATTTTGTTTTGGTTCAGACGATATTAACATGTGCAATTTTTTTTTAGTTCAAATGATCAGCAATCATGGAGAGTAAGAGTTGAGAATTGAACTTTAGAACTTTGGTTAAAGCCACTACCTACCCGAGACTAATCAGCTTATGTGAAATCTGTATCATCCTAGAGTCCAGAATGACAGTTTGAGGCCTTTTGTAGTCTCTCTCTCTCTCTCCTTCATTTGTCAATGCAGTTCTATAAATATCTTCTTTAGCTTTTCCCCGTCTTCTTTTAGTCTTTTAAAAAAAATTACTTCAAATAACGCTCTTAATACTCATAATAACAAAAGTAGTACGCGTAAAGGGGTATAAATTAGTGTTAAAGTGGTGTTATTTTTGTTGTAACTTTGAAGAGTGTTTAGTTTTATTGACTTTTTTGATATAATTTCAAGTTTGGATGGAAATTTTGGACGTTAATTTATTTTCAAATTGTAATTTTATTTACCAAAATTTGAAAAAAATAAAAGTATGACTATCATTTGAATTACAAGTCTAGTTGTATAGGGACCAATGATGATCTGATGCACTCCTTGACCTTAGGATGCTAAATAAATGTATAAGATGATCATTTGGGCTCAATCTCTAATTTATAAAAGTTGGTATCATCAAATATTTGTTTTAATTGCAACTTAATTTGTGTAATTGATCTACATGGTTTATAAACCCTTATTGTCTTCTCGATCAGCATTTAATCACTTTCTATCCAAATTCCAAGCAACACCACAATAAAGAATCGAACCTTAAACAATATTTCACACAGCACAACGTGCGCATTTTCAGTAATCAACACAATGACAAAACCTGGGGCAGTGGCGTATTCTGATGTAAGACAAACGATTTTTTTATAGTTTTCATTGATGAAGAATATTATGGAAAGATAAAATTTACCATAACATTTTACTATTTTATTATGTGTTAATATTATTTAAAAATTTAATTATTTTTTTAATTTAGATATGATACATGATAGAATATAAAATTTATAGGTGTAAAAATATG